>VWYI01009449.1:42903-206060 GCA_013399455.1 Anthoscopus minutus
ACCTCGGGACCCCGCGGCGGTGTCACGCCGCGGGGGGGGGGATTTCCTGTGCGAGTGGAAGGCGGAGGAGAGGTTAAGCAATGCGGCGCTTCCTAGTCCTTCACCGGATGGATAGTACGAGTGGGTGGTGACGTTTTTGGCATGTTTGACTGTCAGTGCCTGAGTCCATCTGACAGATTATCTGGCTGTTACAAAAGGCTGTAAGCGGCTGTGAAACTGCCGCGGTGTGCAGCCGGGATCTGCTGCCGTACCCTAATGCTGGGATGTGCCCTGCAGCCGGCATCTGCCCGGTGCTGCTGGGCCGTGCAGCCGGGATCTGCCCGCTGATGCCGTGCCCTGCTACTCTTATCTGCTCGCTGATTCCGTGCCTCCTACTCGTGTGTGCCCGGTGATGCCGGGCCCCGCAGCCGGGATCTGCCCGGTGCAGCCGGGCCGTGCAGCCCGGGGAGACGGCGAGAGCTTCGTCGGGCGAAGGAGCCCCGGGCAGGGAGAGCGGTGTGCGGGAAGGGAACGAGGAGTTCACCGGAGAAGCGGAGATGGGATATTTCTCAAGAGCATCCAGCATGGGCCGTGCCGGATCTCCCAGTCTCCCTCTCCTCAGGCAGTGCATGCTACAGCTTGTAGTTTTCCCGTGGTCCGTTTGCCAGTTGCGAACAGGAAGGGCTAAAAAGCCCCACCAACCCAATTTCCTGATGGAAGGATGGAGGGGAAATGTTATTTGGTTTGGTTTATGTTCGTGCAAACCTCTCTCTTTCCTCATTTATTCGAGTTCGCTTGAGCTGTCAGTATCTCAGAGCAACCCGGCCCCTTGATTCGTCTTTAATACTAGTGAATTTTTCCACTTAATTATTATCTTTAGCAAAGTAAAATTGCTTTGGGAAACCTTAAAAATGGAAATAACAGTTTGAAGCCAGATCTCTTTCTGTGATGTCTGATTCCTGAATTGCAGGGTTGGCATTGCTCCTAGCAAGTGCAGCAGGAGTCCAGAAAAGCCTTTGCCTGCATTTACAGTTACATTTACTCCTGGCACTATCATATGTGTTGAAGACTTGGAGCTGCATCGATTTTTTTAGCCATTTACATTACCAATAATTTTTCTCACTTGCTTAAGATTGCATTCTTGGGGAGGGCCAAAAGCACACAGAACTGCTGTGTCATGTGTTTGGTGATCATGTGTCTCTGGTCCCTGTGCAAAAGGTGTTTCTGCATCAGTCTCACCTGGTCTGATCAGAGTGCGAGTCAGACACCTCTGGGGAGAAGTCCTCAAATACAGCAGATGGTAGGGAAGTTTTCCCTTGCTCCCTCCTGCTTGCTTAGCAGCCCAGCTGGGAGAACTCTTGCCCCATGAAGAAAGTTTGCTAGAGCTCTCCCCAGCAAGAAGGAAAGTTGATTTACTGACTTATAAGCCCATCTTTCACCCCAAGGAGGCACCATGGGCAGATTGGAAGGCTGCAATGCAACCATGTTGGGTTTCTCCCATTGAAGATACTCTGCTCCACATGAACTTCCACAGTTGTTGGCTGCACTTTTTGTTGGAAGAGGGAAGAGGGGACATAGGCCCACAAAGGCAGACTGTGAATAAGGTTATCATAATGTACCTAAAGTAATCCCTACCAGGAGAGCTAGGGCACTCTAAGAGGTCAGCCACAGGGCGTTTTGGAAGGAAAAAGCAGCTTAACTCAGGAGAGGCTCCAGAACTTCCCATATCCTCATTTTTGACAATGATGGAAGGGGTGCTTCTCTAGGTTGTACCCCCAGGCTGCCAGAGCTGGTCTGTGTGTGCTGCTGGGCATGTCCTTGTGCAGCTGCCCTTTCCTGCTTTCCCAACGTGGCGCTTGGCATCTGCAGGTGGATCACACTTAAAGTAGTCTTTTGTTATAAATACCACTTTCATACTTAATGTACATTATTATTTTGTTGAATTTTTTTTAATGTATTCCTGTTTTTAAAGGCTTCCATTATGGATTTTTTTCCCCCTTACATATACAGACATTACTGAATAGATTGTACTTGTCAGTAAATATATGTCTGTAAATCATCTAAAACCTTTTCCAATAACAATTCTTGTTTAATAAATACAAGCTGTATAATTCCAAAATACCCTGGCAGGCTATATAATCATTTAATAAAAACCACCTTGAAACATTTGCTTAGCCATGTGTGTTTTATTTATATTGCTTTTCGTAGTGCTATTGTTTGCACTATTGCATCTATGTGATGGTTTCCATTTTTTGATAATTTTTTTATGTCTTAACTTCAAAGGTATGAAGTGTGTGAATAGTGGGTGCACCAGACACCTTAGAAATAAAACATATTATAATAGATGTTTTGCCTCAAATATGGATTAGGATCCCTGTATGGAAAATGTTAAAGTGCAGAGGTTTTATTATTTTTTAGTACACAAAAATACTGCTTTTCTACAACAAATGTAGCAGTTATTTGAGAACAGATATTAATTTATTCTTAGAAATAACAGAATTAGCTCGTGTTTTGGAAAATGTCTATGAATATCGTTGTAGGTGAAAATAAAATTTTTACATTCTGTCAACAGAGGTGTAACCTATAATTTCTTAGTCATACCTGTAGTTTATAAGGCATTTGTGTTTCAGTGGCCCCTATTCTTAAAAATAAAAACCAGACATAGCATTTTGGGTGTATCCCTGAAGAAATCCGTCTCTCTTTTTCCCATGGCTGTAGTGAGTGTACATTGCTCTCTGTGCTGTGCTCCTGAGGCAATGATGGGGGGTAAGATTCCCACTTTAAGCACTTAGTTTTTTTCTAAAGAGAACATACAGTTAATATCTGGAGAGAGAACCAGCCTCTAAACAGGATTATTCAGATTAATAATCCTTACTTTTTTGTGGTAGCACATGCTTTAATCCAAGCCAAAGTAATGAGTTCAGCACAGAAATTACGGGGGGAAATTGTGTCACTGAGCACCTTAAAGTTTATCTAAGGTCAGCCTTTTTGTTCTGAGTTTTTTATATAGCTATCAACTGGAAATCTGAAAGAGATGTTGAATTTTGCTCTAATTTAAATGGATAGAGCAACATGTTGAGAAGAAGAGGACTGAATATTCATTGTACAAATGTGTTTTAATAACAGGAAGGTATATACATTATACTTCTTAACCCTTTATTTTCAGACATAAGCAAGCAAAGTCATTACATTTATACCAATAAACACAATGTATTGAGCATTTCAGTGTCCTCCCCATTTTCATTTATTAAGCAGTTCATGAGATAACTCAAGAGCCTTACCAGTTCTTACATGTAGGGTAACTGGACTTGTATGTACGCAGTCTTATTTTCTAACTTTTCTCTCTTTACCTTTTCTTTCTGTTTGCATCTGTAAATAACAAGAGAGAACATGATATTTTTATTTATATTGTCATCAAAATTGGGGCTACCAACCTCACTGGACTGGTGGACTATGTAGCTCAGTGTTTCCAGTAGAAAAGCAGGAGCACACCCTGAGATGGATAATAAAATCAAGTTGACTATAAAATATCATTTAATCTTGTCACTTAGTAATTGATTTCTGAGCTAGAGCAATATGCCTGTAACTTAACTAATTTTTGTTTAATTCAAAGGCTCTGTCCTGCCTTGTTCTGACTCCTGCTGTGTGCTGTGGCATCATGGTGTATGTGGTTGTGGGTTCCTGGGGTCACTTGGAAGCTGTCAGACCACTCTCCACAGCCCTGCCTTTGGATATGTTTAGGTCTGCAGCCTTTCAAGCTGAACCTGTGCCACGCAGTTCTGCCAGCATCACTGGACAGGAAAACACCCAGCCCTCAGCTAGGTTTGGTCATGGTTTGGTCAGCAAAATCCCAGGAGTGGGTACTTATATTGCTGACAGAAAATTGCTTTTGTTAGCTCTGCCTTGATCTTTAGAGGGCTAGGTGAGCTCTAGCTGCAGACAAACTCGTTGTCAGGAGATTTTGGACCTCCACTGAAGGTTGCACTATGCTGAAAAGGCAGCAGTGGTGTTCCATTGGGAACAGGCTATGTTGGGTTTCCATCAGTGTACCCTGACTGTCAGGCTGTGGAACAGGCAGCCTAGCTGTGCCTCTTTCATACTGTTACTCTGTATACTTGCAACTTTTTTCCCCTCTCTAAAGTATTTTGAGACTTGCTCTCCTAAGCATTTTTTTATGCATTCCCTCATTTTTTGGGTATTTCATCTTGTGTTTAGTAGTGGTGTAACTGAGGCTGAAGATAATCTTTCAAATGTGCACAGGTCTGTTTAACTGAGTATTGTGGATTTGTGTGGTGTGTCCCTTCTGTCTGCCCTGGGTCTCTCAGACCATGTTAAACAACAGGTACACTAATACAGAACAGCTCCATTAAAGTGTGTCACAATTAAAGGTGTCTGCTTAGTCTGTCTGCACTTGCCTGGCTACTTCTTTGGGCAGTACAGGACTTCTCTCTTTTGAAGTATTTTACTTTAAATATTTGTATTTCTTGTAAGAAATCATAAAAATACTTCTAAAGTGCAAACACAATTCAGTTTCAAATAATTTCCTGTACCTGGAAAGTTTTGGAATTTCTTTTCTTTATATTGCTATGTCACAGTTTCACTCAATTCTGAGCACTGTATAAGGAACAGTATGGAATCGCTTTAGAAAATATTTCTATAATTGCTTTCAAAATGAAATGAATTATAACTAATTTTTAATCCTAATAATTACAGAATTGAAATAAAATAAGTAAGTTGAATGAGTTGCCGGTTTTCTTTTTTTGAGAAGGCTGCTATAAATATTTCAGGGTTCTTCATGGAATTAGAACCATAATATCATCTCATCCACTCTTTATTTACATTTAAGATGTTTTAGTGTTGTCCTTCATTGCAGTAGGTAAGCAGCAAAAGCTGCCTCAGCTGTGCTTTGGTATTGCCCCCACATATTTTTTGTTTTCTTCATAGTCATTCCAGAACTCTAGGGACCCACAGTGCTTCCCCTCCTGTTTCTCAGCCTTGTGGCCTGGACTCAGTTTCTCAGGAGCAGGGAGGAGAGGTGGAATAACTGTGCCACCATTCCTTTGTTTAGGCCCATTGTTTGCCCTCAGGCAGATTTCCTCTGCAGTCACCTACCCAAGACTTCCATTTCATCTGCTTTGTGATCTAATGTGCCGTAATGAGGGGAAACCACTGAAAACCACCACACAGCACAACTGATGGGTAAAGCCCTTGTCCTTGTCACAGTGCAGCCCTGATGCCACCCAGGGAGAAGACACCAGACCTGCAGACAGGCTGCGGGGTGCGAGTCATGGCAACACACAGCCTTGCTTGGGTTAATCTACCTTGTTGCTAATTAGCCCAAGGGAAGCTTTGCAGGATAAGGGCAGGCTGTTTCCCAGTAGCTGGGCTGGTGGGACATCTCTGCCCTGTGCTGTAGGAACCTCATGGCTCATCCTGCACATATTTCCCATGGATGTGCGTGCACTTCACCCAGTCACACTCAAAGTGTGTTTCAGTCCAGGTTGTGACCCTGTGAAATTGAAAATAATTTAATTGGTTTTTTCTCCCATTTCTGGTGTATTTAGCACTGTAGAGTTCTTCCTGTGAGGCTTTGCATTTTTGCATTGAGCAAATGCTTGGAATATTATTGACAGTCTTTCCAAAACTATTCATCATTTGAGAGCTGTAGAAGCATTAAGGTTATCTATCCTTACTCGTCAGAGGAGACAGAGTGGGCAAGTCATTACCAAAAGTTTGAGCCTGGAAACCTTCACATTTCTGACTATCCAGACTACCATTCTGTAATGCCAGTGAAGCATTACATTTCACTGGATATTTCACAGCCCTAAAGTTATAGAGACATGTGGCTGTCAGAAACTTTTGACTTCTTGATGCAGGCATTCAAGCCTTACATTTGTTTCAAGTTCAGTGTTAGTTTCTATATTTCTCCTGAATTCCTATTCTTGTTCCCCTCAGCTGTGCCAATTTAGCCACTTGTGGTTTGGTAGGATGAGCTGGATCATGAAGTCTTTACATAGAAAGACAGAAGAAAAGAAAATTCATTTTCCATATGCAAATGGTGTGTATATAAGGTAGGTTGTGGCAGTGCTCCTTGATGCCTGAGATGCTCAAGAAACCATTTCTTCAGGGAATGCTATTACTACAAATTAAAGTATTTCTTTTACTGAGATGCTGCTCCTGCTCTTCCTCTTGTGCTCTGCAAACTCGTCCACTGCAGGCTCCCTAGTGCTTTGAAGTACAAACTGTGTAGCCTAGTTGTTGGTATGGATAAGCATTTTCTAACTACTGACCATATTCCTTGCCCAAAAAAGGTATTTTTCACCTGAGTTCATGATGGAGGTGTTTTTACCAGCGCTGAGTTATATATACTGTTTATCAAGAATTAAACACCTTTCTTAAATCACTCAACCTCCCTCCCTGACTGAATTTCCTGTGGGCTTTCATGTGATCACCCTCACAGTCAGCACTGGGGCTGGACCTGTTTTATAGAATCACAGAATTATTTGGGTTGGGACTTTAAAAATCACTCCAACATGTCCCTGCCTTTCCTGTGCCAGGGACCCCAGAGCTGGATGCAGCACTGCAGGTGGGATCTTGTCAGGATGAAGTGGAGAGGCAGAATCACCTCCCTCTACCTGCTGACCAGCCCTTTCTTGATGCAGCCTGGGACTGAATTGGCTTTCTGGGCTGTGAGCACACACTGCTGGCTCGTGTCCATTTGCTGGTTTGTTCTGTGGAAGCTCCTTGCCGTTGAGTTCGATCTCATTTAGGTGAGCAGTTCATTTCCCAGGCAGTAGGTGTCATTCCTGCAACTTGAGATCTCGCAGTTGTATTTCTGTCTTTCTTCAGCCTCACTTAGGTGTCACGATGGATAGACATTTTTTCTGTGAAAAGAGAGTAAAACAGAGAGAGAAAAAAAGCAAGCTGTGTAGTACTGTGACTCGTACTGTGCATGGATGCAGGCACAGGGAGATGCTCCAGCAGCTGGTGTTTCTGCAGTGAGGCTGCTCAGGCCCAGTCCTTGTTGTTGGGGTGAGCTCCATGGTGCAGGATTGCTGTACTTCCTAGGCTGGTCTGCAGCTGCTAAGTCTCTTAACCTTTTTGGCATCATTGCTTTATCTGCTGGAGGATGACAATTCTTACCTGAGAGGGAATTAAGATTATTAAGTAGCTGGGTCTCAGTCTAGCACAGGATTTAAGGCTTAAGTTTGGTTCTGTTGAAGTCCTTGCTTTGGAGATTGGAGTCTCCTGTTCAAAAAGCATTTCTGAGGATGACAAACATCTTTGTATTAAATACTAAGCATTACAACAAAATTAATTGTGTGTTGCCATCCATTCATTCCTTCCTCCCCTTTCTTCTTTTCCCATTCCCATCATTCGCTGCTTCTTAGCATGTATGTAGCTTCCTTCCTTTATCTCTCGTCAATAAGCCACTCCCTCAGTAGTGAGGAGAGCTGGAAAATGCAGTGAAATGGCATTAGCAAGAAGCAGGGCCGTGGCCACCATAATCCCTTTAATTGCATGCTGAATGCTTTTCTTTCCACAGCTGTACACGGTTCAGGATCTTGGCTGCAGCGATGTTCCCAGGGTGTGTGTCTGCACACAGCAGGAACGGCTAAACACACCCAGGGCTGCTGAGTGCTCATGGTGAAAGGATAGCTTAAATAAGTAAATTCAAGTGTAATTGGAAATGCCTGTTACATGTGTGCTGGACTAGTAGGAATATGTCTTCAGCATTGAACAGACTAGCACTGCTCAATTCATGGTTCGTGGTCCAGGGGACATCAAAAGAGAGACCAAAAAATGCCTACAAAAATTTTAAAAATCAGAAACAAGGCAGTTCAAAATCATCCCCATATGCACATATTTCATGCAGTTTGTGTGTGTGTACCTATTCCTGTTAGCTCCTTACTGTTCTTATTACTCACTTAAAATACTTTTGATACTAAAATTATTTTATTACATGGCTTTGCTTTGTCTGTCATTCTAGTTCCCACCTGCCAAACAGTAGTGGGATTTGAGATATTCTGTGAATTTGTTTTTGAAAAGGATTTGTGATTTAAAATGAGAGAAATACTGGACAAGTGTATTTTGACAGAATGAGGTAACTTAAATATTATGACTTCATCATGAATTAGTGTTGAGTGCTGCAATACATTTGCATGCTAATCTTTCTTCTAATTAACTAAATACATCACCTAGGTGAATGTAAGTCAGTTTTTGATCCCACAGCTGTTCCTGTGGGATCAAAAACTGTGTGTTTATGTTATTGAGAAGTAAGGGTTATATCATCCAAACAAAGCAGCCTTCTCAGGCAATTAGTTTCTTTGACTATTCAGTAAGCAGAAGAGAGAAAACATAGACTTACATGTTTATTTTACCTGTATGCTTAATAAAATGTCCTTTATCTGTCCCTGTCTGTTGTTTTGCTTGTCTGGTAGTAAGAACCATCTTTGAGTAGGTGGAACAAGGAGTTACATCTCTTCATCACACTTTGGCATGTGCAGGATTGCCCATTAGAGGTGCTGCTTTATCAACTGTCACCAAAGTGATCCACAGCTCACAGCACCAGCTCAGATTCCACTGCTAGCCCAGTGTTGTGATGGATCCTCCCAGAGCCTGACCTGCTGCCTCTTGGCTTTGTGTTTGTTTTCATTGGTGCTGAACTGTCAAAAGTTAGTTCACAGCATATGGAATCCCACACAGCTGTCTCCAAGGCCACCGTGGTGAGAGGTGATGCCCAGGGATGTCTGGTTCATCACACACTCAGGAGCAGTCCAGAGGCACTTGCCTGTACCTGCAAGTAAGCCTGGAGCAATCAGCCTCCATCCTTGGGGATTTCAGCTGCCCACATCTCATGCTGGAGGCAGGGAGAAAGCCAGCTGAGGCTATGGCATTAAGGCCCTAATCTTGAAAGGACTTGTACACATTCTTGACCTTATTACTGGGAACAGCATCCTTGATGTTTGTGAACCTAATGGCCATTGTGATGAGACCACTGACCGTAATAAATTTAAGTCTACATGCAAGTATTGAAGGGGTTGGGGTCTGATGGAGCAGTGAAGGCTCTCCTCTTCATTTGAGGGCAGAACTCAGCAGGGGAAATTTGTAGCTTTTAGGAGATGAGTTTTTCCTGTTTTCTGTCTGGAAGTCCTCACCTTTAACACATACAAACAGGAATATAAGCACCTTGTTTAAAATATCCCCTACACCCCCAATGAACAATTACCTGAAGATCTGTCAGTAAGTGGAAAACAACGCCAGCTCCAGGGGGAGCAGAGGAGGTGGGCAGGTAGTACAAGGAGCAGGTTTGCTGGGAAACTGTGGAGGGCTGGGGCTGCCAGAGCCATCCTAGTGAGGCAGGTGAGGTGGGTCCTTCCCTTTCAGGGGTTCACAAGCAAAAGTGGAGATAAGAAGGGAGAACAGAAAGATGGTCAGTGTGTTTAGTGTAGCTGAGGAATGTGTTTGTCTCACTGGGGATCCCCCAGGGCTTGTTGCATTGACCACAGGGAATGCCTCCTCATTTTAGATTCCTCAAGATATGACCCAGGGGTGAGCTGCTAGGGTCTGCATGTCTCTTCTGTCCTGTCTTGCTAAACAAAAATAGTGCTGGAACTGCATGACTGCAACCCTTTGCAGGAGCTTAAAAAACCTGAGCCAGCACACTATTTTAAATTTTCATGGTATTAAATATGAGAGTGTTACAGAAATAGCAGACGGGACACTGAGCCAGCAAGCTAGGGAATGTGGAAACAAGTTTATAAGAGCAATAAAGGCACACAAGGACATTTCTCAAGCTATGAAATGTGTTCAGAGGTGTGCAGGGTGAATGCCTTGCATGTGCATTTAGATGTTACTGCTGTCCTGAGTGCTGGCACAGGTCTGGTTTAGTCAGTTCTCCCAGTCTCCAGCTGGCTCAGTCTCCTGAATCCGTTCCCCAAGGAGCTGTGTAAATGTCTGTCAGCACCACACCAGGGGGAGTGGCAGAGAAGGCTGTGATGCCCCACAACACAGCAGGTCAGCCCAAATGGAAGTGATGCTCTGTGTCTGACCCTCCTCGCAGTGCTGATTCCATCCTTGTGAGAGCTCACATTTAGATCACTGCATGGTCTGATTAACCCAGTGGTTTGCTAAGGACTTCCATGCTAAATTGCTAAAAGAATGGTCCTTTTTCCTCACCCAGGAATGCTTTCTATGGTCTCCAGTCTCTGATGTCTTTGTCACTTGGGTCAAAATCTGTCACTGCACCCTTAGTTGCACCCTGATGCCAGCTGTCATCTGTTGTTGCTATCAGGGCCTCTTCAGCATCCTTTTGCTTCAGAGGTTTGGACACCTTTTGTGACCCTTAAAAGATGATAATCCTGAGTGGGCACTGCAAAACAAACAACACAGCTAAAGGTTCCCTGAAAAAAATATTTAAAGGTATGCCTGGGTATTAAAGGTTAAGCCTGACCTTGCTAGAGCCCTTGTCTTCTATCTGAATGCAATGGGATTATAATCTAATATCAGTTTCCATCTCTGATTGCCCAACACCCATTTCAGTATGATAGGCCTGAACTGCAGTTCAGTTTCACAGATGGTACCTGCATCACAGAAAATATTAGATGACTCGTGCCCTAAATACGACAGAGTGCATTTGCCTACACATCTGTGTGTACAGAAAAATCTCTTTAATGGTAAAAAGCATAGTCACGTAAGACCAGTGTGAAGGGAGTTTGCTAGAAGACTCAGTGGTGACTTTTTAAGTGTTGGAGCAGGGTAAGCAAAATGAGAAGACCTGAAAACTGTGAATAAACATGGCAACTCCATTTAACATATCTACATAAAGAAGCAGGCTTTTATGATTTTTTCTTATTTTATTACAAACAAGAAATTTGATGACTGCTGTGTTTTCCCAACAGTAAAAAACATGTCAAATATTTTCATGACCTGCTATTTAAAAAATAACCACATCAAATGCTTCAGCT
The DNA here is from genome assembly GCA_013399455.1 of Anthoscopus minutus. Classification (NCBI taxonomy): domain Eukaryota; kingdom Metazoa; phylum Chordata; class Aves; order Passeriformes; family Paridae; genus Anthoscopus; species Anthoscopus minutus. The sequence goes on from VWYI01009449.1 coordinate 53,850, forward strand.
TCCTTGAGGATTGTCTCATTTTCCTTCAGGACATGCATTTCTCATGGCCCATCAACATCTGTTCAGCTCTTGCAGTGCAGGAGGATGAAGTCTTCTAGGGTCTGATTTTCTATCCAGCCTCTAGGTACCAGAGGAACTTTAGTGAAGACAGAGGCAGGGGAGAGCCTTCATGGAGACTGAGCATGCAGCAGCCCTGACAGTGTGTCCTCAGTGGGATACACAGCTTCAAGTACCCCTTTCCTGGGGGGTGAATTCATTGACAGCTCAAACCTGTTGATCATGTGGGGAGTTTTGGCAGCATCTCCTCAGATTTTTGCTGTCTCTCTCTATTCTAAAGTGGCCTGAACAAGGATTTGAAGGAAAACTAATCCAAATCACCAAAAATGTAGATGTAAAGTAAATCAGGTAAACTAAATTAAACCATTGTATATATTATCTGATTCAACATTCAAGTGACCTTAATTTGATTAAGCTTAATTCACGTCAAAGTAAATGATACTAAATATGAAATAGGGTTGATTTAATTAATAATGAGTGTGTCTGCAGGGATTTAATGTGGTTTGATTCCTTACAGAAATGTTAATTCAGATTACTTTTCCAGAGTTTTCTCATGTAGATAAACCTTACAGGACAGTTTTAGTTAGTCCTAAACTGGTGTAAATCTGTTTATTCTCCCTTGGCTGCAGAAGGACCTTCCCACTGCTCTCCTCTTGTGGCAGTTCATGAGCACTTTGTGGGATATTTTGTTAATTTGTTAATCCAGGCAAAGGACATTAATTGTTCTTCTGTTAGCTTGGTCACCTTTTCACCTGATTTGTGGCTGCATGGTGCTCCACAGGGTGAAGACAGGAGTGTGATCAAGGCGGAGAGGGTGGGAACTCACTGCAGGTCAACCCTTTGTGCAAGAGACAGTCTGCTTCCACCCATACTCTGTTGGGTTACACAGCACGTGGACAGAAGAAAGGAGCTCTTCTGGAATTGCTTGAAGTCAGATACCACCAATTTTGATTTTCTTGGTGTTTAGGTACAACTGTGACACATTGCTTGGCTTTGGCTTGTACTCTTTCCCTCCGGCTTTTTGTCTCCTTTGTGCCTCAGTAGTGCTACAGAGCATGTGGCTTCTGAGCAGCATCACCCAAGTAGCTCATGCCCTTAATATACACAAGCTCTACTGACCCACATTCTGACTGCTTTTCTTCCTTTTCTGTTGGTGGCCTTGAAGTTCTGTGAGTATATTGTTTGCTGCATGATTATTAAGGAAATGGACACATCATAATGGTGAAGATGGGATATCTGGAGTGGCTGAGACCTGCAAGTCTTTGTGTAGGGTGTTTCATAAGGATGAACTTTGTTTTCAAAGAATTGTGTGAAACAGTGCTGTGATTCAAGTATAAAGCTTGAACTGAAGCACCTGCTCATTTTTTAATGATTTGCCAGGTTGAAAATACTGGAGAGACTTGAGGAGAGGAGTGGATGGTAAATATGGACTAGATACAGCAAAGATTATCTAATTGCATAGCTTGGGGGGTTTTCTTTATCTATTTCTTTCTCTGAATAGGAGTATAAACTGGTATTTGAAGAAGCTCCAAAACATGTCCTGAAGTTTAACAAGAATCCTAACTTTGATGCAAAAGCCTCTGAACTTTGGAAAGTGAGGTGCAATATAATATTGCACTTCAAAATTCACTTGAGGTCTATCTCCAGAGTACTAGGAAATGCTGGCTGTTCCTGCTGGCATCTTCACATTTTCTAGTTTGAGTTTGCACCAGGAATCACTCCCAAATAGTGGCCAAAGCAGTGCTGTCAGCCTTTAGAAGCTTCCTGTGATGATTTGATCCATTCTCTCTGGAAACCAGGCTTTGAACCCACCAAGCTGTGCCCATCTCATCCTGTTTGAATATCAGCACACCCAGACACGTAAACAATGTGCTTCTTCACAAGGCAATGAAAATCAATGAGGCTTTGAAAAGACATACTCTTTAAAGTCATGGCCTTATTTGGGAACTTGCAAGAAGCTTGGCTGTCACAAGAGAATATTTTGGCTCTGAGACAGTTTTCTTTTATGTGGTTCTTCAGTGAGGAATCTCCTGGGTTTGTGCAGTGATAGCTTGCAAGTGCTGTGTGTCTTTTTCACCCCTTCCCAGAAATATTTGCCTGAGGAGAAACCAGTGTGTTGGTCAGAAGAGGCCAAAGACCCCTTTTGACCTCTCTTGTCCAAAGTATGTATAGAAAAAGCAGCTTTTCAAAGAGAAAATGAAAAGTTCCTGGTATTTCAGTATTCCTGAGCAAACTCACATGATTTTATCATAATTACTTCTCTATACCCTTTTCATTTCTCACTACTTGTTTGTTGAGTGCTGCCTTCTGTTTATGTAAGTGTAGGATTGTTTAGGAGTAATCTGATCTGACATCATACTTTTGATCCTTACACTCCTTGGGAACATTTCCTTTGTGTTCCTAACACCTTGCAAACTGTGGTGGGATAAAAGAGCCTGCATGATAAAGATAAATAATAAACTCAAGGGAGAGTGTCAGAGACAGAAGCATTTTAGACTTGGAGTTGTTTGGGGAGAAAGAGAGAGGAGAGAGATTATCTCAGCAGCATTTTGAAAGGGTTTCAGAGGAGGTAGTTGAAAGAGAAAGGGGAATTAGAGAAGAAAGGTGTGATTATAACCTAAAAACCACTATGGCTGTTTCTGAATCCCCTGTCTATATGATATAGAGGTGGAATATAAAATTACTTCAGAGATTTAAGCTGCACAATTTAATGAATTCTGAAGGAAGAAGGGCCTTCAGGCCACACTGATGTTGGAGACCTGGGGCACAGTGATGGGCAATGCCATATGGAACTGTCACAACATGGATACCAGAAAGGACACCCTCAAGCATTAACAATACTCTTAAATAATTATAGTCTTTGGAGAAGTTTTGAAGCTGGGGCAAGAGGATGAGGTCAACACAGCCTGGTTATGGGACCAGTACCTATCCTTCAGATTTTGCTTCCTACAAAATACCCTTCTCCCCAGGATATTGAATCCTCTCCTCCAGCATCCATTTTGTGTTTCCCTTCACCTGTTCTTACCATTCCTGTGCTTGGATTGACCCAACACACATTTCAGCTCTTTTCTGCTCTGCCCAGTGCCTTTCTGTTCCTGAGGAGCTGGGGAGGCAGCTGCACAGGCTGGGCTCTGTTCCCAGCCCTGCACTGCAGTGACAGAGGTAATACTTGGCTGGTGTTTTGGAGAAAGGGCAGGGGGAGTGGGCAGAGTTCCTGGAGCAGAAGCAACCCAAGGGTCCAGCATAGTACTACTGTCACTTAATATTGTGCATCTAATACCAGGCTGAGGTAGCAAAAGGGGCAGTGCTCATGGCAGTGGATGGGAAAGGAAGATTTGTGAAACTTGAGAGAGCTTGAGCTATTTGCAGCCAATGTGGAGAATGCATCTAGGAATGTGAGGCTGGAAGGAGCACGTGTCAAGCTGATGAGCAGTGCCCTGAGAGAGAAATGGGAGTTAAAAATGTTGAGGAATAGGAATTCTTGTCTGAGCCTGGAAACTTAGAATGAATTTTGGGAGCAAGGGGAATAATTTTTGGGTAATATTTGATGGTTAGTGATCGTTTTTCATTTTATGAGTCTTGTGAATTGATTTCCAGAGCCTTACTATTTTTGTTTTCCCTTTCAAGGTCATGGGGATGCACTGGTTATTCTGTAGCTTCATTCATTAGAAATTAGCTAAGATGAGATTTGACTTGGATGTTTATCTGGGATGATCTGAACCATTTGCTTCAGGAAGTCATTCATACTTGAGAAGACAACTGTATCTCATGTTAGAGGACAGGTGGTGCTCACCTCTCTTTCCCTCCAAAGCAGAGGGAATTAGGATTTGACTCAAGAACAAATACTTAATACTTGAAGGTATGAGTCAGTTGTCTGAACTGAATTGGTGCCCAGTTCCATTTCAAATGACCTGGAGTATCCAAGTGCTGGATGTGTGGCTGATGGTCATGACCAGAGCCCAGATGGATGCCAGACACTGAACACATGCTTGGACCTCTGGATTTGAAGCCCAAGCAATGCTAGGCAGGATAGCAGTGGCAATACACAGAGTTTCAGCTGTGAGCACTGCTGGGAGGGAAAAGCTTTTGCTTGCTGCAGGTCACTGTGGGGTTTGGTGTACAATTATGAGTCAGTGGAACTAGAGCCAGATCGCTGTGATTGCAAAACCCACTCCTGATTTCCCCTTCTGTCCTTTCTTGGTCCTGGATACTTCCTTTATGCAGTTTTGGGATGGACAAAAGTGTATCCCATTGCTTTTCCCAAGGTTGTGACCTGATTGCAGGACAGATTGGATGTGTTCTGCGAGGCTTGTCTCTTAGTCTAGCCTGTGATGAAAGGGCCCCACTCAGTACTGGCAGGGAGGCAATTGGTGTTGTACTAAGCTTGATTCATGGTAGTGTAGGGCAATTTGTACTGCTGCTCCTTGCTTGGCTGTAAAAATGCTACTAGCTCTACCATGGGCAGTTAGTCATGGTTGTATAGGCTAAGTAGGCAGGTTTTGTAAAGACAGAGTGAGAAAATGGGATCATTCAGTTGAGAAATGGTAAGCCATGCAATTATAGCTGGGCAAGTAGTGTGTATGTGTGACCTCCTGCTCTGCTCCTCATCCCAAGCTGTCCTGGTTTCTTCTGGCTGTGTCTTGAACAGAAGTGGTGGCTGGCCAGGGCTTAGGGCTGCTGGGACAGGTCACAGGAATGGTTTGATTTGTTGAAAACCAGTTCAGACTGTGCATAGAGCAGAGGTTGGGGGACTGGCAGAGCCAAAATGAGAATTCACATTTCATCAGTAACTTTGCTACACAGACCTGAAGCAAATAGTGGGGCTTTACTCGCTATTCTAGCCACCACCACAAAAATCCTGTTATTTTTAGAGAAGATACAGGAAGAGTAGGAGATGCATGGAAAATTCTTGGTTATAGAACGCAAAACAAACTCCCTCTAACATGGGGGCTCTGTTTGTGTTTTGCTTTTACAAATTTTAGTGCTTGTCCTTTTGTTAGGAAACTGAATCTCATCCCTGATACCATTGGAAACTGGAGAACTGATGATGTTCAGATGATGTGAGGTTGTAAATGCTGCCTGGGTCCATGGATTCTAGAAAGGCTTTTGCTGTGACACAGTTTTTGTAATTTTCATGCATTTGACTCTGAAGGGTACCATGCAGCTTATGTTAAAAAGGTATTTTTGTGTTCATTTTGACACATCCTTTAATTAAAGTGTCAGACCTAATACTGTTTCATTGAAAAAGTCAGTGGACCCTCTCCAATGAGTCCAGAAGAAGCAGAAAAAAATAGGAGCTGTGATATTTCTCAGCTTCTTAAACAAAAATAAACCAAAAAAAGCAGAGTTTTTCAATCTTCGGTCTTTCTTTATGTGAAGAACAAGTGAGGGATAGAAACATAATATTCAAAACAATACTTTGCAACGTAAGCTTCCTGCTTTGGTTTTGATTTGCCATAGAATATCATAAAACATTTCTCCTTACTAGGTCTGGCTCAAAAATATTGGATCTTACTGATGCTCTGCAAAGAGATTGGAAAAGTTGGCACATATCCATTGGCCCTCTGCAGAGGTCAGCATGGCCAAGCCACTTGCATTTCAGAGAAAGGCCCCCCTGAGGTTTTCCTGGGTTTTAGAATATCCTTGTGGCCACCCCTAACTTTCCATGAGCCTTAAAGGAAGAAGGCAGCGTGAAGTCTCAACATTGTGGTCTAACTGTGTCAGTGGTTCTTGCTTAAGATGATGTACAATCTTCCTCCCCTCTGTGTGCTTTCTTTAGGGAGCAGACGTTGTCAGTAAGTAAATTCCACATGAAATATCACAAAGGGGAGAGGTTGTGGGAATGACCTGATGCTGCTTGTGGAACATCTGCTGTAGCAGCCAGACACACTTCGGGAGCAAACTGTTCTGTGCCCAAGGGATGGGAAGGTCCTGCTGACAGAACCAAAGAGCTGTGGAGGTTGGCAAGGACATCTGGAGATTATTGAGTCCAACCCTTGCTCAGGATCTTCTCCTAAAGAGTTTTGAATATCTCCTGAGATGGTCCTGCCAACCTCTGTCAATGTTCTCGTAGTAGAGAAGTTCCTTATTTCTGAATTGAATTTCCTGTATTTCAAAATTTGTACTTATTGCCTCTTGTCCTGTCACCTCTGAGAAGAGTCTGACTGTCTTCTTTACTCCCATGTTGTGTATTTTACACAGTGGTGCATGTGTCTATAATGATGTGATGTCAAAAGCTGTACTGGAGGCGAGACTTGTTTGTGCAGAGAAGGCCAGAATCTGGCCAGGGTGACAATGGTGTCACCTTCCTCTGGGTAGAAGCACAGCTCCAGTGGCACCATACACTGGCAGCTCTCTCCTGCCAGCGAGGTCATTTAGGCTAGTGTGTAAAAGTGCTGATGAGTGCTAGGATGTAATGAAGCCTTGGACGAATCAGAGCTTTGTGTTCTCATGGGAGCGAGGAAACGTTCTGAAATTGCCACAGCTTAGGTCTGGTACTGCTGTCAGAAGCTTTTTCTGAACAAAGAATTCCACAGTGTGTGTGAATAATTCCTGCACATGTTTATTCTAATGTCTTTTGCAACAGATGCAAGGGAAAGAAAAATTTGTGGGGTTTTTTTTCAGTTTTTTTGTAGGAAGAAGGGGAAGAATACATGCTAATATGATAGCAAGGCAGCTCAGTTTTGGCAGATTCTCTATCAACAGCACCTTATACTGAATAACCCCCAAATGTAGCAGCCTTCCAGCACCTAAAGGAAAGCTGTAAAGAGACTTCTTTTAAGGGCTTTTAAAGACAAGCAAGGGGGAAACAGCTTCAAATTGAAGAGGGTAAATTAGGTATCAGGAAGAAATTCTATACTGTGAGCATGGTGAGGTACTGGCACAGGCTGCCCAGAGGAGCTATGGCTGCCCCATCCCTGGAAGTGTTCAAGGCCAGGTTAGATGGGGCTTGGAACAACCTGGTCTAGTGGAAGATATCCCTACCAACTGCACAGGCTGGAATGAGATTATATTTAAGTTTCCTTCCAAAACAAACTGTTCTATAATTTTGTGTTCCAGGTAAAATTCTGGACCTTGATCTAGTCCGAGCTTTCACATTATGTGTATGTAAAATCTCCATAAGCCAACAGCTCCTAAGAGCCAGGTGCTGTGATCTGGTGCTGCAGAGAGCTCGCTTGACAGATAGTTTAGCCATGGAGTTTTATCGCCTGCAGTGAGGTTACTTTGGCCAAGAAGCAGAACTGTAAAATTTAGCCTTCATTTTCCTCTTGCCTACGTCCTACCATCTGACAGGAGTGGAGAAGTGCAAGTGTTACAGCCACCCCAGAAGGCAAGGGCAGCCTGGGTTTTGTTAATAGATCCTTTGGGGCAGAATAGGGGGAAACAACACTGAATGCTCAGTGTCTGTAAATATATCCCTGTAGGGTTCATTGTAGAACAATTTGGTTGCATGGGAAACAGGTATGTACCCATTTTGGCTCTTGTCTACAGCAATATGACAATATGAAAGCATAACAGTATCACTTAAGGAAATGTGTAAGGAAGAGAAAGAAAGGATAAGAGTAGAAAGATCTCACCACTCATGGGCCTCACACTGAGGCTTCATTGCTTTATTTTTGACGTTTGTTGGTCAAAGTCATGGTTGCAGTCTGATTCCTTGAGGAGGTGGTGGCGGGGGTAATCCTAAAGAGACAGTGGAGAAAAATGCCCAGACCACACCAGCTGTTGGGTTTATATTCAGGCAGGTTCAGGCAGGAACGCCCAGGTTCCTCCCTTCGGGTGGAGGCTTTAAGCCGGGTGATGTCATGTTGTGGATCAGGGGACACCTCGGGAGGCTTTAACACATTCTGAGATGTTTCAGCTGCCTGTTCTAGTAGTGCAGTTGAGCCCATGATGGCCCATTGTGGCCCATCGGCAGAGATGAAAACCCTCGGGCCACGCGTGGATGTCCTGGGGCTGCCTGGCAGGGGAGGTCCCACAGCTGGGTGAGGATGTTCGCTGGGGTAAGGGCAGGTGACAGGGCCCGCCTGGCCGGGCTCACCTCTGTCCTTACCTGCCCAGCACCAGCTGTAGCCTGGAGGGCTGAGCTCACCCCAGTGCCTGGGTGGCTCCTTTGCACTTCGGCAGCTTCACCCCAATGTCTGAGCCATCAGCATTCCAGCCTCTCTTCCAGCACCCCTTGTGGGTACATTTCTCTCCCCAGACCTGGGGTGGTTAAACAATAGTATCCCCTCTATCTTACCTCATGTTCCTGTCACAGCCCAAATTACAGCTGATAGACCTATTTGGGGAAGTGTGAGCTTTGGGGATGGTTGCCTGCTTCTTTGCAGTTTGCTCCATTGGCCAAGAGCCCTTCTGTGGTTTTAGAAACGTTTAATCCATTAACTGTTTCAGTCTCTCACAATAAGAGGACCCAGTTGTTAGTAGGAATACTCTTCTAATGTTAACCACAGAAGATGTCTAGTAGGCACTGATATTTTCTGTGCAGAATAACTTCTGTCCAGCCAGTATACTTGATAATGAGTGGCAAATTCAGGCAATAATGTGCCCCTTTGTGTGGGGGAAATTGCTTGATTCATGGTGGCTCCAACTTTTGACTGCAAGCAAGTCATTGTAGAGTTGAAACACTTAAAAGATCTAGGCCACTGGCTTGCTTGGAGATGACAAGAAGCCAGGGTGTTTGTGGTGTTATTTGTATTTGTATTCAAGTCTGAAGCACACAGGTGTGGGTTTGTTGAGATATGAGATGTACACACCACGTAAGTGTCCAAATGTTATATTGTGAAGTGCCCTTTAGAGGATGGCCATGGTTTATTCAGACACTATTTCCAGTTCCACTGACATTTCATTTGATAGTGGTGATAATGCTGGTTGAGTTTTAGCCTCTAACTTCCCTTTTTCCCCACTTAATCCCTCACAACTTTGAAAAAGTCAAATTGACTAATTTCAGCTAGCTTTAAGGAAGTTTCCAGGAATAAAAGGAATTTCCTTTTATTTTCTCTGACAGTGTCTTCTGTGTTCTGCTCTGTTTGTACAGATACTAATCAGCAAAGATGTAGCTGCTGTTAGATGCTGTGGCTGTCAGGTGAATATTGAGGCAGTGTTATTCAGACTTCTATCTGCAGCATGATTCAAATTTATCTGTGCTGAAGTGTAAAAAAAGGTTGGTAATTGTTTATCAAGGAAAAATAATATGTTACTACCTTGCACTTCGAATTTGTATAGCCTTGTCCCTTTCCTTGGAAGGGATTTTTATCTTTTAATCAGTAGGGTCATAGAATAGTTTGGGTTGGAAGGGACCTTACAGACCATCTAGTTCCCTTCCCTGCCATGGTCAGAGACACCTCTCACCAGACCAGGTTGCTCAGAGCTTCATCCAGCCTGGCCTTGAATACTTGAGGGACTGGGTGTCCACAGCTTTTCTGAGCAACCTGTTCCAGGGCCTTGCCACCCTCACTGGAAAGAATTTCTTCCTAATATCTGTTCTTAATTGACCTTTCAGTTTGAAGCAGTTGTCCCTTGTTCTGTCACTACATTTCTTATTATATTAAATAATTTCTCATAAACAGGAAGCAATACCCAAATCCTAATCATATTAACTAACATTTGCAACCCGTACAGACTGAATCTTAGTTTTTAGGTGTTTGGTGGCTTGTCCATATTTCTTCTTTTACTAATTTGAATTTATCTCATATATCCTTGTAGTTTATGTAAACTGCTTTTTCATTTTCAGCCTTCTATGGGGGTCAGCACCATACAGTCCTACACTTGACTGGGTGTTTCAGGCACTGTTGCAGTGATCGATAACTTAATAATCTGCATGGAGCTTTTAGTTTTCACCCCGACTGGCTCAGTTCTGTTGGATTGCTAGTTGGTGCTGTCCCCAAAGGCTGATAGAAAATCAGTAAGAACCCCATTCTCTCTGGTTCACTTCAGTGCATCTTCCCTAAAGCACTAGAATAAGGCAGATGAAGCTGTGTTTGGAAAAACATCCCCTTTCAGCCCTCCGAGCTGCTGTGCGCTCATCTGCACCTGGTGCAGGGTATCTGTTCATGAAAATGGTACAAGATACTGCCAGCGTGGTGAGTAAAGCCATGGGAGAAAAGGCATCAGCCATCCTGTGATCAGGAATCTCAAATCCTGAGATTTGCAAAGCGTGAAACATATTTGGGCCAAAGTTGAGAGGGAAAAAATTGATTTTTTTTTTCTGTGCAAATATTCATGGGTTGTGATAATAATGTGATAACATGATATGTGGTAATAATGTGATAATTCCAAGATATATAAATGAGGTATGATTTTTTTGGTGAAAGTTGACATCAGAAAATCAAACTTTTGTGGTCAACCTGAAAACCTGAGAGTGAAAGAAGCTTGAAATATGTTGGATTATCCATGTGCATCAAAATTCACATTATATTTTAAGGCAACACACGATAGAAATCGCTGATTTCTATCAATAGATAGAAAGGCTGATGCTGAGGTTGATACAGAGGAAAAAAATGTTCAATTTTGCCCCACCCATCCTTCCCTTTAACAGCTGAAGCTTTGGGTCAATACTCCAGCACTGAATACATCCTTGTTCTGTAAACTTAAGGGCACTGCAATTATTTTCACTGTTTCCCTAGTACCTAAACAAACTATGTTAGCCACTCTTTTTCTATTTCAATAAGCATTTAAAATAATATTTTCTTAAACCCAAGACAGACTTTTGAACTCAGAGACAATCTTGTCAAAAGGAGATTTTTCAGCATATTCTGGGATGCTGCCTGTGATTGCCACATTCTCCACTCTGCAGAAAACTTGGAGCTGCAGTGAATGAACACTCATTAGATATGCTCTTGTTGGCTCATTTCCCTTCTCCTTTCTGTTTTCTTCCTCATGAATTGAAGTGAATGTGCAATTTTGCAGCACAGTTGCAGGGTTTTTTTAGAGTGGTCTGAATATCATTTCAGCATAATGATAATGCAGGCTTAATGACAGAAGTCCGTTGTGTTAGTGACTTTCTTCCTTTCTTGAGCAAGGGAATAAGCTACTTCATTAAAATATCTCAATCAGTTTGTGATCAGATAATGTCACCAGGCATCTGGAAAAGGCTTTGTTGGAATCTTAGGTCAGGAAGACAAATAGTAATACACTGATATACTAAATAACAATAATGCAAGATATTACACTTGAGGAAACCAGGCTCATAGCAGAGTATCAGCATAAGTCTCTTTGATGGCAGTGAAATACTCGATAAAGCCAGAAAATTCACCAGTATCCTCTGCCTTGTTCTAGTTTGTCATATTTCCAAGCTTTTTTTGAATCCTTTGCTTTTTTTGACAAGCTTTCATGAAGGATAACCACTTCTATTACAGTCTCACTTATTTGTTAGAACCTAGCATTAAACATTGCAAATTGTTTCCCAAAAGCTACTGCTTGTCTTCACTGGGAGGGACACTCAATGTCACAACTTTTTGGCCTCTGATCAGAAGGTGGGGTCTGGGTCCCACAGTTCCCATTACATTAAATGTCCCATCCAATGTTTAGTAAATTTTTCTTTCATGTGACATAATTTCAATTTTTGGTAAAGTAAGGGACATTTGTCATCAAATGACTGGACTGGTTATACTGCCAGGAAGGGAATGAACAACTTCTTGTAAGAAATTTCATTGCTGATTGTGGTTTCTGACATAATTTCTGTCTGCTTCTCAAGAACTTCAGTCTGAGTCAGGGCACAGAACTTACAGTCTTTGCTAAAAAGTTATAAGGAGGTATTACAGCCTTGCATTTATTTATGTATTTGACAATTGTGTGTGTTCATGTGACTTTCTGAAGCCCCTGCAAGTTCTCTTTGGTAAAACTTCTTGCTGAGCCTCATTCATGTCTACAGTAAGACATGATGGTCTCGGATCTTACTGTTGAATATGGGAATCCTAGTTATTAATTAAACCAGAATTGAGACTGTTGGTTGTCTCACAAGATAGAAGCCCTGCTGTTTCTGTCTGTAATTCTGTCAGCTGTTGTGAAAGTACAGGCCAAGAAAAAAAAATGTTAAAATGTTATCCTAATGAAACCTTTCAACAGCTGACCTCTGCTTTATATGAAAACTTTGTGGAGGATGTTTGCTTTTCTAGTTCTTCACAGTGAACTCATTGATGACAGAAGCCTTGACTTGAACAGCTGACTATTTATTTGTATCGTGGCTGTGGAGAAACTGCAGAAATTGGGAGACCACATAGTGATATTGTCAACAGTTTCAAGCAAAATGCTAAGGGGAAGCAGTATATTTGCTCTTAATTCTGTAGAAAGGTTTATTTTAGATAAACAGCACGAAAAAGAAACACGTTTCAAGTGAAAACCAGCCCTCTTCCACTTGATTCAAGTTACTGGAAGATTGTGGTGAGCAAGAAAACAGAACTTCAGAATTCCATCCTTCTCCCATGAGGCATCTTAGCTAGCTCTGAAGGTATAAAACTATTTCCTACCAAGTCAATGGCAGAACAGTTGCTTGCAAGGGGTACCTCTCCCGTGCCCATCTGCTTGGGTGCTGTATACAGAGAGCATGCTTGTTGTGAAGTTCAGCCTAAATATGGAAGGCAGTTTCTCTCGATGGTTGCATTGTTCCTCTCTGCCAATTTTAGTCTTTTATTAGGCTGTAGCCAGAATCGCTTACCTCGCAGTCCTTCTCTTTCTGGATGCTTGTGGAAGAATTAATTTCTGTCAGATGGTGTGACTGCATGTGTTTTAGTGCTCCTGCAGCGTGCCTTTATTGTCACTTAAAACTATCACATTTGTTTAAAGGAAATAAAATGAAACCCAAGGTCACTACTACATGAAAAACACGTTTCAAGTAAATGTGGATTTTTTTTGTTTCCAGTGCTCATGGGTTTTTTTTCCATGAGTGCCTATTCCTCTCATTCCAGCCCTTTCTGCCTATATATTTCAGAGGCATGAGGTCAGATGCCAGTGTTACTGTGGCCTGTCCCCAATCACTGTGTCTAGGAGATGTGGCAGTCTGTACACTTTGGATGCTTTTCCAGCTTTCAAATCCTGCAGCTCAGTGGGACAGCCATTGCCCCAGAGCACAGTGAACCTCAGGAGCTGTAGCTGGGTTTGGATAGTTGAGACTCCAGCCAAAATTCTCCATGTGTTTCCTTGTGCCAGAAACCAGCCCTAGCAGTAAAAGAGGCAAGTCAAGGTGGGAAGTAGCCCCAGAGGTAACTTCGAATTTGCTGTCTCCCTGTGACTTTCCCAGACAGCATGTTCTCCCACTGCCACAGTTTCTCTCTTTCTGAGGGCTGGGGTTGATTTCCCAGGATTTGAATCTCCCTCATTTCCAGCAGTCCTCACCTTTCACCTGCTCTCTAGACTGGCAGAGCCTGTCCCCCCTCTGGCCAGTGCTGGCACCCATGGGTGGCCCATGCTGTGGTGGCTGATGCTGAGGTTGATACAGTGTGCACAGCCTCAGGATTAAATCTCCCCCTGGCCCTCCCCATCCTGCTGCAGAGTTTGGCTGCCTGGGCAAAGTCTCCCATACAATAACTAGTAGCTGACGGCCGTAAAATCCATAAGCAAAGTGGCACTGGGAATCATCCAGTCTGTGATTCCAAAATTTCCAAGGGATTGCTACGGGGATGGAGAGCTCTGGCTCCTGGTGTTTGGGGTGTGTTCCCCAGCCCTGTGGGCTTGCTGTTTGCTCAGCCTCCGCACGCCTCGCTGCCGGGCCGTGTTATTTCAGAGGAGCGGATGTGCCGTCCATTGCCCGGCTGTTCCCAGAGCGTGTCCGTGCGCTTCCACCGCCGCAGCCAAGGGATCTCGCCACGGAGGAGGCGCGGGCTGCGCCCCCGAGCCCGGCCCGCCTCGTGGCTCCCGCTTACCCCGGGAGGGGCTTTTGGCGGTGGGAGCTGCCGACACAGGGTGGTGTGGCCGTGCCGGTGAGGTTGTCCCCGTGTGTCGCCCCTGGGGTGCGCAGCGGATGCTCTGCCCCTGCGCTGGCTGCGGTGTTGCCATGGAGATTGCGTGCGCTGTTGCTAGGCAGCTGAAGCATCCTCGCCTGCACACTGCAATGCCACGAAATGCTCAACTTTCCTCATTCCTGTCTCCCTTCTGTGATCTCGCAGATATGACTCCTTTGGCTCTTATCCCACTTCATTCAGTTGCACTGCTGCGATTTCTTGGTGTTAACCCTGTAAACCCTAAAAAGCCCGCATGGCACTGCAAATAAGGATTATGGCAATGAGTTCAGGTCTGAAGGAGTTAAAGTGGTTGGGGATAGACTACAGAGGAAATGATTTCTAGCAGATAAATTACTTTAAATGTTCTGGCTTTCATGGAAGGGGAGGTTTGTGGATGCAGTCTTTTGTTCCATCACTGATGGTTTAGATGAATAAAAACAGACTAAAATATCACTACAAGGTAAGAAAATCAGCTTGAATGGGCCTAATTAATCTCTTCGGTTACAATACCTATTTAGTTTTTTTTATTATCCTCTGCTTGTGCTTGCTGATTTTGATGTAGCATGTGAATGATAATTTAGCTGTGAAGCCTGTCGCTTACCATATTTGACTTATTTGGCTTGAATAATAAAGATATCAGCCTGTATTCTTGGAGTATACTGCATTAATCAGACTTGCAGGAATGATCACATGGTACTCTATCGCCTTTTCCTGTTAGCTGCTGCTTGTCAGCAGCTGGCTGAGCTGTAGGCTGCAGGCCAGTATCTGCATACCCTTTCTCCTCAGAATATTCCAAAAATACTGTCTCGTCATTATGCATTTTGCTGCAGTTTGACAAACTAAATGGTCCTCTGCACGTTAAGAAGATTATTTTAAATTTCAGAGCATTTGTGTAGTTGCTAGGCCATGTATGCATTTGAAGAATTCAGGTAGGCTCTCTGTTTTATACATCAGTGTGCTTGGTTTTTGTTCTCACAAGGTTTTTGCTGTGTAATGTCAGTCAGCTCTACAGTTAGTTCTTCAATGTGCAGATATTTATTGCGTTTTAGAATCTCTACCCTGTGCATGGGGAGAAGTGCTTGAAGGGTTCGTTGCAGGTAACGGTAGCTTAACTGCATGATGAAGTGCAAAGCTGGGTAATTGATTATATCTTGCACAAATTTCATAGCCATGCAGCCAGAAACAGCGAGTACAGGGTAGTTATAAATATAAACCAGAAGCTGTTCTCTTTAAAAGGGTCTTTGCTATTTTTAGTTCTGGAGAATCTGACAGATGCTCCTTCAAGATAAAATACTGATGGTGATAGAGAAGAGAAAATTGATGCTTGGATTGTACATAGGATTATATTTTATGCTGCTGCAGAATATACATGTCTTTTTCATAACCTTGTAGCTGCAGAATTCCTTATGAATTACATTTAAAATAAGAATGTTGTTAAGTTTGTTGGAATTGGTTTGTAGTTTGCAAACATTTGAGCAACTGTGATTGTTAGAATATAAAATTAGTACTTTTTATTTGATATTGGTTCTGCTCAGTACTGCCTCTGCCCCCTCCCCACCTCCATCCCCATCCCCAGTATAACTCCATCCTTATGCAAGTATTGAGGTCTGTTAAAACCCCAACAGGTATTTGAAGATATGAAACAGAATTTCCACTCTCACTATCAGACAATTATTTTCCTATGCAGTTTGGGACTTGAAAAAATTCTGGTCAGTAGTTGTGGGGTAGGGAGTGTCTCACTTTTTGTTAAAAATATTTTTGCTTAATGTCTTCACTTCTTATAACTTGTGTTATACAATTGTCCAGATAAAATGATGACAATGTGGAAACAGCACTAGGCATCACCTTATGATACATTTGTCTGTATGTCGTTATTATAATGTATCTTTAAAATACCATTCTTTTTGATTAAAAAAACGGATTGTTTGACCAAGTATGTAACTAGAGGAGATGATGGATTCTCTTTCCATACACAATGAGCATTCTTTATCGAATATCTTAAACTTTCTACCCTCAGATGAAATATTTTTCATACTATTTCTACCTTTTGTTTGGCAAATATATTGGCAATTTCCTTTATTTTGTGACTTGCTGCTCAGTCCTGTGTGTGAGTGGTGGCAAAAGCAGCAGAAACAGGTACAGGGCACCCCCACTCTCCAAAATGTTCTGATTCCAGCTGCAAGGGCTGAGATCCAGGCTGACTGTGTATATTCCTCCTGTTGTGAAATGCAGCATGAATACTATCTGAGAGGAAAGATTTTACTGGAAGACCAGATAATGCTGTGTAACTGCTGTTGTCAGGGCTGTCAGGAGATGCTTGGAATCTTGACATTACTGACTGTTGGCAGTAAATTAAGGTGCAAATGGGCCCCAAACTTACTGTGCCACTTACTGTGCCCACAGAGTTTGTATTTCTGCCAGTTGCTTGGGTCTTATTCTTAATTGAGTGAAATTCTCGATAAATCTGCAATGAGAAAAAAAAAAGGATGTTTTTTAATTTCTGCTTTAAAAGCCTTAGCTGTCTTTCAGTGGCTTTCCTAGACATTTTGGGCCAGAAAGACACCTAGTTTTATGGCAGGAATGGTAAAATGCTGATTACACACCCATTAGGCTTATTAAAATACATGTCATCCTCTCTTAGACTTGATTTGAAAATAGTATTAACATTTGATGTGCAGGCTGCTAGATATTTTCTTTTAAATTTTCTGCACTGGTAGGGCTGGCATTTATTTTATTAGGAATTTTTTTGGTGTTTTGTTGAGGTTGCATCTGCATGTTTATGGGGGTTTTTTTGTGGTATGATTATTCTCATGCCTGTGGCTATTTTAGATTTTGATGGCATCAAAACATATCTTACAAGATAAAGATTAAAAAGAGGTCTAGTTGAGCAGTGGGGTGGAAGCCTCCCTGCCATGGGCTCAAGGAAGCAAAGTAGCAGCAGTGGGCACTCTTTTCTGGCCTCAGGCCCCTGGCTCCAGGGTTGCCCCACTGTCTTTTAAAGGTTCCTGTCTTCATGTGCACGAAACACAGGAACTCATGTCCCACCTTGACTTTAACCTGAAGCAGATGCTCATGTGCTTGTTGCAGCAGCAGGGCTGTTTCCATCCTCCAGTGCACCCACAGGCCTTGAGCACCTGAGTGTCCCCAGAAGTGAGGAGCCCAGCAGTGCCTGCTTGTGCAGACCCAACCATGACATCTCTGTGTGTTGGGTTTTTTTTGTGTCTCCACACGGGGCCTTTAAGACCTGCAGGACTCCCTAGATGGGTGGTGCAGGCTGTGGCACTCTGAGCCTATGCCAAGAGACAGCCTTGCAATCGGGCCACCCAAGTTCTCCCACTGATTACATTTTGGTGCAGCCATCTTCACTTCCCCGGTGAAATGGTGCCAGGTTATTTTTGTGAAGTGTTAAGCAGCTGCTGGACCTCTCTGAAGAATTGTCTCACTTAAGACTGTAAGTGATTCTGGTGTACTGTTTGTGAAAAACTTATTTGTGAAGCCCTTTGGGATGAAATCTTTCCTGTGTGGTTACTGGCTAGAAGAGAGACTCAAGCCTCTGAAAAAATTAGGGAGTAAATCTATAGAATAATCTCACAGCTTCTTGTATCAGCCAAGCTTGGTTTCTCTTCCTCTTGGAAAGAACCTAATATCCCCTGAAAAACTTGGCTTTTAAAGCAGGGGTTAATGGAGCTAAGCCCCTTCTCAGTCCATATGGGCTTCTGGATTCTGTGTGCTATGGGTTGGCCCATTTTATTGCTGATTCCTGCGCTGTCTTCATAAAACCCCAAGGATCACATACATTTGGGTTGTAATTGGAGGCAGGATTGTTCATAAGCTGTGCTTTTATGACCTGCTGCTGACAACACTGCTGTAAGATGACTTTGCACGTGAAGCCATCAGGAGAATGGTGCACTTGGCCACGAGCAGTACTTCTCATTTGGTATCTTCTGCCTGGATTTAGCTCTCTAGTGGCAGAACACAAATGCATTTTCTTTTGTTGCTATGCCTTTATCTTTCTGGGATATTACTTGGTATTCTTTGCAGCGAGCTGGTGTCTGTCTATTTCTGCTACACCGCCCACCACAGCATCGCAGTATTTTTAACCACATCTTCTATTCCCTCATCCAATGAGCAAAACTGAGAATGCTACAGGAAGGAAGATGAGTCTCTCAAAGCGAGCTGGCTCTGAACGGAGGAACTGAAACCCACCGATGAATAGAAAGCAAAGCTCAGAATGAACGTAAAGCATTTGGGTGCCATGGTGCAAGGAGAGCCTCTCACCTGCTGATCCCCAAAGCAGCAGCACACTAGATGTCCTCTGGGAGCAGGTGATCCCCTGTGTCTTTGGGCAGATGAAAGCATTGAGTTTGTTGTAATGTATACATTACATGGCTGAGTTTAACTGCACCATTGGATCAGCACATGGGAGTACTGATGTTTAAGCTGCTTTTGCTGCTGCCAAGCAAAAAGCACCTGAATACACCAAATTAGTGAAGAATTTTGGTTTTTACATGATTCTGTAAAAATTAATTCTGGTGGCAGGTGCCCAAGAAACGCCTGCTCTGCCTTTGAGTGCAGCCTTCTCCTCTCTCTGGTGACCAGCAAAAGGACACAAGGAAATAGAATGAAGCTTTATCAGGGGAAGTTCACACTGGACTTTAGGAAAACATTCTTCACTGAGAGAGTGGTGGGCCGCTGGAACCAGGGAAGTGGTCACAGCACCAAAGCTGTCAGAGTTCAAGGAGTGCCTGGACAATGCTCTTAGTCATATGGTTTAGTTTTCAGTAGTCCTGTGACGAGCAGGAAATTGGACTTGGTGATACTTGCGCTGCCATTCTAACATGAGATATTCTGTGATTCTGTACTTTCACTGCTGACAGTTCAGGTATCTCCAGGGTACCTGGCATGTTTATTAAAGAACTGTACAAAGGACAAGCATGATCATTTTGGAACAGATATTATAGTAAAAGGCACATGACTTTTCCTTCCCCCTTCTCCAAACAGTAAGATGATTTATCAAAGGGATAAAAGGCTGGTGCTGCAAAGGGATACGGGCCTGCCTCCAGTAGCTTTTCCTGCTGAAAATTCCTAAGAAGAAAGCCTTTTAAGTAATCCAAATTTTCAGAAGTGACACTGCAGTTTGAATAGCCAAGCAGCCTTAGGAAGCTGTGGGTGAAGTGACAGCCAGCATGGCTCCTCTGAAGGTGAATGACAAATATGGAAGCCTTCTGCAGTGAAGTTACAATATTGGTAGATAAGGGAAGAGTGACTGTCGTAATCTGCCTGGTTTTGTGCCAGATGTTTGACACTGTCCTGCATAACACCCTCGACTCTAAACTGGAGAGGCATGGATTTAACAGATGGACTCAAGGGATGAGAAATTGGCTGGATGGTCACACTCAAAGAGCTGTGGTCAACAGCTTGATGTGAGGGTGGACACCAGTGCTGAGTGATGTGTGGCACTCCCAGGGGTCAGGGTTGGAACTGGCACTGTTTGCATATTTGCTGACAACATGGACAGTGGGGTTGAGCACACCCCCAGCAGGTTTGCCCATGACACTGAGCTGGGGGCTGCAGTCAGCACACCGTAGGGAATGGACCTTGACAGACTTGAGAGGCGAGTCCATGTGAAGGTCAGCAAGGCCAAATGCAGGGTCCTGCACCTGGTTCAGAGCAATCCCAAAAGAATGGAAGGTGTCCATGGCAGGGAGGCTGGAACTAGATGATCTTAAAGTCCCTTCCAACTGAAACCATTCTATGACTCTATGAGAATAGAAAAGGATTCCTGTTCACTGCTGCAAGAAATATGATTGTATTGATGAGTAAGAAGCATCAGAAGAGTTGCCAAAAGACTATTTCAAGTTGCTACAGGAGTGTAGCTTCTGTGTAGAGGTATAATGGAGAAGTGGAACAGCAGCATTGTGGAGAAGTGGAACAAATTGTTGTTCCAAGCTGGTGACTCTGACCTTCCAGGTTAGATGAAGCTGCTAGTAAAAACACACCAAATTGTGTAGTTAATCTTTTCTGACAAGAGGGGAAATTTTGAGGAGTAATTGTTTCTGAGTTCAAAAGGTGTTAAAATGAAAAGGAGAAAGCAAGTTTAAAAAGGAAGAAATTCAAGGATGCTATCTTGGCAGACCATAATTCGTTACAGGATCTTCTGACCTGCATAGCTGAACTCTCCAATTGTATATCATGTTCAAAATATCCTGTAGGTGCTTAACAAATATCCACAAATATGTGAACCTGAAAGCTGCAGCCTGGCCAGGTCTCTGCTTGTGCAATGCTTTCTCTGAAACAGTGTCCCCCAGTGAACCAGCTGCTTAAATTCCTCCCTTTTGTCCTTACTTAGAACATGCAAATTCACAGAACCATGGAATGGTTTGGGCTGGAAGGGACCTTACAAATCATCTAGTTCCAACCCCCAGCCATGGGCAGGGACACCTCCCACTGTACCAGGTTACTCAAAACAACATCCAATCTTTCCTTGAACACTTCCAGGGATGGGGCATCCACAGCTTCTCTGGGCAGCCTGTGCCAGTGCCTCACCCCCCTCACAGTAAAGAATTTCTTCCTGATACCTTCTTCCAGTCTGAAGCCCTTCCCCCTTGTCCTATCACTCCATGCCCTTTTAAAAGACCCTCTCCATGTTGCTTGTAGCCCCTTAAGGTACTGAAAGGTGCTTTAAGGTCTCCCCAGAGCCTTCTCCAGGCTGAACAACCTCAATTCTCTCATCTTGCCTTTGTAGGAGGGGTGCTTCAACTCTCGGATGATCTTCACAGCCTCCTCTGGACTCACTCCAAGAGGCTGATGTCCTTCTTATGCTGGGAGCCTCAGAGCTGAACACAAAACTTGATAAAAACACATTGTTGAGACAGAAGTTTCTGATTATCTGCAGGAATTGGCATGCAAATGTGAATATTCCATATGATGCATCTCATCAGAGAAAGTGCACAAGCCTAGGTGGCAAATTACAGTCTCAATAAGATCTATAATACCCTTTGCATAATCCTTAACCCTTCATTTTGTGACTGAGAGACTAAATTTTATAATTTTTTTTCTCCCAAACAAACTTGTACTAAATTAAAAAAGAAGGAAAATGAACTAGTTTTGCATTTTTCTTTTGCTGAAGGCGATTGCCTTAAATCTGCTCCTTGATATTGGAAATTGATTTTTGATCCTTGGATTTTGGACAGTTGTTATTTATCCACACAAGGCATACACCCTGAGGAAATGTTGCTTCCTTAAACAGCAGATTGAATCAAATGTTTTTGCTGACATATTTTTCCCTGTGACAACTGACGCTGCAGTTGCCACATATTTCAGTGGTTTAGCACAGAGACATTTGAAGAGAAGGAGAAAAATGCTTCTAAGAAAGTAATGTGAGAATGCTGTTGCTGGAAATGAAGATAAGCACATACTATTCTCATAGTGGCTATGCTGAAATATTTCTACTGAAGAGGAAAATAGATAGAGACTCTTCGTTAGAGGTGGTGGAGTCAGGTTTGGTGAGATTTTAAGGGGGAAAAATTCTGATGCTTGGGCATATAATCGTATCCCAAATATACAAGGAGATTTATCCCAGGATATTCACTGGATTGGAAGAGCTCCACTATGTTAGAAGGTAATTTTAGGAGTCACAGTCAAATCAGTGGAAATTATCAATGGTGTGTGTATTTAGTGCCTAAAACAGGGGAATTCTTCCTGTCTGTGGAAGAGCGTTCCCTTCTTTTTTCCTGTTGAACTGTAAACCCTACAGAGCACCTGTTTCACTGTGCCAAAAGCTTGGATCACAGCTACCTGAGATCTGCAGTGTAATTCATTTCGAAACCCAAGGAATTTCCTCTCTGTTCTCTTTGCCTTCAAGGCATGATAACCTGGTTTTGCATTTTTATCTTGTCTCTCTCATCTCCAAAACATGTTCAGCCCTTTCTCCCTTTTTTAAACTCTCTCTCTCATCTCCGAAACATGTTCAGCTCCCCCTCCTTTTTTTAACCAACTTTGTGGTAATATTTACAAACAAGAAGTGTCTGCTGTTGTTTAATGAGGATCCAGACACACTTTTCAGAAGTGAAGGTAGTTATCAAGACACTTGGAAATTGATGTTAATCTTTAAAATGAAAATAAACTTGAGTACAGATGACTTCTTTAAATAACAGAATTTATGATAATTTTTAAACCCATCTATGGGCATCCATTAGAGCAAGTGTCATTCTAGTGTTTTCTAAGCCTTATTGTGAAGTCTGTAAAGATTTGAAGCATTTCAGCTGAACTTTCATGGAAAACAGCTGCTGCCCATTGCTTCCACGTGCAGTGCTGCTTTGTAGGGGTGAATGCTTGATTTCACTATCCTGGTGTCTCCCAGAGATGCTCATTATCTCTGTCCCTATCCATATTTTCATCTACAGGACAGTGTGAAATTCCTTCTTGCCTTTTCTTGTGCAACAAGGCCAAATGGATAAAATTGCTGGTCTTGTTATTTCTGCTATTCATAAGGTAGATGCAGGATATGGACGTTTCTTCCTATGATCCGTTTTAGTCCTTGTGGTGTAAAGCCTCAGACTAACTTCCCATTAAATTCATCTGTGGGAGGGAAGGAGACAGGGGAAAAAAACAGGCTGAAAGGAAATAAAAGGAGAAAGAGACAGGTAAAAATTTAGGGAAAAAGATGATTGAAACTTTTTTTCAGACTGAAGGAGGGTTTTATATCAGAAAGCTCATTCTTTCTTCTGACTGTAAGAATTGTTATAATAAAAGAAGTACTCCTGCCAGCTTTGCCTCCACAGATTGTCTTTGCTTCATGAGACAGCACTTTTTGATGCCATTTCATGTAGTTCACTGTTCTACCCAGCCATCACAGCTTAGCTGCTGTTTGGCAAGGGGCTGTTTCTTATAAAGCAACATTAAAATGGAAATAACAGATAAGACTCTTCTTGACATGCATTGCAAATTATTTGACATCAAAGTCACATTCTTGTTTTAATTGGGAAACGGAAATCTAAGAACCATATTTCAAAAATGAAGAAAAATTCATTTTACACGGATCAGATTTTCACAAGAGTGTATATCAGCTCTGATTATTCCAGTGAGGAGGACCAGCTGGATGCTATTTACGTAGAAAATTTGCTTTGTCTTTACAGGCTTACAGAGATGTGGAGTATTTGAATTATTTGAAAGTTTCTCTTTGTTTTTCAGTGTGGAAGAGTGTGGAAAATGTGATTCTAAGCTTGTCTGTGAGCATTGCAGAATGTGGGGAGCAGGCATTTGGCCCTAACACTCTGCTGCATGGTGCAGCTGGGCTGGTCCCCGGTCCCCTTATGGTATTGGGACGACTTTGTTGCAAGAGAAACAGCAAAGGATTTATGAGCCCTAAGTACTAGTAATATAAAGGATGGGGGAAAACCCACCACCACTTTTGGAAAAAGAGCAATCTCAAAGCTTGAGGATTACACTTCAAGGGCTGTTCTGGCTTGTTAGGCAAGATTATTAGTGCTAATAAAAGGCAAGGCACTCATGTCAGTAGCTCCCCTATGGTAATTTTTAGCTACTCCATATAACCAATGTTATTTTCAAAGCTCACTCAGCACGAGCTAATTAAACAAAGATAGGCATTTATTTAAACTATTTATAAAGTTCAGTGTGAAAAGGAGAAGAAAGGAAACGTGTTATTAAAGAAGAAGGTGAAAATTAAGTACCCACAGGGTACAGCCCATGTAAGGTATCTCAGTAATTTGACATGACAATGATGTCTGATTTATTGCAGAAAATCCTGACATCACTGACCAAGATGTAACAATATCCTAGTTTTGAAGGTCGAAGTAAGAGAAAAATCAATCCTGAAATACAATGTGATTTCCTAGCATCGAGACTTAGGAAGTGGATGGGTTTGTGCACTTGGCATCACCTCAGCTCCCACTGCAGTTCTGCTGCTTTCAAATACAATTTTCTCTGCCCAGAAAGGGTCACATCTGTGCCTGCAAGTGCACAAGCACTGGGTGTGGGTGTGAGATCAGTCCCTGCAGCTTCCCACATTCCTTCTGAGCTCCAGCCACACTTGTGTGCTCCGGGTCTGCATCAGGACAACCCTGACTGCCAAATACTGGGGATTTCAGCTGGCTGCTCTTGTGTGTGTGTGTGGGTGAGGGGAAAGCAAGTCAGACATGGACTGGTTTTCTCTGTAGATACAGAATTTGGCTCTTGAGGCCTGGAATGTGTTTTCCTTTGCTGTTTTGGTTTATTCTGTCTGAAGTATCTGAGGTTGGTCTGTCTGGCCTGGCGATGCTGAGGATGAGAGCCTCAGCTCTGCCTTGGTGTCACACACAGGGACTGACAACTTTGGGGTCCCACCAAATTCCAAGAGCCTGCTACAGTCTTACTTCTTGGGGCTTTACCTCATCACCTTCCCCAGTAATTGTTGTGAGAACATACAGCACTCAGCTGGCCATGCTTCACCAAATTAAAGTTTCTGATGCTTTCTCAGAATTTCCAAGCTTTTCAAATCTTTATAGTCAGATTGCATGCTTGTAAATTCCACATATTTAAATTAAAACAACTAATCTATCAACTGTGATACATCTTTTAGTTGTTTCTCTGTACCTCAGAAGGATGAGCCTTTTGGTGGCTACTATGAATAGAAAGTTGAATTTTAAGAATGTGTTTTGAGATATATATCCTGATTTATACTGAGTCCATCTGGGAGAGGAGCTGTTGAGAAAATCCAATGCAAGGGAAGCAAAACTATGCCATCGTGTTGCTACACAGGAAAAATGCACTGTACTGCAGATTTGCACTTGTGGTTTAAGGTGATGATGAGCAGAAAGCAAGTTTCCAGGGCTTTCTCTGTGAGCAGATTACTTAAACCCAGATTCCTTCAGATGTCTGAGCTCAGTCATGGAAGCATTAAGAGCAAGAGTCCGAAACTTGACTAAGACTGCTCACTGAAACCTTTATTAAACTTTAAAGAAGGCAGTGAAGCAAGAATTAGATGTAGCTGGGTGTGGAAAATAGCTGTGGAGACAGGTGTTGCTTGTCAGTTTGAGTTTTACTTTGATGTTCAAGCAGGCTGAGGCAAGCGGGGACAGAGCTGGTGGGCAGAGCTGGTGGGCAGGTGGGGAGGTGCAGGTGCACTGAGTTAGCTAGAATTGCATCTCTCACTGCAATCCCCAGAAATATGGCATCAGGGGAAGCCATCCATCCAGGAACTTGGGCTGGAGGAGACATCTGGGCTTCCTTAGTTGGTGTCCAGCATGGAGACTCTAGTCTGAAGTCTAAAATCACTGTAAATTCAAGGAGGGGGATCAAATCTGACAGAGGAAGTTGTGCCATGGAGCTGAGGATTTGTCTTCAATGCTGGGATTTAGTGCAGATGCTGCCAGACATGGTTCCTATGTGCCCATAGACATGGGGGGCTGTCCCCAGAACAGTTGTTAAAGGCAGAGAAATTGAAATACAGAGTGTCCTAAATTCTGGGAGTTGCACTGATGAGTGAGATCCAAGCCCTTCTCCCTTGTCCAAGGATACCTTCCCTCTGAAACATGACTGCAAGTGTGTATATGTACATAAACATACTTAGATATTTTTGTATGTGTGTTTCTACATTGATCTGCAAATTAAAGTTTGTATTATGGAGGACTTCCCTTGAACTTCCCCTGCTGGGATTGTGAGAACAGAGAATGGAGACAATGACACTTGGTTTTGATTTCTAGCCCAAGTTAGTGTGTACAGTGATTCAAGTGCAGCTTCTAGACAGGACTGATTTACATCTGTGCATTAGATTTGGGAAGAGGCTGCATGTTTATTTACACTACTGTAATTCAAATCTATTTATCTGCTGAACTTAATGATAGAATGTGTGGGCTTTTATATATATGGAGAGATCTATTTATAGATGAAAAAATTTAGGCAGAAAGCAAAGAATTATTTTTCTTTTTCATTAGTACATGATTTTAACGGGCAACAGGAAAAGGGAATTTGGTGATAAACCTGCAAAGTGTCAGATCAGAAGATACAAATCCCAGAGAAATAGGTATGGGAATATGGCTGAGAAGGACTGTTCAAAGAAAAGCACATGAAAATTAATATCAGCTGCTTTAAAGGTAAATATCAGAAAAATGCTATCATTGTAATGGTAATCATAATAGTGTTCATATTATAGTTAATGGTATCACTGTTTTGATGAGGAGCACAGAAATCCCAGAACACTTTGAAGGTACTCACCAAGTAACTTGGCATTCTGACAGAGTTATTAAAATTATCCCTACTTTGCTGTTAGTAGGAAAAGTAAGGTTAAATAAAATGCCAAAGGTAAGATTGCAGATTAGATGTAGTGCTGGGAATAGGGAACAGGCTCAAACTCTTTCAACCCATGGACTTAATCCAAATATTTAAAGTGGAAAGACCTTTCCATGTTGAGAATACACATTTGAGATCGCTCTTTCAGTAGAAGACAAATGTCTTCTACTTTTGTGGTTTTTTCTGCAGTGGAAATTAGTCCCACTTTCAGCCATGAGAGGATTAGTAGTGCTGTGGATGCAGCTGTGCAGATGTCTGGGATGAGCTTCATTTCTCCTAACTCTGAATGTCTACATCCGTCCTGGTCCCTGTAGGCTCCTTGTGTAATCAATGGAAACAAAAAACTTCTGCTAACATGATTCATCTGACCTGTTTTAGCCACCTACTTTAGGAGTAGATGAAGCATGCTCCAGAAACACTTTTATTTCTTCTGATTTTAAGGGAACCCAAATGAAGAACTGACACTTAGAGGTTGTCTGGACTGGACAAGGTGAAGCAGAACTTAGAAGAGTGTAAGCAGCTCTACTATTTTGTCTGGCTCAAACTGTGGCTTAGAGGAGTTTATCTTTTTTGTACTGGGTTTTTGCATGTGTCACTTTTAATTTTATCTTTACTTCAGCTTCTGGCCTGTGTTTTAATGTCCATTAGATTTAACTACAGTTTTAGAGTACAAACATGAGAATGACCCAGGTACTGTCTCATTGACTTGGGTGAGACCACAGCTTTGAATTTGGTTTATTGCTTGAATGCATCTCTTTATTGCAGGAAATTGAATAAATAAACTCCCTTGTAAAACATGTTAGTCAAGACAGAACTTGACTTCCGATTGAGGTACAAGCACCTCTTCCAACAAGATCACCTACTGCCTTCTTAACATGTTAGGGATTCTCTGTTCATTGTTATCCTGATTCTTATCACATCCTCTGAGATGTTCTTTTTCTTTCAGTTTACTTTAAATTCTCCTTGAAATATATTTGAAATGCAGTGTCTGTGATGCTTACACAGCCATCTGAAGACCACTTCTACAGGGGCACCCAAAGCACTACTGCATCAGTATTCTTAGGTTTATGTGTTCCTGTGTATCCATACAGGCTGTTTATATAAAATCCCTCTCTCTGTGTTAAGTTGTATGATGTGCCTTGTGATTTTCTTGTGCTTTGGCTCGATTGTGTATATGTAATAGCACCCAAAGCACTGAAATTCTGTGCTGTCATGAAGCTTTCTAAGGGAAAGATGTATTTAAAAGTCCAAAGATCTACCTGTTCCTGGATAGTAAAACCCATCCAGATGAGGAATACTGAGAATAGCTTCCTTCATGTTCTGTCTGCCTTTTGGAATGCAGGAGAAGTTGTGGAAAGAAATGCAGGGGATTTCAAAAGGTTCTTGGTATATTAAATGCATGAAACACAAAAGTAGATATTTTTAAGTGTATCTGAGCATCTCCTGGTCTGTGACTTACACTGACAGTGTGTAACTTTTGTCATCTCATTTGGGTGTTCCTATCTTTATGCTTTGAATCAATTACTTAATGAAGCTGGAATAGCTGACATTTGCCTGAAACCACTTGTTTTTATGAAGTGCTATGTTTTAAATGTTGTCCTGGACCAGCTTGGTTTCACTGGTGCAGTAGTTTGCAACACTAAAAAGGAAATTCCCTTCAAGAAATAATACCTGTGCTCCTGTTTACATGATCCTGTCAGTCTCAAACTGTTGTGCTTTTTGTAGAGTAGCTGTGAATGTTCTCCATGCAGTACTACTTTATTCCTGCACTGGATCTGGCTTATAATTCCTTAACTGTTGAAATAACAAGGAATAAGGGTGGGCCTTAAACATGGTTCATGCTTTCTGAAAACTTGGGCAGATGAGCCCATTGTATCCAGTCTACATTTTAAATTCTTTGTCACAAGGATAACTGATAACTTTTTGTTTTAAAAGCTGAACTCTGCTGTAAGAAACCCCTCTTACACCTGACTAAGCTTTTGCATCTCACTACTCTGGGAGATAATGCTGTGCACTGAAAAGTGCACATGAATATCCTGAGCCAATAGTTGTGCCAACCAAGCCTATGTTGAACTGAAGGCTACAATTATCTGTATGTCCCAGGAGCTGATCTCTTCCCCAGTCCTGTCAGCTGCAAAGTGACTGAACCTGGGTGTTTCCTGGGGCATGCTTCCAAATGTCTTAGCAAGTATTAAACAGATGAACATGAAAATAATGTTAAATCTTCCTGTGCTAATGTCTTTATCACAATTATAAGGTGGCAGTTGCTGTCCCTTTAGTAAGAGAGGTTTGAGTTTTAGTTTTTTGTTTAATTTGGAAGTGAATTGATAATTCTCTTCTTGCCAACTGTGGCACTGGTAGACAATGAACTTCACAGTGAAATCTAACTATAATAAAACAATCTCTTTCACTTAGTTTTAAAGAAGGCAGTTGTTTAAAGCAGCTGGTGAAGTACACAGATGTTCTGGTTGAGGGCAATCCAGTGTTGAAGTGGCATAATGTGGCAACAAACTCGCATTTTAAAATGAATAGCTGACAAAAGAAATATTTAGTTAAGCACCCTACCCTTAATTATAGGGCAGATATTTTTCATCTGGAAGCATGTGTTCAAAAGGTGCTGAACAACCGAGCCTTCTTTCTGGCAGAAAATGCTGTGTTGCAGTTCCCCAAGAAAGAAAAGAGGCATTCACTGGCTTGCTGGACTCAATTCCACTCTGTGAGTTTGCAGCCTGAGTCTGCAAGTGAAATGACAGTGGCTGTGCTAAGAGGCTTCATTCATCTACAGACATAAGTGTTGTGAAGTCATACAAGAAAAGAAGGCCGAAGGTAACATGCTTGTGTCAGGGTCCTGCTCCTCTACAGGGACCAGCAGAGTTGAATTTTTAAGCTGGGATGGAGACCAGCTGCCTCAGTGAGTTTCTTGTGGAGACAGCTTTTGATCATAATATTTTACTTATCTTCATGAATACCTGCCCAGTGAAGCATGGAAGTGTTGGGCTTTCTCTCCCTGCTGCAGAAGAGGAGGTCAACTTATGCAATTTCCTTGCACTTCATTTCTTTGAATTTGCACAGCTGCCCTCTTGGGACTGCAAAGTCCCTGGCCCTAGGGCCTGCCAGTTTTGGAAGCTTCTAAATGTCAGGTCTAATCTCAGTTCTAATTTAAAAATACGAAGTTCCTTGACTTTTTGCTTGCTGAGAAAATGGAGCTATTCCCAGTCAGTCAAATCTTGGTGCCATTATATTTCTGGGTATAAGGTGGGACAGAGAATGAGATATGACCATTTCATTTTCCTACAATAAAATGAGGCATGGTGCCTTCAATTACACTAACTAAATCAGTTAAATAGTAACTTTGTTCATTATCACAAGGCCCCTGCTTTACACAGGCCTGTTCTCTAGTGCAGCCTCCAGCATCAGAAGCTCTTTATAGCCTGCCCTGGCCATGCAAAGACCAGGGCAGTTCTGTATTCCCTGGTTCCTGACGTGGGAGCTCCTCACAGAAGACACCCAGGAGTCTGCGGGGAGAGGGAGAACCAGAGAAGTTGAATGTATGAGACTAAAACAAGAAATTGTGGGCATTTTCTCATTCCCTCTCCTGGCTGCCCAATTTGAAGCCATTACTAGAATAAAGCTGCAGGAGTCTAGCCAAGAATAGAAGGTAGATAGATAAGTGGTATCAAAAGTTTAGTCTGTGGCTGAAAGTACAAATCACTCTGCCTTCAAGGCTTCCTCCCTTGGTGCAGGTAATTTTATATCCTTCCCTGAGTCTCTCCACCTGCCAGTTCACCAGTTTTAGCCCCAGAGCTAATTTCTGCCCATCTTCCCTGCCCATCAGCTATCTATCATTGGCTTAAAGTGTTAGTCAGACCTCGTGCAGCTGTCATGGGGCTGACAGTGGTTGCCTGTGTCTCAGCAGGCTGTTGTCTGATGCTTCCTGGCAGCAGGGGTGGTGCAAACTCTGAGGCTCATCTGGTCAGATAGCACTCAACCAAAAAGAACTTCGTGTCTGTGCTGGCATGATCCCAATTTATTAGTGCCATGATAATTTTGACTGAGTTGTATGCACAGAACTTGAAGTCCCACTTCTTGTTTGCAGAAGAGGCGCAGAGTTTGTCCTTCTGCCATCCAAGGTCAGTGAAACAATTTGTCTTTTCTATGCCGATGTGCGTTACCCAGCGTTGTTTTGATTAACTTACATTTCCTAGAATTCATCATCACAGGGACCCCCTGTGTCTCAGAGTGTTGTAACCCTGCTGCCTGCTTGCTTGGTTTTGGAGGCACTGATAAAAAGAGCCTTGTTCTAGCAGTGTTGTGTCTTCCCAGCCTTTAGAGGACATAAGGCATGTATGGCATGTAGGAGTTCTTCTGTGAGCTGGAAGGATGAAGGCAGCTCAGCAACTTCACCATTTCTCTACAGAACACTGTCAGATTTATCCTTACTTCCACCACTGTTATAGAGACCCAGAGTCAGGATTGGCTTCAGAAAGATGATGGGATGTGGTGGATGGATTGGGATCAGGGCTTGGGAAGACCTGGGTTTCTTTCTAGGCTTGTGCTATCACTGGGCAAAAAGATCCACTGTCTAAAAAATGGGGATAAGTAGGCTCCTGGAGTATAAACCTACTAAGGTTGCAACACTCTTCTTTTGGAAACAGCTTTTACTCTGGTGTTTTTCTTTTGAATAATCCCTCCCAGACAAAGTTACCTCCATATTTCCACATCACACTGTTTTATAAGGTGACTTCCCAGCAACACCCATCTCTTGCAGGAGGTGACAATATACAGGCTTTAACATATTCATTCAGATTTAACTACCTTTTCAGGAAAATATTTAGAAGTACCTTCTCCACATAAGAGTTTTTCTATTGCTGGATATCCTGAAAATGAATGTGCTGCCTCGGGGCAAATGCAGTATCTTCTTATTGCTCATAACATGGTTACTTCAAATCTTCTGCCTTTATTGAGAAAATTATCATCCTTGCTGAAGATCCCTTGTAGAGGATCCCTCCATTAGTCTATCAGGGAGGCGGTGAGTAGAGATGTAGATGAGTCATGTGAAGCCTTGTGTCTCTTAGTGCATGTTTGCAAACCTAATTTTAGTCAGTCTACTCCATTCCACTCTGCCAAAATTAGATAACATTGTTACAGCTATGCAAGTGTTTAAATAAAAAAAATTCTCCTGATAAATATAATTAGGAAAAGCCTTTCTCTTTAGCTGAATTAAGCTCTATTCAGTCATGGATTACAAATACATCCATCTTTTTTTCCCTTTTTTTTCCTACAAAGTACCTAAATTTTGGGCTCTAAGCCTGCTCTCAGACCCGCCGGCTTCGGCAGGCTTTGTGTTGCATCCTTAACTGTACACACATCCAAATGTGTGCCTCACATTTCCTGTGCATCTTTGTGCTTAAAAGTGATTGTTACCACTACAGTGTTCTGCCTGCAAATGCCCTCATGAGGCACAGCAGCAGTTTAGGTAAAGATTTCTTGACTTGCCAGGAAATTGTCATGTTTACTGTTAATTTTTGAGATTTTACACACTGCATTCTTTAGATTTGTATTTGAACACCTCTTATCAGTGAATCTTACCCTTTTGCCCTTGGGAAGCAGGGGATCTGATAGGTGTTTTTATAGTCACAAACTGACTGAAGCCATCATGGATTGGGACAGGAGTAGAACCTGATACGAAATATCCGCAAAACACATCTGAAAAGGAAGCTATAAATTGATAGTGTTTGCAAACTGACTCTTCAATGCTACATCTGATGCTATTGCGACAAGCTTTTAGCAGCATTAGTTACTTCTGATTAGATTTGTTAGATGTACTTAGATGACAACAGTCTATTTAAACATCCATTCATACTCTTGCTCTAGAGTGTTTTAGAGTCCTGTGGGTATTATATTTGGAATTGTGGGGACACACAAGAAGCCTCTCTTCTTTCTTCCTGGAACTTTTGTTCTGTTTGCCAGCCATGGCACTTTGCTGGGACCTCTTCAGCTTTTTTCTAAAGAGTACCAGACATGGAATCTCTGTACTTGTGTTTCTCTCCAAGTGCTTATGTTGGAGGAATGAACTTAAGTCACAAAATCGTCTTGGCAAGATGAGATTTCTTGCTCCTTCCCTGTCCTCCCAAACACATCATCTGTCTGCCAGCAGGGGTTATCTCAGAGAGAGGTGTACTGCCTGCCTGTGGAAGAGGTGTCTAACTCCAAACTGAAGTAAGTGAATGCAGTGGTTAAAGAGCACAAAGGCTGGCCTGTCCCCTTGTGTGCAGCCTGCATGGGGAACAAGTGACTCATGCTTTGGACAGTATGCTACAGGCTTCTCACAGCTTGGGATCCCACAGTTGCGGCTGATGTGTGACCAGTCATCCAGCATGGCTCGAGTGTGGGGTCATAGAGCAGGAAAAATGCTGGGGTGTGGCCCAGAAGGGGACTACTGCGCTGGAAAATGTCCCAAAAATGTGTCATTTACCAAGATCTTAACACCAAAGAGTATCATCTTATCTCACAGTCAGGAGTGAATGTGGGATCTTATCCTCTGGGATAAAAAGAGGCTGAGGAGGGGACATTGAAATATCTCCATCTTGGCTGATCCTTCAGACCTCTCTTATCCTGTGGGTTTTTCCCTTTCCTTCTGCTGCCAGTGTCCTGCTATGTGCTGAGGGAGGGCAGAGCCCTTGCTTCCATTGCACCTGTTTTCTGGGTAAACAGATTCACTGCAGTTGACAGCGGTCCACAAGCTCCTCAGTCTGTTGAAGTTCCATTGGAATAAACAAAGCATATTTTCAGTTGTATGCAGTGCTTGGCCAGGGTACCAGGGAGCCCTAGCAGGTGTCTTGAAGGCCTCTAGAAATGAGACAACAATCCCCCAGTGGAACATGCAGGGGGCTGGCTGCTTAGCTGATGGAAGCTAGCCAGCCTCCCCTGGATTTGACCCAGGACAAATAGATTAACACAACGCCAAAAAAACACCACTTGTTTTCTTTCTAACCAGAAATGTCCCCTTTCTCTTCTGTCTCTCAGCAATCTGTCCCCTCATCTTTCCCCAACTCTTTTTTTCTGATCTTTTCCCTTCTTCCTCCTGCCACAAGGGTCAGAAGTACAAACACACCATTTGCTAGTCTGGAGTAACCCCAGAGCAATTTTGCCTTCTTGCCACTTAGATATTCCAGGAAGTAAATGCTGGAAAAAGGCTGGTGGAGAACTTGCAAGAGGTAGGTGAACTCTTGCGGGACACAGGTATAGCAGCTCTGTGTTGGCTCCAGTGAGTTGTGTAGGAGCAGTGCTGGGATGGCACTGTGGGGATGAGCCTGTGATGCTGAATCTCCCAGCCTGTGACACTGGGAAGAGCTTGAAAACCACAAGACCCTGGTGCAGCACATTGTCAGGTCTCATTCCTGGACTGCATGTGCTAGCTGGGCAGTTGCCTTTTGGTGGTGAAACTCCATCTTCAAATCCTATTGAAGGACCCATTAGAGTTATTCCAGGTAGCTGTTCCTAGAAGAGACTGGACAATCTTGCCTATGCATCAAGTGTATTGCTGCATGAGTCTGCTTAGATGGCAGGGTATCACCTGTCTAGCATGATTGAGTTAAGAAATAAAAAGAAAAATCTTTATTTTCAGGATTTATTATGGTTGGATAAAAAAATAATGAACAGGCAGTTAAAGAAGACATTTACATGGGAAACAGGAAAGGTAATGGAGTTAATGAGATTAAAAATTGATCTTGAACAGTGTGTATTAAATTATTTCTATTTCTCCTGGTGTCTCTGTTAGACGGACATTATTAATGACATGCACAGAAGGTGTGGTTAAAATGAGCACTTTTTATTTAAAAAGAAGTTTGAAATATGAAACACAGCAGGAAAAACAGATGTTGGAAAAATTGGAGGCCAAGAAAGTCATTATCAGACTATTTTCTGCCTTCAATGGATCTGATTACCTGATCATTATTCTGAGCACTGCTTGGAAAAGGTGGGAGATGTGAGAGATTTCTCCTTGAAGTCTTGCTACAGATGTTGGGATACTTCTATAGCTATGTGTTAATGTATGGCTGAGCAGCCTTCAGAGAAGGAGAAAGTTCTACTTGATTAGAAGCAGCATCAGGTGGAAAATCGTGGATGAAATCAGAAATCAGTATCTTCGTTAATTGTGAATTATGGATGAAGGTTCTTCTCTGCTAGTTTTGTATCTCTAAAAAAGAATTGTTAAAATCTGCCTTCAATTAGGGATATTTTAGTTAAGTTCTCCATGCTGGCTCTTGAGGTTAAAAAGAATGTCTACAGAAGAGGTGGGGGTTAGAAAGTAGTTTGTGTTTAAGCGTTGAACCACCATAGACTCTTCCTGCAGAAGTATTGAGAGGACTGCATTAACTCCTGCTAGTTCTCCTGCAATGGGTGAATAATGTGAATTCAAAATTTGCAGACTGAATAATGAACGTAAAGCTTTGGGGTTTGTTTCCTCTCCACCTCCATGTTCTAATTATGAATAGAATTATGAATAAAAATGTAAACTGGTAGCATTAAAGCTGTAGAGGAGACCAAGCTTAAAGTCTGTCAGCTCAGTGTTATGGCAGATGATATTTTATATTTATTTTGTGATATTTTATATTTATTTTTTAATATTTTTAAAGTTAATTTTTAGATGGAACTTAGGGAGTTATGTAACTTATTCTTGTGTGCTATGAATTAAAATTCAAATTTCCATTGCTACACAGTTTGACAAATCAAAACCAGAAGAAAAGCCCTATGAAATGCAAAATTCATTTTTGCCTAAGTTAATGTAAAATTAAAAGTTCTGAATACAAGTACAGTTACCCCACAAAATGGCTTATTGAGTTTTTATACTGAATAATGTATTCTGCTGATCATCTAGGGATGCACCAAGTTCCTTCCAACCAGCAAGAGCTTCCTTTGGGAAAAAAGTTTTAAAAAACAGAAATGTGAACCAAAATGGCAATAGTGCAGGACACCCTGTTTTAATTAATTTTACTGATTTGCACCATAATTAATACTTACTGGTTTTGCAAGAAGAATTTGTGGGCCTGCTTGGAAGGAGCCTGGGCTGTGGGCAGGGAGGGGGTACCCCAGGCTGCAGCACCCACCCCAGCTCTCTGCACCTCTGCATGACTTTCTGACTTCCAGAGAAGAGAGTTGGCCAGGACAGAGCAAGGCAGCACAGACCCAAAGCAGCTTCCGCAGTGGTTGTGAAATCACACTCTGCAGTCCCCCTGTGAAACTGGCCTTTGCTTTTATTAGAAAGGTTTTAAAGTATCCCAAGTTGGAACACAACGCTTAGTTGCTGCATTAATTTGAAATAAAAGGTTTATTATAGCCAAAAACTATGGTTTTCATTTGATTCATCTGTAATAGTTCAATTTTTCTGTTTTCTGTACAGAGAAATAAATCACCATTATGTGCTGGTTTCTCTTTATGCTTGTTTATTGTGGTGTGATGGTTTGTTCTGCTTTCAAGTGTTATTATTCCCCAAGAAGTAAATCAGAGTTTCTGAATAAGCTTTTCTTTGTCAGGTTTCACTGGGGTTTAATCCTCGGCATTGTTAAAAAGGCTTTTTTATAATCAAGGAGCCGTGTTAGGAATTACAGCATGCAGACAGTAAAAGTTCAGACATTGTAGTTGTCACCTATTAAAACTTATATTTCTCTTTTCCTCTTCTCCTTTTGCCATATGTAGCTGTCTAGGGCTTGGGGTGAGACAAGGCATAGTGGTTTGACTGAAAAGGGTGAGCAGAGGAGGAGCTGTGCTATAATCAGGTCTGGAGCTCCTGTCTGACCCTGGCTTTGCCACTCACTCGTGCATTGGCCTTGGGTGAGCTGCCCAGCATCACCAGCTGGAAATAGCCACACATTTAGTCTTGGGTGGTGTCTCATGTCTCTGTGCAATGGAAAATTTAGGCTTTTGGTGCAGGAAGACTTGCTTCAGAGCTGACAGCAAGACAGGAGAGGCTCGTTAAACCAAAATAAAACAAAACAAAATACCAAAACAGCCCTCAGTAAAACCAGCCTGCCAAAAGCTGCCACAAACCACATGCTTCCTCCCATGCTTCTTTACCTGCTCTTCCCAAGAAAAGACTAGCACATCAGCCAAGAGGCAAATAATTAAAAACATTCCAAACTGCATCCCTGAGAGGTGTCAACAGCGAGAACTCCTGTTTGATGGATGGTCCTGCATTTAGGAAAGGGGGAAGGATTCTCTTATCTGTTCCCTTCCCTGTTTCTGGAAAATGCTATCAGACTAGTGTGGGTTGATCCCAGATTAATTTCAACAGAATTGAAAAACTGAGGCTGTGTGTGGCAGAAGTGGTTTTTCACTCTAGTTGGTGCCAAAGAGAAAACTCAAGAAAGCCATGGCCCTTGGACAGGTTTCACACCTTGAAAATTCCTGCTCCATTGGAAACATGGGACGCTTTGGTAGCATTTGAGGCAGTGATAAACCCATACACAAAGGTAGAGGA
This sequence comes from Anthoscopus minutus, assembly GCA_013399455.1. Classification (NCBI taxonomy): domain Eukaryota; kingdom Metazoa; phylum Chordata; class Aves; order Passeriformes; family Paridae; genus Anthoscopus; species Anthoscopus minutus. Next base: position 90,609 of record VWYI01009449.1, read on the forward strand.
GTCCACACAGAGAGGACAGCATACACTAGAAGACTTAAGATTTCACAAGAGGAACTGGATTTTTTTGGAGGATTGTGTAAACTTTTTACCTTCTACTTTGTAAAAAGGACTCATGACCTGTAAAACAGTTTTTTGAAGTTTAGGCCTAGTCTGCAGACCTCACAATGAAGCTGTACTACTGTGATCTTCTTTCTAGACTTCTTTTTTGTGGCTTTGTATCTAAAATTTCCACTTAAACAAATTTAACTTGATGAAAATATTAATCAGCCTTGTTTTGGGAGAGGGGAGAGCCTTTCTGTTGACTGCAGAGTGATTGAGATGCAAGTTCAGATACTGAACTTGGTGTGGATATGTGATGTGGATGCAAAATGAATGTATGAGATGGGCAAAAGGATCTCTGAGGAGGCAAGCTGAGTATAAAAAAGCATATATAGAGATATCTTGCAACATCCAGTTGTTTGCTGTTAGATTTGAAGAATGATCATTCATTGTTTGATTGAGCATTACAAGGGATAAAAAATTACACATCTGCTTCATGTTGTCCTATAATGTACCCTCCAATTTGAAAAACTAAAACAAAAGCTAATGACTTTTTGATATGTATTGAATGTTTTATTATAATATCTACTATCCACAGAACAACCTTACTAAAAATCTCCAGAAAATGTAAATGACATGCTATGAATAGGCAAATGATCCCTAGGCAATGATGTGTGCTGAATAACCTTTGTACCTTAGCAAAGTGCCAGATCTGCAGTGAAATCTGGTAGCTGAATAATGCATTGGGTTTGATGCTGCACCTGGCTCTGGACATGGAAAGCAAGATCACTCAGCCCTGGCAGTGGGACCACAGAGTGGAGGGAGACACTGGAAAAGGTTCAACCACAGCGTCTCAATGCAATTGGAGAGCAAATTTTCATTACAGAACAGTGCTTAGGACAAGCTGATTTGGTCTTCTCCAGTCCCTTCATATTCTTTTTTAGGAGCAGAGCAGCCTTTCAGGACCATTTGTTGAAAGCAGAATGTGCCACTGCTGCTAGGCTGGGAGGAATAGACAAGCCGTCCTCTTATGATAAGGATTAACACTGTCTACCAACACCAAGGTGGAAGAACACAACCAAACTGTGTGTCTTATTTTGGGCTTCTGAGTGCTTCTATCACTCTCTATGTCATCAGAACTGTTTCAGAACATATTTTCAGCTGTATCAGCCACAGTGGCTATTTAAAAAATTCTTTCCTATAATGCCATTCTGCTACTGACTGAAAAAAGTGAAAGGGTGAGGCCAGCTTTCAAAGGGATGCATACTCTGTCTGCTTCAATGAAATCAATATGTTAGTCTCCACCTACTGTGGCCTGGGGTTGTTTTGTGAACTATGAATCAGAAGAACTTCATATCATTACAAGCATTTGAAAATTATTCTCTAAAATCAATGTGCTGTTTTCTCTTAAGCTTGCATTTAGCAAAACCTTCTCAACATTTCTTCCCTCTGAAAAAATTAGTGGCTATTAATTATGAGAGAAATGCATCCGAAATTATTTTCTCCAGTGACATGGATTCATCTGTCCTATGGCCCACCAATTCTGTTTTTACCACAGTACCATTCCAGAGGTTACACCCAAGATAAATTTATCTTGATGTATGCTATGTTATTTATCCATGGAAATATGGGCGTTAGGGGGATGAGCAAAATCTGGCTGCTGCTGTGGCTGTGCACATGCTAGAAAATCTGCTGGCAGCAAATACAGCACATGGCAAAAAGTTAGTTGGCCTGATTCTGTCTTTCCCAGAAAGTCAGAGAATCGGAGGCGGCCCTGAATCGCCTGAACCGGCAGCGCAGGCTGCAGGGCACGTGGGTGTGCTCTGTGTGCTCGAGCAGCTGCGTATGGCATGGAGCACCCCCTGCCCAGCACCCCCTGCCCAGCACCCCCTGCTCAGCACCCCCTGCCCAGCACCCCCTGCTCAGCACCCCCCTCCTCAGCCCCCCCTGCCCAGCACCCCCTGCTCAGCACCCCCTGCCCAGCACCCCCTGCCCAGCCCCAGCCACTCTTCATATCGTCAGCATCTCACAGAGCCCATCTTACAATCAGCTGAACTGGGTTTGAGTGGAAATGCAGCGCTCCAAAATACACCTTGGTGCCACACTAAAGGTCATCTCTGCTATTGCTCTCCCCCTTTGTGTGACCCAGCACTGTAAGAGCAGCTGTGCTGGGGCTGTGGCCAGACAGAGAGAACCACACCGTGTGGCTGTAGGAGCAGAATCTCAGAATACCCAGGTGTTAACTTCAGAACTGCTCAAGGGTCATATCTTCATCCAGTGAACTGACAAAAATTGCCATCCTGTCTTTCTGTCTCCCTCAGCAATTGCCCATTGTGGACTGTTTATTTCTTTCTCCAGCAATGGTCTGCAACCTTGCATTGTGCTAACGACACAAATCAGATTGATGTGGGATGGGGAGCAGGGGTGCCTTAGTGCATCCACCATCCTCCTCATGGAGATTACAGTCATCAATTTCCATCTGCTGTGAGCATCACAAACATGATTTCTGGCTTTAGGAACATCAGTTGTTTCCCAAGGCTGAGCAGGTTTTCATTTGGCAACCATTACTCCACCCCTACCATCATACATCAGCAGCAGGTAATTTGCTTTGGCTCTATAATACATGAGCCTAAAATTACATATTTTCCTTTACCACATCAGATTGGTACCTTTTGAGACTTTACTGATGCCTTATGGCTTTCAATCCAGTAACACAGTGATCTCTTTCACTGGCTAATCAGAAGCATTATTGTTCAACACTGTTTTTTGGGAAAAAAGGAGAAACTTCAAACCTTAATTAAACATGGTGTGAACCAAGCCTGAAATTTCAGGATAACAGAAGAAGCAGATCTGTTTGCAGGTCAGCAGGCTCACAGCCTCGTTGCTGTTATCCTGCACCCCATCCAGCCGTACCAGTACCTCCTCCTTCCTTGTGACTCTTCCTGTGCATTCCCCCAGCCCCTTTCCACTTGGCTGCGGGCTCAGGGTCTCCATTCATTTGTGGTCCCCATTTCACAGCTGAGCTGGTCTGCAAGTACACACAGTAGGAGCTGCTGCACTTTAATCTGAATTTGAACATCTATTTCTGTCAGGGAATACCTTTGCCAGGGTGGAGAGGATGAGTGGGGATCCTGACAGGGAAAGGGGACACCCTGGAGGGAGCAGCTGGGGACTGTGGAGTTGAGGCTAATCCCTCCTGAAGCATAAGACCCCACAGGCTGCAGGTACATCTCTGGCACAGCCTGTAGGTCCCTAAGATCCCTAAGCTCTGAGCCGAACCTTGCGAGGGCTTTTCAAACACTCATTCCCCAAATGCTTCTAAACAATGCCTGTGATTACTCCAGAACCATGACTATAACACTTGGAGGAGGAAGAAAGGCTTAATAAACCCAAATGTGTTTGTTAGCAGTACTTCACAGCAGGGTCTGTGGCTGAGCCTGCCAACTGCCACAGTCTGCATGAGTTGCATTTAGCCAAGCCTAAAAGCAGGAGCAGTATTGGCTCTGGAGAATCTCACTGCTCTCTCCTATTGTCTAGAGAAATGAATTTCTTTTTACTAATGCTTGGAAATTGTGTGCCAATCACATGGTAAACAGATAAACAGCAAGCAGAGTACAGATTTTTTCAATGAATTTCCAAAGCTTTCTCACTGATGTATCATTCTGTTGGAACTCCTATTGAATTAGGGGCTGATTCCTGCCTGTATTCTTCCAGGTGGTAGTTTGTCCCTTCAGGGACTTTGTAGAGCACTATCACATCAGGTGTTGTATTGTAACACTTAGCTGTGCAAGTGCTAACTGCAGTATTGGAATAGCATTTATTTCTTTTCACCACAGTGTGTTCTAGATCCATCAGGAGCTGTAAATGTTCAAGGATAACTATGGCTTGTTTTTTTCCCTGCTAGTGCTGAAACTTCTGTGGCTATGAGAGATCTGACTGGTGACATGTGGCAGGTGGGTCTTGGACACCACCATAATGTTGTTTAAGTGTCCTAACTGAGCTGTGCATGGGAGCATTACATGGCCTGATTCTGTCCTTTCACAGGCTGATTCCTGAAAATGTTCAGGGAAGGTGTTAACATCATACTCAAATTCTCTGCTGCAGTGTTCATCTACAGCTTTCCACACAAATATTCTCTCTGTTGGCTCCAAAGTGATTGTTGCTTTTGTCCCTTTCTCCAAAGATATGGTCTCAGCTCTATTCTTTAGGAGACCTTCCTCTGAGAGCAGAGGAGTCACTCCATGGACAGCAGTTTGCATTTCTGACCTCACGCATTTGGGTCACTTTAGTGCTGATGTACCTGCTGTGTCACTTGTCTTGGCTCCATTTCTTGCCCAGCCAGATGCAAACCCTCTGCTGTGTCTTCATGTCTTGTTGCTGTCATCTTTATGTCTACCCCATGCCCTGGTGTTTATTGTATCTCCCTCTAGAGCCTCAAAATTATGCTTAAGTAGTCCGATTTTTGGAGCAGGGAATTTCATGGAATGGAGTGAAATTTGTCCTTGCAAATGAGGGGGAAAAACCTCCTATAAAATCAATGTATTTCTGTCAGTATAAAACAAATTTGAGGCAGAAGAATCTTTCTCCTTCCTCTGCATGCCTCCATCTTTTTCCCTAAAGTGTTGTAAACAGCAAAACTGCTTCTGGTAAGCACTGTCCTGGCACTGGAAATGGCTTTCTCTGGCTACTTACAATTACTGTGGAGATCAATAGGGAATAGCAGCAGTTGTGCAGTGAAGAGTGAATGACAGGAAGTTAACTTTCCCTCCCCTGCTGGGATGGATAGTGTACTGTGGCCCTGTTTCTTTATCTTCTTTATGTGAGTCATTTCAAGCTTGGTTTTTCTTGATTATCAGAAGTTACAGATTTTACCATACTGAAGCAACCCAAAACATTACTGCCATTCAGAGGTGTGTCTCTTCATAATCACCCTCCAAGCACATTTGGAGGCTGACAGATCCCTTCACCATAATGCATTTCAAATTCATCTTGTTGCCTTTCACAGACACACATTTATATATATAAATGTCCTTGTGCTGTGTTTGGAGCTGTATGGGGCAGGGGGCTGATCTTCACATGCCTCCTCTTAGAGCAGTATTGGCCACATGGGATGTCATGCAAAGGAAAGCAGAACAGTGTTTAAAAGCTGGGGGAAAATTAAAAGCATTAGGAAAGGAATGGAAAGCATTTTTTGCAATCTACATATAAACAAAATCTATATCATTATAAATGTCTTTTTTCTTAACTTTTTTAAAGTTTAGACAGCACTATGCCTGCCATGTTAAATTGTTTCCTTCAGAAGTCATTGTCAGTAGCAAGTGTATTGAAGTGGCTTTGAAGGCTGGACTGAACAGCAAGATAAATAATAGTTACATTTTTGGTTTGTACATTATCATATTGCTCTAATTCAGCTTAATGAGTCAATTATCCACTTACAGAAATTAATTACAAAGCAGGCTCTAAAAGTGTCCAGGATGGATTCTGTCATGCCAGCGTCATGTTGTGGGATGTGACAAATTATGCTGATCCTCCCTCCATCTCTGTGCCTGTAGACTCCTTTCCTGAGAGTGGAAAACTTTGGTGTTGCACTGCAGTCCAAAACCTTCTGTCAGTCTTGTACTTCGTGTTCACCTTGAGTAAAAGTGGGCTTGGGGACATCAGCAACATCTTGGGAAAAAAAAATGGGAAGGGTTTGGAGCTAATTGAGCTGCAGCACCAAGGGCTCACTGTCATTCTGCTCACAGAGAGGATTAACCACAGGGATTCTGATCTGTAAGACATGAACTGCCTGTCTGTTGCAATGGTGTGTCTCATGTCAAGGGAATGGGATGCAATAGATCAGAGTTAAATTAAAACACATTTCATGTATTTATAAATGAGCAGTGGTATCCGTTTTCCTGCTTTGGTGAACCTGACACATATGAATGTACAAACCTCAGTCTCTGGTGGTTGGTAGTATTTTAATAGGAAGTGAAAAGCTCAGAGACTGTAAATTGCTTGTGTTTCTTCATGACAAAACTGGATTATATAAACCTGAAAGGAAACGCTATACTCGGCAGAATAAAACTTATTCATGTATTACCTTTTAATCTTTCAGCATTAACACTGATTGAAATTGGGGTTGGGTTTTGGTTTGATTGGTTTTTTTCTGATTTGAGAGTTGTTTCTTATTATCAGTAAAAGAAATTAAGCATTGAATTGATTATTTGAATATTTAAAGGCTGAATCGTGCTTTGCCATCAATGCTGTGATCTTTAGAGGCACTGACAGCTTTCCCTCTGGCTGTTAACATGTCTGCTTTATACAACACAAATGTCAACATCACTACTCCTCTAATTAGAGCAGTAGGTCAAACAGTGTCTTTGTCTGTGGAGGAACCCAAGCCATTAACCATGTTAAGAAGAAGCTCCTTTGTTAAGCTTGATTTATGTTTCTGAGGTTTGTTTTATCCTGTGGCAGCCTACAAATGCTGTTTTCAGAGTGGGGCATTTTTGCTGAGTGCAGAAAGGGAAATACACAGAAGGGATTGTCCCTCCACTGATTCAGCCCCTGCCTGAGCTGCAAAGCAAACGTTCCCCAGCAATCCCAGCTCGCCGCAGGTCTGGGCTGTGCGAGAGAGTGCATTGCTTTAGTTTTATTCAAACACAAGAAATGCAGGTTTCCAGAGAGTTTAAATTATAATAGTACTGTAAGCTGTAGAAGGTTATAAAAGTAGAGAAATAGAATATTATCCCTTAAAACTGATGCAAAGAAAAGCTGCCCTTGTCCTTGTTTGGGTTCTCTGCTGGAGGCACCAGTTCGGTTTTGCCTTTTCTGATTCATTTTTAAGTAGGATTTAGCATAATTTCCATAACGATAAATCTTCCATTTAAGATCAAGAAAATAGTGTAGTCTTTAATATCCAAAAAATATGATTCGTATTTACAGCTCATCCATTTGTTTTTCTGATGTCTTTGATTGCATCTCTTCCAATGCAATATGCATCTCACAAAACTGAAATTGCATTATGGAAGTACATAGAAAATGACTTAAAAATAGGCTATGGATTTAACATTTTTATTTTAATTTAAAAATATTTTAAATTTTATTTAAATGTAATTTTAATAAAGTGATTTCTTTTGTATAACATTTTTTGTCTCTGTGATCTTTGGTTTTAGTGGATAAGTAGCTGATGAGTCTCGAGTGGAAATTCTCAGATTTCAGAACAGCAGGATTTTTCCTTAGAGTAATTAATAGTCAAATAAGCTAACACTGGCATAAGCTACTGTATATGCTTTAATTCAGCTAGTTATTTCTCTGGAAGGAGAGTGCCAGCAATAGAGAGGAGATCACAGCAATGTTTTCTCCTCAGAGACAGGCACGTTGAAGAATAGTGCCAAGTAAAAATGGACAGTAAATGCTTTGGGTATTGTTTCTCTGTGTTTTGTTCTCATTAGCAATTGGCATAGCCACTTGTGCTTCCTTTCTCCCGCCCATTTCCCTACACAGATCAGGGTGGTGTGAGTGACTTCTTAGAGATGAAATATTTATTTGCCTCTACCCTCTGGCAAACCTGAAGCACGTGGAGAGCATAAAGGACTGTATTCCATCATCCCTCCTCTAACCCACCCTGAGCAAACAGTGTGCCCATAGCCTTGTGGCACTTCTGGGCACTGGTGGGCATCTCTTGTTTGTCTGGAATCTCTTGTCAAGGTATCTCTTGCCTTGTCCAATGAATTGCCTGTAATTTGTCCCTGGGGTATAGGCTGGGATATTCTTCTTGCTCCACAAGAGAATGGTGTGGAGGGCTCGTCTGGGAAAGGAAGCCACCTCCTGAACACCCCTGCAAGGTGCTGAAACATGCTTTTAACTAGAGGGGGGAAGGTTCATCACATTGAATTGGTGGGTGGAAACCTGAAATGGCTGAAAGTGCTTGCAGTGCTGCAGAGAAAAAAAGTCCCTTCTCTCTTTCTGCTGTGCCCCGAGCACAGCACTGACATCTCAGGGGAGTTGAAGCTCTGGAGATTTTCCGTGTGTTGGAGGATATGTGCTTTACTACCATGGCTCTTTGGGGTTTGTGGTTTTTTTGCTTTGGTTTGGGTGTTTTCACATTTTCTCAGTGACTGTCATTCTGCAGAAAATTAAAGCTGTTCATTACCCCAGACAGAAGCTGTATTTGCAGATTTATGTTGCCCTTCTCTGAAGAGACGGTGCTGCTTCTGCCAAATTAGCTGCAGCAGATCTGTGACCTGGAGGCTGCTCTTCAGTAGGCTGGAATTAAACCATCCAACACATATCCAACATAAACATTGCTCCTATAATGAAGCTGCTCAGATACAAGATACCAGGTGCCAAGTCTCTGTTGGATTTTAGCGTGTTACCTAACATATATTTAGAAATCTCAGTCTTATTGCTGAAAACCTGAAATAACGAACTTGGGCTTAATTTGTTTTCATTACTGCAGTGCAGACCTCTGAATTAATGACTAAGGCATACTATTTCCTCTTTTCTTCTCCAGAATAAGAATGTCCTTCTATGTGCACCATAACATTGCAGATGAAAAGCATGAAATAGTTTTTACTGTTGTGTGTGCGTAAAACAAGTTTAATATGGAGGCAGTTGTATGTGTATAAAACAAGTTTTATATGGAGATCATACATAAATATAAGTTTCTTGGTTTGCATAATAGTTTGCAAACCTATTGAGTCAGTACTAGTATTTCCTGAGGACTATCCTGACTCTTGGTCAAACTGATGCTTTCTGTTCCTCTGAACAAGGAGGGTCGCAGATGGCTACCAAGTTGGACAGTAGCTTTAGGAATGAGCTGGGGAGCTCTGCTGTGTTTTGGAAACCTGAATCTCCACAGGTTTCACACTGAGGACACAGTGTTAGCCACGCTGGCTGTACCCTGGTGTTTGCTGGTAGCCCTGCTCAGCAGGAAGCATTGCTCCCTCTCCTTACCCTGCAGTGCTGGCTCTCACACAGCTCCACGCAGTGTCTCTGAAGGCACACTTCATTGCACCCTGCGTTATGCTTTATTATAATGAGCTGGGTGCTCATTAAAGCTTCACAGTTATAAACAGTGCTGTAATTTAGCTTGAGGAACACTGTAATATTAGTGTGGACCTGGAAACTAACCTTGTCTCAAGCTGGGTTATGTCAAAATGTAAGTGAAGGTACTTATTTGTAACAGCTGAAGTGGATGATAGAATTGCAAGTGTTTATAAAATGTGCAGATGAAAAAGTGAAGGAAAATCTAAGTCTACAAACCCCCTCTCATTCTCTCCCAGTCATTCAGCCAGCCCTCTGCTTCCTGGCTCTTTGGGAGCCTGGCTCAGAGGGACTCTGTCCTTATCTCTGGTTTTGGAAAGTTGCTGTTCCAGCAGAGGAGACTCCCAAGAGACCTCCAAGGGTTTGCATCACTCTCCCTTTTCCTCTATATGTTTATGCAAACAACTGAATCAAGAGGCCACTATTAATTGCTCCTGCTAAAACCATGGTCTGCCTCCCTTCTTTGGACCTGCAAGTGCTGCTGTGGCAAGGAAGGTACCACACTCAAGGAAGTAAGGTACCACACTGCTTCCAGCCATGAGCAGAGCTCTGCCCATGGTTTCTGCTGCCCAGGGCAAAGGGGCTCCATCCACTGAACTCCATTTTGCATTATGTCTGTGGTCTAAGACAAGCACAGACACATATAAAGCATGAGTCTCCTTTTTGACATCTGATGAAATCACCCTGTAGTGATGCTAAGTTTGAAAAGACTGATCCCAAAAACTCTTGTATGAGTGTGGACAGGACAGGACAGAACAGAATATAGAATAGAATAGAATAGAATAGAATAGAATAGAATAGAATAGAATAGAATAGAATAGAATAGAATAGAATAGAATAGAATAGAATAGAATAGAATGAAATAGCACCAGTAAAATGGATTTTTCAACAAGCCCCTATCTTTTCTGATCCTTGTGCTCATCCAGAGGATTTTTAGTTGACCCAGCACCAGCTAACAAAGCAAGTGTGGTACTGATGCAGCAGGAGTGTTGGGTCCCAGAGCCAGTTTGATGAGTGTGGGTGTGCATGAGTGAGAAGTATTCTGCCTGTTTTCTGGAGGGGTTCTATTAATAACTGCAGTGCCTTGAGACTCCAAAATCAGAGCTGGGCACTGAGCATGGCAACAGTGTGCACAGTGCCTCAGGCATGGCACAGACCAAGAGAGCCTGCATAGAAAGCAAGATACAGAAAACCTCTTTATCAGCACGTTTTTTTTCTTATTCTCATTTTTAAATTGGTGTGAACCTTACTCTAAGTGGCAGTGGAAGTGAAAGACCAAGAAGAATGAGGCATCTGGCTGTGCTGGCACACCAATTCATAGCTCTTGCTTTATTCTATTTTCTCTTTTCTCTTATTCTGGGGTAGGTGGGATGAGTAATGAAGAGCAAAACACCTCTATCCAGAAAAGATATGAGGAGGGATGGAAAACCAGGCAAATTATAGAGTCCACTAGCTATGTAACACCAAGCTGGGAGCTGGAAACCATTCCCTGTGTAGGCTACTGTACCATCAGATAGAGGCAAGGAAGTTCTGTTTTTACTTATCTTGTATTTCAGGGGAGTGTTCCCCGAATCCATGGTCTGATTTCCAGCTGTGGTTGTATTACTAAGTGAATTAGGACCATGTTTTTGGTGTTAGAAGCCAGCTAGGCCAAGCAGAAAGAGATGAGACAGGCAACAAAGGCAGAAATATTGAAGAAGAAAGGTTCATGGCAAAAAATGCAGTCATTTATTTGAACCTTATGCTCCCTAACCCAGTTCCAGTGCCCTTCATGAGAACATGAGCTGGATTTGATTGGGGCTCTCAGAGGTCAGTGCTTTATCCACTAAGCTGCAACAGCCTAAACTGAGTGCAGCCCAAGAGACAACTGAGAGCTTTGCATGATTTCTATTCTGTTTGCACTTTGGGGAGTTGGTTTCAGCAGACCAAATAACACTGCAAAATTGCTCAGCTGATAACACACCAGTTATAAAGTTCACTGGGAGGGATTTTGCTGTGAACTGGCTGAAGGGCTCTGTATCAGTTTTGATTTGGATAAGCCCTTCATGGCCTAGGGAGAAGCCAGGGTGTGATGTAGGACAAGACATCCGAGGCTATGGCAATTAATTAAATCTTTCAAAACTCCTATGTTGTTTTGGGTTTTTTTAATTAACAATTTAATCATAATATGGCTTTGAATGCTGTTTTTCATATTCTTGTTGGGGCCGAGAAATAATGGTTGAAACAGGAATTTGCCTTTTGATCCCACTTGGCTGTGGTTGTTAGCATTACTGTTGAGGCTGGGCTGCCTTAACACTGGCCCAAAGAAAGATGCATTGCAGGTGTTCTCTTACTCCCTAGAAATCCTCCATGACCTCAGTCCTGAATTTGTGGTCCTGGGAGATGGTGGAGATGTGAAGGTTCAGAAATCCATTAGAAGGAATGGTGAGCTGAGTTACTACTGAAACTTTCCCCATTCTCTGTATTCTTTCTCGTGCCTGTCCTTTCTGTAATTTGTTGACTTGTGAGTGATTTTAATTTCCCTTTTAACACAGACAGAGGCTGTTGAACACTCCCACTCTGTGTAATGGCTCAAGAGCTAAATTTTAGTGTTGAGCTTTCTATGGAAGGGTTATCTTTTGACAAGTCTGAAGTGCTGACAAAAACCCTACATGTTTTAAACAGTGAAAAATTTCCAGACAACTAGAAAGTTGTACTTTTGGAAAAAATCTGTAACTGATGCCGATTTTGAAAGGAACTGTGCATGCCATTGTGGAGGGTTTGGTGATCATCAGATGGACAGACTGGTGAGGGTAACAGTGGAGGTGAGCAGTGATTCTTTGGGAGACCCTCCTTACCAACCTGTCTTTAGTTACCTCTCCTACAAAAATAAGGTTTAAGCAGTTGCTTCACCTCTCTTCCCATCCTCTTCCTTCTCTCTACAGACTTCCCAGTAGCTGACCAGGAGATTCAGAAGTGTCAGCCTAGTTTGACAGAGATGGGTTGATGGGTTATGACATTGACCAAGTGGATGGACAGGAGAGGTATTCAATCTGGTGTCCTTTTGTTTATTTTTACTAAAATAATCTGAAAATTACTCTTCTTGTGAAATTTAGGAGACATCTTCCCACACTGATTACCACAACTAATACAGATTCTTTAGAGTTTATTGACATTTGGTGCCTTTTTATGCCCACCTTGAAAAGGTTTCACCTTTTCCGTGATGGAGCACTACAAACAGTTAGATCTGCAATGTTCACTTTTTATGAAAATGAAGATACTTAATCTAAATCAACACTATGACTCAGTTGTGGAGCTTGTTGTTTGGGCCCAGCAATGATTTGTTAATCTTCCCAGCTAAAGTATATCTGCAAATATAGGAGCTACATGCATTGTCCATCACTGCCAACATTGGATTTAAGATGGGGCTTCAACAGACCTGTATAATTTACCTTGTTCTACTGCCTAACTGATGATACAGATGATAACAAAAGATAAGTTTCTGCTGCACCTGGAATGGCTAATTGCTTATGGGAATTTTGCCACCAGCTTCAGTAAGGATAAAGCAAGTATTGATTCATGCAAAACTACCTCAGTATCCTGTTAAATGCTATAAGGAATTATTGTAAGACATGAAAAAATGTGGAGAGAATATGGATGCTTTTCTGTTGTTACAGGAGAGAGCTTCCCTGCATGCATGCACCACGTTGTGTTACATGGCAGTGAAAGGTGTGGTGAGCTGACATGAGAAACTGCTGACTGTACCCATTCCAGGGGTCCTTCTGCAAGTTGAAGTTTCTCTGTGCCTGTAAGTCAGCTATTATTTCCAACCTGCCCTATTCCAAGAAACATAAATATCAGAAACAAGTCTAGAAACAAGGCCAGGCATTCTTCATCTTGGTGTCCACCTAGCCTTTTGGAGCCTGTACAACCTTCATTTTGAGCCCTTACTTTTTAGGTATGGGGTTGCTGTCTTGAAAAGTGCTTTCCCAATGAATATCAAATGATATGACCTGAACATCAGACAGGCACATGCTTTTAGAGAACTGCAAGTGATAAAAATATAGTTATGTGTGATCTCTTGATCCATTTTTGGTCAGCTGCTTCCCCTCCAGTCTCTTGAGCTGTGTTTACATGCCTTCTCTTTACTCCAGCATCCCTTACATCAGAGAACCTCTCCTTATTTTCACACCTGCTAGGCTGTACTTCACCCACCCATATGCCTCTGAAAGGCTTGTGATAAAAAATGCTTCCACAGGCTTATGGTCCCCACAACATGCCATAGAGGCGTCTCATGATACAAGTATCCTATCTGTTCAGTAAAAAGTGATGCTTGAATTGCATTTCTTAATGGTGGATAGCATTAAATTGCTAATTTAATACCAGTAATTAAGATACCAGAATTGAGGCAGTGCTGGTTTTGAGTCCTAGTCTTCCTTTGGGATCATTGTGAAGTTGGTATTTCTTGTTTCAAATAAAAACCCCAGAAATTTACATGATCACCTCATAAATCAAGACCTATAAAAAATGTAATGTAGGCAGTTGAAAGGACCACAGCCTACAGCTGCTAAAACCACTCATTGTGTTTACTAAAGTTTAAGGAAAAATGCAATTTGAAGGTGAAAATACATCAGCTGTGGAGCAATGTTGGGGGATAGCATATGTGTGGTGACATGAGAATGTTTTTCAGCTGATACCCCAAGTTTATGTTTACACTCATAGCCTGTCTAATGGCTCTTTAGATCAGGGGCATTTCTGAGCTGTCACATAAAAAAAGGTTATGTGGAAAAGCTAAGTAGACCCCTTAAAATCTGCAGTACAGAAGAGGGTTTGTGACACCATAAATCTCAGCTGAGGTACTGGTGGGAGCAGTAGCTGTTCTTCGCCTGCTGCTGGAGCAGGTGTGGGTGGAGTGCCTGATTGTAGGTGACTGTAGGTACAGGGGTGCCTTCTGCCTGCAGCAGGGAGATGCCCATGCTGGTGGTTGCAGTGAGACTGCTGACATGGAGCCTTAGAAGATACAGCCCTTGATACCACCAGCTGCCATGAAACAATGTGAAAATGTTTGTTTAATAAGGACTGTAAAATGTCCCCGGCACTCAGGACTCTTAAGTACTTTCATAATTTCAGGGGAATTTTTCCTGGCAGACTTTGATCATGTTAAATAGATTTCCCATGATATCATAATGCTCCATTTGTTATAAATGTGCTGATTTGCGGATGTGCAATTAGCTGACTCAAGCAAAAAAGCATTATAGATACCCTGTGTATGAAGTGGCAGTTTATTTCTCTCCATATGGTCTGTAACTTGTTCCGTGCTGCTTACCGTGGGGTCTGGGCTTACTGCCCATTGCTCATCACAGTTTATAGAGAGGAAAATTGAAGGCAGCCATGGAGTTAATTCTTTGCAATACAGTTATTTCCTTAAGGCAATACCTAAGCTGTTTGCATCTGCCAAAACATCCCCTTGGAAGCAGGTGAGTCCTGGCTGTTCCCTCTGCGGAGTGCAGGTGTGATGAAATCATCTTAGCAAAGGGCACTGCATGACTTGAGAGCCAGGGGCTTCCCAGAAGGAAAAAATAGGGCTTCCCAAATCCTGCATAACTCGTGGCCTTTAAAAGATTTTTTTTTCCCTGCCATATGTTTACTTGACTGGATCTATACAAAGGGCTAAATCTAGTCCCTCTTAGGTCCATAGAAAGACTTCCTTGGACCTCTGCAGTGATGGGATTGCATCCTAAATTAATATCCCTAAAAGACTAATTTGTAAAATATGCTCAGTGCAGAATCAATTCTTTTGTTGTCAAAGTGGTAGCTGGCACCTCACCTCACTGCACATTTTTAACTCTTCTGATAGTAAATGGATATATTTTACTATCCTGTCTAGTTTCTCTCTTGCTCCTTTCAAATGAGTGGGGAACATGGCAAAAAGATTTAGGAGAGCAAGAGCATATATTAACATACAGGGTTAAACTTTCTGAGGACAAGGAATTTTTTTGCCTCATCAGCATATTTAACAGTTGCAAATCTCAGTGTATGAGGAAATGTCTTACATTCAAAGACTATTAACAGCTGTGAAATTAGATTTACAAATCTGAATATATAACTGCATATTTTATATGCTGTTGCATATCATTTCTGCATATATTCATGAAACTGTCTTGTAGTTTATGAAATTTGAGTGTACTGTTTCAGTGGGAACTTCCAGATTTCTTAATCATGAAATCGTTAAATGAAAGACTTGCCATATGCAAATTTTTAAATTTGTGCAATATAACATGATGCCTATTGAGGATAACACAGAACTAAACCTAAGTATAAATAGTTATTTGGAAGGTCTGAAACATGCTTATTAAGAAAAAAATATTTTAATCATGTCTAACTTCAAATAACTCTTAGGTGGGTGCAGTTTTACATGATGATTGTGATTCTTACTTTTTAAGTAGTATAAGCAACACATTCTACAGTGCTTCATTTCATTCTTAAAATAATAGCCTGTTTTGTGTTTGGAGATGCGTCATTTTGAGGCTGGGGCACTCACCTTTCTGGCTCAGCCTATAGCTCTAAGGATTGAAAATACATAACATTATTGTATTACACAAATCAAGATTCATCTGGCAATGAAACTCTCCAACAGAAAGCAAATACAAGGCTTGGGAGTCTTTGGAACATGAAAGCTGAGTACATGGCCAACAGACGTGCTGCTTGGAAACCTATGGGAATATTCACTTCATTGCAACTAAAGCCTTGCTTCTGTGTTTAGGAATCCTGATCTGCTCACACAGATCTCAACACATGACTGAAATAATCTGTTTATCCAGCATATGGTTCTTTGTGAGGACTGGATAGAAGTCAGCTACTTGGTCTTATGTGTCATTTGTCACAGAGTACTGTGTCCTTCTAAGTGCTCCCTTTCTAGTCCAGGGCCATGGAGGCATTTTAGCAATGCAAAGAGGTGATTAGAAGCACTTCTGCTGGAATGTATGCTGTGGTGCTTAATGAAATTAATTTGGCTTCTGACAGGAGCATGGAAAGGCAGTCCTGGGCTTTGTCCTCCTCACTGTCACTATTTCCTAGGATGACATTGGATGTGTCAGTAGTGACCTGCTCTTTGCTGGGCTTTCAGCATTCCTGGTGGTAGCAGGAGGGAGGAGGCTGGGGTTTCCAGGTGTGATTGAAGGTGTTTGTTCAGGAGAACTAAATCTTTAAAACCAGGGTTTTCTAGCTGATATTACTGCAGCTGATACTTGTGTGTAAGGAGAGTAATATCTGCTTGGTTTAACAGGGAAACTACTCTATCTGATAAGTTCTGTCTCCTTCCCCCCAAATCAGTGACCATATCTATCTCAGACACATGACTTCAGAGAAATAAAAACGCTCTTCAGATCTTTGCTTAGTCCATCTTCCTGCATCCTTCTGCCTAGAACAGTGGAGCCAGCATGGCTGATCTGGGCCATTAGTGATTTGTGTCCATACTTGCTTGGAGATGCATTTTTCAGGATATGTCCTTTCTAATACATGCAGTAAAGTACTATGCGCTGACTAACACTACAATTATAGTGTAAGTGTGTGAGCTATACAGAGGAACTGCCACTTGACCCCAAGTAATGTCAAATTTTAAATTCATGAAAAGCAGGGTTTTTTGAATGAAACAAAGTAATGCCCAACATCTGCACAGATCTCAAAGCAGAAAGATGTAGCGTCAGGAAAGTGATAATAAAATTCCTCATTAAACAGAAATAAATAAATAAAAGAAAAGGCACTACAGAAAAATCTGTGCTTAAATGTCAGTGAGAACTTTAATTCTTGTTGGCTTTTAAACTCCCCTCATCAGAAAGCTGAAACTCTCCACTCATACAGAGATTTTCTGCAGAGGAACCGGAAGCAGGAGCTGAACAGGCGATGCACTACCAACTGTGAGAGCAGCCAGATTTTGACAGCCATGTTTTCACTAGGTGCCATTTCAGCAGTAGTTTCTGTAGGTCTTTCAGTTGGACCATGAAAACAACCTCTTGTAACAGGAACAACAGTGGAGGTGAAAAGCGCTCTGCTCACCTGCTTAGGTGGAGTGGCAGCCCTTGCTCCCCAGCAGAAACTGCACTGAAGGGTTTGTAGCTGGTGTGCCTTGCCAAATTCAGCCTATTTCTTACATATCTCTTTTTGCTATATTGAACAGGGATCTAAGGTTTTACAAATGTATGTTGCACTCTGAAAGCACTGCAAGGACATCAGGAATCGTGTGATCTCCTGAGGGTTGGTCTCCTCAGGGCTCTGCAGGTTTTGCTCTCATTAGTGGAGACTTCAGAGCCTCTGTTGCTGACTCCCAGAGAAAGTCTGTGTGCCTCCATGGTAAAATCATGGCTTCTGACTCTATTTCCAGCAGTTCATCAAGAATTGAGAAGCTCTGCAGTTTGTGGGGTGCTTTGGGAAGTTACCTGGTGTCCACACCCTGCATCCTCTGCTCCAGGTCAAGTCAGGCAGATGTGCAAGAGGTATCTTAGTAGGTGACATAAAATTTTCACTGTGCTGTGATAGTTAAAGTTCTGAGCTGGAGCTGGACCTCAGCAGGATGCCAGGTTGGCTGCCAGGTGCAGGGTGGTGCCAGGTGAAGGGTGGTGCAGGGACCCCGGTACCACGAGGGCCCCTGGGTTTGGTTCAGCTCTGTGTACACACCTGTGCCATAAATGAATAACAGAATTTATTTTTTTTCCTGGGTCTGAGCTTTATTTGCTTTTGCTTTTTCTTTGACTGTGAACCGATGCCTTGAGAAAATGCGTGGAAAGTTTCTAATATCCATGCCTCCAATGAGGCAACAATGACACATCTAATCTTAATCTATATTGTTTGTACTTTTGCTCAGTAAAGCAGCTATAGGAAATAATACATTTCTTCTTTAAAGTCCCTTCCCCGCCCCTGCTGTATAAGTGGTACTTCCTGCCCTCCTGCTCTCTCAATAGCGCTTCCCTTTCCTGTTTTGGTTAGAAGCTTTCATAGAGACTCTTGGCTTGTCTCCCTGCCAAATTTGTGTTCTGCTCAGGTGAAACAGACTGTTTGGATTTGAGCACACGTGCCAGCTTTGAGCATATACCTCTGTGGGACTGCCTGACCAGGTCCTCCTCCATGGCAGGCATGTAAGTATCTGGGGACTGTGCCTGTTGGCAGGGAATTTGTTGACCAGGATTGATGTGACTGGATGTGAAGTAGGGCGCGTATTGTGATAAACACAGAAGGTTTGTGTTTTGGTTATAGCCTGGTAGGATAATTCATAATTGTATAAAATGGTAATTAAGCTTTTATGTCAATGCTACATTAATATGCATCCCCTGGCACTGAGGGAGAAGCTGACTTGATGAAGTGAGCATTTCTTCATTCCTGATCTGCCTGCATCAGCTCGAGGGGAATTGTCACAGGGTTATTTACATTTCTTCTGGGATTGAAGGGAGACCAAGGCAAAGTGATGCCAGCTTTAATGAAAGATCTTTATGTTGATTTTCTTTATTCACTTACAAGTCTGCCTTTCCTGGTCATTAGTTATGATTATGATCTTTCAGAGCCTTTATTTAAGGTATCATTCTCCTGAAATACAGATATGGTTGGCCCATGAGTGAGAGCCCTCAGTCATGTATTTTCACTTGATAGTTCTGGTTCAGGTTTTGCATAATTCATACTTTACGCAATTAGTTACTTCTTGTTTTTATTTCTGTAATTTAAGGGGGGAAGGGAAGTAGTTTATATTAATAGCAGCCTGGTCCAGTCTAGCTGCTTTTTTACTGTTTTTGTCTAATTGAGTTCCTGGTGTTTCTCCAGGCCATTTACTTGACTCATTTTTAGGAACTTCTAAACATTTACTCGATATTTACTTTTAGGAACTCCAGAAGTGTATCTTCAAGGTGATATGTAAAATCTGAAAATGAACTCCTCCTCACAGAAAGAAATTTTGCATGATTCAAAGCATTAATGAAGCTGTGAAGTTCCTCCATTAGGAGATTCCATTAGCAGTGAGTTGTTGGAACTTGGAAGGAAAAGTTTCCTGGAGCATGGCCTGGCAGCAATGCCCAGCAGCAGTGGCACTTCCCTTAATCACACCAGTTCCTCAGTGAAGTGCCTTTTTGCAAAGCAGATCTCTTTATAGGTTTCTTAACGTGCTGAGTTGAGATGCTGATAACTGGAGTTCCCCTTAGAGTCATTTGAATTCTTACACTTCAGTTTGCAGAACCGACCAGAAGAGGGATGGGTTAAAATTAACAACACTGCATGGTTTAAAAATCTCAGCAACACAAACTAAGTAGATGTGCTGGCTTACAAGGGCATCAATCTGTGGCCTCTCTGCTGGCCCCAAAGCTCCACTGATTGGCAGATGTGCTATTTAAGTGCCATGGCAGATACTGAGAGGTCAGGGCTCTCCACAGACTTTGGCTGGCAGTGCTAAGGACTGAGCTGTTCTGGACTGACAGACAGGCCCAGGTGAAATATCTGTTCTGCTGCAGTCATGTTTTGCATACTGCATAGTTTCTTGTATCTCTACTCACTTTTCCCATGCTCAAAGTCATTGAGGGGTGACAGAAGGTTATGCAAGGTTGTGCCAGGATTGTGTGCGTGTTCCCAAATTCAGCAACTCATGTCCCAGAGTCCTGGCTTAGTGTGCAACCTGGATGCCTCATAAACTGTCTCTTCTCTGGTTAGCAGCTGATATGTCTGCTGTGGGTATCTGCAGCAGATACTGGACAAGGAAGTTCCCACTGGGTATGCCAATATAATAAGGGAGACTTCAGAATTAATGTCTTATTCCTAACAGAAAGTAACTTTTGAATATTCTTCCTTATGGAGGTGAACTGGTATTCATCTTACTTTTGATAGTATTGTAAGTACCAGTATTTCCATTTCCTGCTCTGTAAAATGTGTATTTGTCTTGCAGGTGTGTCATGACTTTATTTAACAGCGTCAGTCCTTTTGAGAGCTGCTTATGAAGGAGGCTTCATATTTTTTCTATTTTCTTGTAACTATTTAATATTAAACTGTTTAGAGTCTAACAGTGGAGAAAGGTGATGGGCTGGCACTTCCAGCAGTGCAAAAGGCTCATCTCCTGCTGGCAGTGCAGACAAACTCCAGCGCCAAAAGATCTGCAATGTGAATGTGCAAGCCTGAGCAGGAGACCAAAAAATAACAGCTTCTCTGGGAACTGGGCTTCACTTCAGGCTGACCGGTGCAAGGGCAGATCTCCCTGCACAGGCAGGCAACCAGGAGCAAATGCAAATTGAGAACTTCTGACTGCTGGGTCCATGGGTAGGTTTTTCAGGGAATGCCAGGAAATGTAGCTCAGAAAACAACTGGAGGTAGTCATTTTGGCACCTCCATATTATATATGAGAGTGTGACTTCTACTATTTAAATATCTGCTGTAAAATAGTCAAGCATCTGCATGTGACTGCGGATTAAAAACACTTTTCTGGATATAAAGCCCCCATGGGGCTGCCCTTTGGTGTTATCAAGTGGCTAAATGGTGTGTTTTCACTGTGAGGTCTTGCTGCATTGCTTGAGGAAGTTCTTCAGGGCTCTGGGACAAAGGCGAACGATGGTGACACCGGCTGTGCTGCAAGTTTGGTTGTAGAGGGAAGTAAGCTTTGAAACAGGGGGTCCCAGAAAGAGTCACAAGTATGACTGACATTGTGCTGGAGAAATGAGGCTCCCAAGGAGAAATGGGGTCATGAGCAGTGCTGGTGGTGAATCTCTGGTGAGAAGGCTGGAGAGCCACTGCCCTACAGCAGCCTTGTCTGTAACGAGCTCAGATCTCTGCTATGGTCTCTGTGTAAGCTCAAATCACCTGACTGTCTTGTGTTTAGAGGGTCTCTCAGGCTTTTTGTTCTTTGAATCCAGTGGTAAGAGAGAAATGCCCATTGTTTCATGTTACTACTGAAACATTTTCATTGCCTCTCAGTCATTATTACATTTATTAAAGTGAAAGCTATTAAAATGTTTAGCAGATTAGTATATTAGTGTTTGAAGTACACTTTAAAGTGCTGCAGAACATAAGTTGTAGCTTGCTAATTCTGAGGTTAACACAGGTCTCTACTGCACAGATCACACATCTCTCTATACAGGATTTTGGATTTACATTAGCTGTTTAAACTGACATTGAGGGTATTCTATCAGCTTCTAAAATCAGCATCAGCAATTTCTTAAATGTCACGTTTAACCACACAAGTGTGACTTCCTATGGCAGACTCAATGGACGAGTAAGATGTGCTAAATAAATGACTTGTGCATTATCTCCCACATTCTCTGGGCTGAGGTTTCGTTCTCAAGTAAGACAAGCCTGGGGCTAAGTAGTATCAACAATTTCTCACACTAATAAGAGTGATTAGATCAGTCTAAAATAACTTTTAATTAATAATATAAATACTGAGAGTGGATGTATGTGAGCTAGAAACGAAAAATAAGGTAAATGTATAAATAGCTGTTTGCCTTTTCTATGAATACCAGAAAAGAGCATCTTTGAAGGTCAAAGAATCAAGAGCAGTTTGAAACAAGGCAGATCCATAATAGGTTCAAAGTATGAGATCTTGATTTCTATCAGGGAGCTTTCAGAGCTTATGCTAAGGGAATGTCTGTCCCAATGACACAGTTGTGTGTGTAAATATGAAGGATAGTGGAAGTGTCCAGGTCCACCTGGCATGCTGGAGTAAAGCCCACAGAATTAGGTCTTTGGTCCCACAGTTAGCCGGTTGTGGATATTTGTTATCATTTGGTGACCCTCCAAAAGCTGTATGACCTTGTCCTGGCTCTAGGAAAAAGTATTTTAAACCTCTCCCATTGCCCCAGAGATGTGACCCCTGGGTGGTTTGGTGCTGGACAGAGGGTCCAGGATAGGACTGGGATAACCATGGCAGGCTCTGCACAGGGCTGCTGGTCAGAGGTGGCTCAGTCACTCAGTACCAAGCTCAGCAAAATTTTATTCCTAAGAGGATAACTGTGTAAGTAGAGAAAACAGGTCAGTGAAGGAGCACAGTGCAGCTTGGCTACTCGACTTTTCCTCAGTCTGGAAGGAGAGGGAAAAGCCTTAGAGACCCTTCAGAGCCAGACTCTCTGCCAAACATTACAGTTTGCTCTCTTTTTCCTGTCTATTCCTGTTTATTCTTTTGTGGTTCCAAGTTGAGCTTTTTTCTTGTGTGTTTTGGATAACCCACTGGGCTAGGCAGAGTGAAGCAGGAGGCCTTTTCTCTCTCTGATTCATGGCTCCTCCACTTCCAACTTCCACAGTAATTTCAGTCATTTGGTTACCCCTCACCTTCTATATTTCTTCCTCCTATTTAATTGCTTGCAGTTGCCAAGTCATGTCAAATCACTGCATTAAGTGTTATGTGACAATTCACAAAAAATGCAGGTATTTTCCCAAGATTCTTGGTGTTATCTATTCTGTTCTCATTTGTGGCTCTTCTTTGGCTGTGGATCTTGGTAATTATGTGCTTACTAAAAGCCAGGAAGAAAGGACTGCGTTTTTCAGGTTCTGAACAGATGGAAGAGGAGAGGAGTGTTATTCCAGGACAAAGGCACCTTCCCTGCAGCACTGTCTCAAAGTGGCTGCCCACTCTCACCAGGGCTGGGCAAGAAAGGTCAATGCTGACCCTTTCAAGAAGGGTTAAATCCCATTTAACCAATCTGCTGATTGTTGAAGGTGAATCTCACACAGAAGAGATAGATGAGAGTGGATTAAAATGTGTCACACAGAATGAAACAAACAGCATTATCCACGAACTTTTTTTTCTTAATTTACAGTTTTGTAGTGTTGAAACAATATTCTATAAATCTCATCTATGAAAATTTCATCTCATCTATGAACATTCAATATTAGATATCACCTGTGAACTAAACTTAGCAGGCAACTAAAAGTTCAGGCAAACAAATGGTACTAGTGCAGAGGTTTGCCATCCCACAGATGCAATGATTTCATATTAAACACGGATGAATATTAGGATTTAGGGTCCCTAGAAAGAACCTGCTCCCCTCCACATTTAAATAAGATGTCTTTAATCTGACCTATAGTAAAGTGTAGCGAATTGGAGTAGATGTTGTGCATGAACAATTTTGTAATTAAGACCTCTCTATGATTCAATTTTTACATATTTTTATACATAAAAATATGGTGGCAACTCAGGCGGATGAGTCTGACTGCATGTTCATGTAAAATAACATATCAGTAGGAAAATTCATAATATTTGATGTGTGAAATTTGGTGGACCTCCATCAAATACCAAATTTTCAGGATTTTTTGTGTATTAGGAAAATAAAGCAAGTTCTAGAAGTGTGCAAACATAATTTTGTGTAAAAGTGCTAGTCTATAACAAACTCTTATCATGGAGAAGGAATGTGGCTACTCAGAATTGTGTTACTAAGCCCCACATTTACTACCTGTCACTTGCAGTTGACATAAGTACCAGTGATGCATGGTCCTAAAAATAGCCAAAAAATTTTGCTGGACCTTCATGAAACCACTGGTGCTTAATTTGTGTTTAAAGTAGAGTACAAGAGTAATACAGAGATTCTCAGTGAACTTTATAAAGGGAATATTTTCCAGGCTGTTTTCAGAGAAGCCTCCTAAAGCAGCAGTGGGACAGTTTTGTGCCTTTTATGCACAGGAAGAGTAGAAGTCTTCAAGATAAAGAGTTACACCTCCATTTAGAGTGAGACAGCAAACTAGCAGTGGGTCCCTGGAGGCATTTTGGATGTTGAAAGATTGATGAAATGCTTTGCAGGAAAGGATTCCCCTCATGTGCTGTTTTATGTTCCTTTCTGTTATTTCACTGGAGGCCAGATAGCCTCCAGTGAACAGGATTAATCCTGTTTCCATTTAAATGAATGATGAAAAACTTCCATTGACTGCAGGGGAGCAGGGATCGAGTTTGATGTGTTGTTGCTTTATGTCACAGTAACAGTTGGTTGTCACACACCAAACACTTGTCCTGAAGTCAGTGTTTCAGCCACAGGACAGTAGCAGTCTTCTGCTGCTGATTTTGGTGCCAACAAAGCCTGAAGGCAAAGTTGCCCTATCTACTGGGATCTGGGTATGGCATTGTGAGTAATGCTGTGTTAAGGCCCTCATGTCTGCATGGTTAGGTGTATTCTCCTTGTTGTAAGTAAGGATAATTTCATTAATTTTGAATAATTTAGCAGCTCATGGTAATAGTGGATTCAAAAATTCATCTGAAATGGAGACAGTATTGGGTTTTAGGCATGCTGTGATGAAGCCAGTGATGTTCTCTTGCTTACTTAAGTGTGCACCAGGACTTCTAGTGCTTGGCAAGGCTTGAGGAGAAGGATATGGTGTCACACTGGCTGAGCAAGACTCTCTCAGGAACATTTTGCTGGGACCCCTGGCTCATGGGGCAGGGCACTGCTGTGCCCTGGGCAGCTGATGCTCCCCCCACCCCTGGAGCTGGAGGTGGCACAAGACACCTGGTGGCAAAGGCAGGTGGCCACCATCCATCCATGAGACTGCCATGGGGATTATTTTAGCCTTTCCACTTCCATATGACAAAGGCAATCCAGTGTAGCTGCTATTTTGCTACTGTATTTCTCTCCTATTCTTCACATCTGTGGATCCAAGGCAGCCTGAGTGTCCCCCAGCAGGTCTGGAGGATGCATGCAATGCTGCCACTGCTGCCAGGCTGCAGCTCTTGCAGCAGTTGGAGGATTAGGTAGGCTGGAAGGAGTTCAAATCCCTCAGCTGCTCGTGTCAGATATGAAGGAGCTGCCACAAGACATTAGCTTACCCTAAAAAACGGGAGGGAGAAGTGTTTTCTGGGTAAGTACGTCAGCAAAGGCGCAGCTGTTCTCCAGGTATCTTACAAAGCAATAGCAACTGGTGCATGAGCTGGACTTTATGAATTCTGAACAATATAAATAAAATAATGTTTGGTCCTTCTGATCTGAATATATTGCTCTGGTAACAGAATTTAGCTGTTTCTATGATACATAATAAAAATACAATTTATTCAGAATTTTCCTACCTTGTTCTTTATAAAGATGTCTGCTGGCATCATTGCTCCCTCCATAAATGCTGTGAGGACTTTCCAGGCTCTTACCCACAGCCTAGAGGAGGTCTGTGGGCTACCCGGAGGCTGTGGAAAGTGATTGACAAAACAAGCAGAGTCAGTAGGCTTTAGTGTACCATGGGGAATACATCTGCCTTGGAAATCTTTTTGAGACTCACAAATCAGAAAATACTGAAAATCGCTGCTGTAATCAACCCAGATCTTCTTAACACTTGCAGTAACATGCTGTCTTTCATTAAAACTATGACAGTGATGGGGTCAGGCAGGTTTGGGTGTGCAGCAGTTGGTATAATTTACAAGTGGTGTCATTTGGCTCAGTGACAGGGCAGCAACAAGGTTTAGCATCACCCAGGAGCTTCTCCTGTGTGTGTGTGTGTGTGTGTGTGTGTGTGCGTGCTAGTGAGGCAAACCCAAGCAAAGAGGGAGGAAAAGGATTTGTGTGCAAAGCGGATTAACCACTTGCTGTTGAATTGTTGAAAATTATTTAATATGGCTTTGACTGCAGAAGGGAGGTATATATACCTGGATACAGGTCAAAAGTTAACAGGACAGTCATGAACTTAAAAGTTTTTGTAGGACATAGATTTCAACAGTTTCATTTAGATGCACTAACTGAATAATAGATGCGTCATAAGGTGCACGGTTTGCATGTTGAAAATCTCTGCTACGTTTAAAGATCTCAGATCTCCAAAAATTGCAGGATTCATTTTGTTCTTTGACTTGTATTTCCTCTGGCATAAGAAAAATGGCTGGGAAGTCAGGAGAGCGGAACTGAAATTCTGACCTGTATTGACATGTCACAGCATTTGCCAGTGGCATTTATTGCCCTTGAAGGGTGTGTTTATGATTCTCTGTAGGTATATTAGTCAGGTTATGAGTAATAAACAAGAGGCAATGTATTAAGGAATTTTTGTGACTCTAGGAGAAAAATAGTTATTTACACTATACAAAATGGTGGTTATGTACTTTAATGCTGGCATGCATCCATGTTTGTGGATTCCCCTTCCCCACTTTCTTAGTTACTAGGATGAAGGAAAAAGCATTCCAGTGTGTTTTGCTCCGCCTGTTCTGGGACTCCTAAGTGCGTCAGTGGGTCTGGGTATTAGGCATCAGCTGGATTAACTTAATTATTTCCTCAGTTTACCTAACATGGCTTTTGGTTCAAGGTCTGCCTGCTTCCACTTTAAATGTATAACTCAGCTGTGGGTGCCACGTTTGTCAGCAAGCTATAAAATATTGGTAGGTTTTCATGCAAATGTAAAAGGTTTTGCTTGCCAATAGATACATAAAATAAACAGAGCATTCATACTCTTGGACAGTTTTCTTAGTGTTTATGTGATGCAGGTTATTTCTCAGGGCTTAATGTTTTATATAAAATAGATTATTGGCTCAAAACAGCAGCATACAGGAGGTTTTTTTAAGTCTGTGAACACATAACATGTCAGCTTTAATTTAACAGATCACATTCAAAGGATTAGCAGATCTCTTATAAAACATGTGTTGAAAGTAGTACTGATAGTTTCTGTTGTGTTGGTTTTTTTTTTCTTTAGACATTTTAAGCAATAAGCAGCAAATTCACTGTTTTCTTTCCTGATTTTTTTGGTTTTCTCCCCAGTGAACAGAGTATTTGCCAAGCCCGAGCTTCAGTTATGGTCTATGACGACACCAGTAAGAAATGGGTGCCAATCAAACCTGGACAGCAGGGATTCAGCAGAATCAATATATACCACAACACAGCCATGAACACCTTCAGGGTAGTTGGAGTTAAACTTCAGGATCAACAAGTGAGTAACTATATCAAGTTTCCTGTAAATTAACCTTTGATCTCATTTGGTAACCTCAGTTCTATACCTAATGCAACATTTCCTGCTCCCTGCAAGGTGCCCACTAGTCTGTTTATACTCCAGTGTTTCAGGTTTGTATAATTTTTTGCACACACAATGTATCATAAATTATTACTGCTTATTTGAGGAAAGAATGTTTGGTAGATGCCAAAAAGATTTAAATGTTGTGACCACCTCACTCTCCAGCTTTTTCTTGTGAAATGAGTCTTATTCACTCTGCAGGTTTTGCTCTCAATTCCTTCCCAAATTACTTTTGTTTTCAGTATGATATTACAAATAGAAATAAAAATCAATTGTTCTGCACTGGTGTCCTGCAAAGCGTGGGTGTTACAGTGCTGTGATAAGCAATTAGCTCCTTGTAACGCGCTTTAAAATCCTAGGTGCACACCATGATCTCATTTACAGCACACTAATTTTTAGGGCCTCCTTGGGTATTAAAGAAATAATATGGGATCTAGATTATCAGGACTGAGATCAGACCCCCATTGGCCACCAAAGCACAATGCTCAGCCCAGGGCTGCCACGGCGTGGCTCTGGCAGCCTGGTCTGTGGTGTGCTGGGCAGCACACGCCATCAGAGCTCCCCAGCCCAGTGTCACAATTAGACCCCAAACAAAAGTTTGCTTGAGTGGAGTAGTGGTGCAGTACCTGCATTTTAGAGCAGGAATTTCAGAGTAGAGGGCTCCCCCACTGTGCTGGCATGGGGCTGGTTGGCAGTGGCAGCCCAGCCTGCCCACCTCTTGTGCTCACCTCAAGCCCTCTGCGTGGCACAAGGATCAGGAAAAGGGCCAGTGGTTGCCTGTTGGTTCAGGAGTGGTGTTGCCTCCTGGCAAGGTGAGGCAAGCACTGCTGCTGGGGTGAGATTGGCAGGGGCAGGGCAAATCCAGCCAAGCTGAGCCAGGTCAGGCCAACCCAGAGAGCAGGAGCTAGGGTACTACCACCTCTCAGCTGCCACAAATGTTGAATGGATTGATCTGCTCATGGAAGCGGTGATGATCCTCAGCTGGAAGCTTGGGCCAACTGGAAAAGTTACTCAAGTTGCTTACTATAGGTGGTAATGACTTTGTTACACCATGCATATACAGTCATCATTCTGAAAAAGGAGAAGCAGAACAAAAATAGGTGGGTTTGAGCACACTGGTTTTCAGGTCCTTGCAGTGCACTTTTAAAACATCTGCCAAAAGGTTTGCAACTGCTTTTATTCTTTTCTGTAGAGCAAAGGCAATATTTGAAAGCAGTTCCATTCAGAAATAGAAAATATTTTCAAAAATAAATGAAATAAGTCTTCTTAGTCAGTTCTGACAGCCAGTACTGCTTTGTTCCAGGCCATGCTAGTTCTTTATTTTACATAGCCAACAGGTGAATGTAAATGATTTTCATGTGACTGCAATCTAAGATGGGACTGAATAGCTGGTGTAAAAGAAGCAGAAATCATAAAGTCAGTATGTGTATACATAAGGGAGATGAAGTACCAGAGGTCTGTATTAATCAGAGTATGCAGTTTAAAGAGTAAGACATAATAAAAAGTCAAATCTTAAGCTGGACTTTGAACTTGCTTTGCAATAACTGCAATATTTTATTTGCTTGCAAATGTTCCAACTTACGAAGATCCTGCATGGTATGTAAAAATCATCTCTGTTCAGAAGGAAACAGGAAGAAGAATACATTTCTCTAGAGTTTAAAGACAAAAAATCCTTTCAGAAAAACAGAAAGTATAGTTACTTAACTTATTCGCCTGAAACTGCCTGAAACAAAGTGTTCCCTTAAATATGATTGCAAAAATCCAGTATTATGAATAAAGTCAAGACAGGGTGGTGTAGTAGTATTCAAAGGAACACTCTGAAAGTCTCAAGATTCAGAATTTAATGTATTTTATATGAGTCTCACATAGAATCATAAGCTTGCTAGGCTTGCTAAGTATTTGCATTTAAAGAGAATAAAAATGAATTTCAGTTAAAATAATTCTCTGTTCAGGCCATTACGTGCTTGCTCTCAGGTTTTGTTAAGTCTCACTGAAACTGAGGCTTTAGTAAAGCTGTTGATTTTCCAGAAAAGATATATTTATCTGAAAAGGACAACTCTTCAGTGAAAATGTGATTTGGCATATGATGAAGCTAATGAAGCTACACAGATTTTTGAAGAGTTGAGAAACTAGTGTAAAATATGTAATACAACATTACCATGGAGGAACAACTTAAATTTTCTTACATACTATTTGCCAAGGCACAATCTAGAGTAATCTTCGTGGCTTCATCCCTGGCTGACTTTATTTCCCTTTTAATTTTGTTGGTTTATATTGCACTTCTAATAATACCTCTCTTTAATTTTCATCCTCTTTTACATTTTTCACATATCTTCATCTTGTATTGTCTCTGTCTAGCTGCCTTTTCGCTTTTTTATCCCTTTTTTGGTGCATGTGTTGTGACTTACGACGCTGTATTCTCATTCTGCATACCTTATCTCCTTGTCTCTTATCACCTTATCTCCTTCTCTAGCTCACAGTGTTCACCATGGACAAATATGGTTTGCAGAGTAGCAGAGCTGGAGCATCATCATTCTCCCCCCAGGAAGTGGCCCCCAGATCTCGTTCCCTCTGTGTCTGGGCGAGGTGCTCGCCGCGTGTGGCGGCTTTGCCGCGTCACAGACCAGCGGAACCGGAACTCCCCTTCCTGCTCTGCACAAGGTGCAGCCTTGCACAGGCTCATGCTGGCCAGAACCTTCAGAAAACCACAAGTGCAGCCTTGAAGCTTTGAAGTCGTCACAGAGGCCAGAACTGGTTTGAGGCTAAGGCCAGATCAGTGTTACAGTCACTTAACATCGTGAGCTTTGATGTTTCCTTGTGGAAATGTTTCATTTTGGGCTCAATGCTCATTGAGGTCTTTTCCAACCTTAATAATTCTATGATTCTGTGATTCTTGGAGCCAACAATCGCAATCACGTTTTTACACCCATGTTGCAGCTTGCCTGCTGTTGTCACCTGGCCTGTTGTAAAGGTGACATGTGTGAACTTCAGGCACCGTGCAAGAAGTTCACAAAGCTAAGAAGCAGTAGCTCCTCATTCCAGAGTCCTGATCAACCTAAGGTTTAAAATTAGGACTTTACATCAAGTGATGTCAGTTCAGCATGATCTCAAAGGCACATGCTGAACAGGCAGGGAAGAGGGTGCAGCTCTAAAGTGAATCATATCTCCTTAGGGGCTGGTGTGTTCATGTGGCTGAGAAGTGAATGTAGAAACAGGGCCTTGGGGAAGGTGAGACGTTTGTGAACCCAAGCCAAAACTGACACAGGGATGGGATTCTTGTGATATAAGCTAACCAGAGTTTTTGAAATGAAAGGACCAATTAATCACTGTTGTAACTTATTAGAAGTTCATCAGGCTTGGGCCTGCCTGCAAAAGTAAAGAATCTGGCCTCAGCCGTAGCAGTTTTTATATGCTCGCTGTTTTAGCAGTCATGGCTGCTCCCTGAGAGATGAGCCTGAGTGCTGGCAGCATGGCAGGGCCCAAGCTGCTGAACCATTTCATTCTCTGCAGAAACAAGCAATTGTCTTTTCCTGGTTCAGTAAGCAAGAGTATTGGTGGTGAGGCTTGTGTGGGAACTCTTCCCATGGTCCTGGCTGTTTACACCTCAGGTGTTGCCCTGAAGCTCACTCCATCCCTTCTAGCCCCACTCCCATGGGTCCCATCAGCCACCACCATCGTCACTGCTGACAGCTCACAGCTCTGCAGTCAAAAGGAAGGGCTTCTTGGGTTTGAGCTTTTGTATAGATTCTAAAAATCCCTGTTGGTCCCAGGGAGCCTACGCCTGAAACTGAGGTGAAAGGGTGAAGGAGAGTATTGGGTTAGATGGGAAGCAAATCTTTTTTTTAACATTATAGCGATGGGAACACTGAAACGTGCCAACATAATGCTATGCATGGCTGGCCTGTGAAACTCCTTGCCATATGAGATCATTGAAATACAGAATCTAACAGACTTCAAAACAACACAGACATTTATATAGTAAGATATATCAGTAAGACTACACTGTTTCAGGATATAAAATACTAAAAGAGTGTTGAAAAGAAAAAAAAGTGGCATATAAACTGTCATGTTTCAGCTTTTAAGTCGAATTCTAGGGAAAGGGTTATAGAAAGAACTGTTTGCCAAGGACAAATCCATTATTTATTTCTTCAAGATTTCCAGTGAGATTTCTCCAATTCACCTATTTTAGACTGCAGCTGAAGAAAGATGAACTCTTGGTCTGCTCAGCCTGGCAGATGTGCTCTCTTACTCACATACGAAGCTTTAGAGTAAAGATCCCTTAGAAGCACCTGTTAAAAAACCCTATGCTTCAAACAGGGAGACCTTCTTTATTTTGATTACTGCTCTGAAGCACTTCATTATCATCATGTGCCTCACCGAGTCTCCACACCATCTGTACAAGACACCTTTGTGCACTCATTCTTAACAACAGCAGGAGATCCCCTCCTCTTTTTTAACATTTTCTATAAACACGAGCCAAAGGAGATAAAAATGAAACTCTGGCTATTTTAAGTTTGATTTCCCAGTGATTAATTTTTCAGTAAACTCTCTGATTGGAGTTGAAGGCAAGCTATTACATGTGTGGGTATCCTGATGATTACTGAAGGTCAACATTCAAATTCTGTCTTTATTCAATTAAAGGGATCTAACCCTCAGAACAAAACAGATCCTTGGAGTTCCTTGGAAGCAGGTTTTGAACAGTTTACCTGACTTACATTAAACAATTATTGGCATAGGGTTTTACAATTTCTGCCTTTCATTATATAGCTGCACTGTACCCTCTGGTGCTTTTTGGGCTTTGATAGGTGTCCTTTGAAACAGAGGCTTCTGTTAGTAGGTGAGAAACACTCTGAAAGCCTGGTAGAAGCTCACAATCTTTCTAAACTCTTCCTCAAAGATACTGCCTATGCCTTCCCTTGGTTAGTCTACTCAAAAATGGTTGAAAGACTTATCAGTCCATGTTAAAACTGTTGGATTAGAAAACCAGGCATGAGCCTACTTGATGCTCAAGAGACTCTTTGAGTGTGAGCAACATTGGTACAGGCTCTCCCAATGCTCAGTAGAAGAATGTGGATGAATTTTTCAAGGAGAGAAGGCTATCCAAGCTGTCAAATAGAAGAGGAAGTTCAATGCCTTTGCTGTGACTAGTTTCCACTTCATTTTGTTTGGTGTGTGTGTCTTCCCATGCAGCATGCTGGTGATGCATTTCCCATTTCCCGGGGACTGATTAATTCTTGAGAGCCCGCATACCCAGTTTAGGGCTGCATCTTCCTTTGGCTCACAGGTCAGGAATTTCTCAATGAAATGTGTCAAAAAATGAAGTATAGGTCCCATTGCTTCTCAGTGCATTTTCATGGAGCCTCAGTGATGTTACTGGTTAGAGTGCAACAGCTGAACCATCATATTTGTGCCTAAAGCTAGACCAAGTATTCAAAGTCTTCTCAAATATCTCCTACATCACTTTCTAATGCTGGCTCTGTAAGTAAATGCATCCTGGAAATAAGAATACATCTGTAATCATCTAGGGGGCTAGTGGCTTCTTTGCTGGTTTCCATAATTTTTTGTATATTAATATAGTAAAGTTACAAGATATCTGTTAACTATATCAGTGAGACAGTGTTACCCTTCAAAAATACTAACATGTGTAAAACAATCTGTTCCTTGTGCTCATCTAATGTTTCTCTGCCAGTTTAAACTGGCAATCCACTGAAAATTCAAAACTCAGAGCTTGGTGTCATTAATCTTTGAAATTAGTTTTAAAAGTCTGACCGTACAATTAAGAATTGTCAGTCATCTACCAAAAAATATGGTTGGACTAATTAAATGAAGCTTTCTAGTTGCAATCATAGTGTTAACAGAAAACTTTCCAAAATGTTGGTCAGACTACAAAAGAAAATGTATTGGTTGGTTTTCTGGTGTGTGGGCTCCACCTCTAACACAAATTCTGTGTACAAAGTGGTGTGGTGGTGCAGTGAGCACTCCAGCCTCTCCACCCTTAGCTGGAGCAGCTTACACTTTTAGCATTGGAGGTTTCTGTCTGGACCCCAGCTGTACTGTGTAGCTGAGTGTCCCAGTGCCCTGCCCAAGGATAAGCAGGGCATTGTATTTAGCAGATTAAATTTCAAGAGAAACAGCCCTCTGCTGCTACCTGGAAAACACCGCACCTACAGCAAGGGAGAAGGTGGGAGAGGAGTGGTTGCCTGGGTTTGCCATTGCCTGATTCTAAAGAAAAAGTCTAAGCACAAGAAGGTGGTGGTGATCAGACACATGGAAGGAGGAAGGCAAAACTGGTGCAATGAGTCAAACATGTGCTATAGGGCAAGGTTAATGCCAAGAGCTCTGTCTGACTCTTTTTATAACAATTGTGCGTGATCATTCTCCAAAAGATGGAAACAACTGTGGTCCTGGCTCCTGGCAGCTGTTTGCAGCACCTGCACAGCTGCATCCTGTGGGGATGCTGTAGAAAACACCAGCAGGTAATAGATTTTGCAAAACTGGCTTGCAAGTCCCCGAGGCTGAATTGAGCTGTTGTAAATCTCACCCTCAGATGTGGGTCTTATGTCACAGAAACAAACACTGCCTTAGCGTTCAGCTGTGCAGGAGCTGCCATAGGAACTGCCTCCACCCATTTAGTTAACCTTCACTCAAGGCTTGGGTGGGATTTTTGCCACTGAAAACAGAGCTGTTGTTAATCTTTACCCCTCTGTTTCAAATCACAGGTAGTGATTAATTACTCAATTGTGAAAGGACTGAAGTACAATCAAGCAACACCTACCTTCCATCAATGGCGCGACGCACGGCAGGTCTATGGCTTGAATTTTGCAAGCAAAGAAGAGGCTACCACGTTCTCCAATGCAATGCTGTTTGCTCTGAATATCATGAACTCACAAGATGGAGGTAAATGAATCTCTGTTATTCTTTGACATTTTAAAATGCTTGTTACCAATCACCTATTGCAGTGGTATTGGATACTACGCCATTATAAAACACATAATAATAAAAAACCTTAGCCTGTAGATCAGTATTTGCTTTGGTATGAATTGCACATGTTTTCAGATTTTATTTCCCTTTCTGCTCATTTTTCATGGTGCCCTAACTCACCATAGGAAATCAATAGTTATTTGGGAATGCCTCAGCAGGCAGGTAGCCCCACTGATTTATGTGGATCTGTATATGTGTTGTTTTACATGTGAGATGGCAAAATAAAACTTTAAGTTAACAGAAGCTAGAGTATGATATTTCCAGTGTGTTGGGCCAGCTTCAGCCGTTGGCTCTTGTGGGTCAGCTTTCCAAAAGAGGAGTGTGTGGCACCTTGGGTATTGAATATTGTATTGACTGTAGAAGAAGTTTGTGGTAAGGTTTGCTGTTCTGTGAATTTGTCATTGCATTAGCTTGAACTGGACCCAAAATAAAGTCCTGGTTTCTCAGTGGAAACCAGTTTCTGGTTTGTGGTATCTGGATGAAGCAATGCTCTCAGCTACACGCTTATGACCTCTCTGCAGCTCCTGGGCTGGGAACAGAGCAGTCCTTGTGTGGTGTCTTTTTTTTTTTCCTGAAAAAGCACACACCACAGCCCTATTTCCCTTTTGAAAACATGGTAAGTCAACGTTTTCATCACTTGCTGCCGTCCAGGTTTCACTGCAGTGTTCGCTGGTGATGGACAGCAGCTCTTCAGAGAGAGATTGTCTCCTGACAACCTTCAGTACACTAATATGTCTTACTAGGTGTACTTGTAATGTAAGAGTTCAGATATTTTTGTTTTGCTATTTCTGTTTTGTTAAGCTGGCAAATGCAAAACTCATCAAAAATCACGACATGTTTCAAATTCTTAGCTATATTTAGAAGTACTGAGGACTTAATTCTGCTTTCTTCATCTTGGACATTTTCAGCTGCAGTTGTGCTACAGCAGGAGACTTCATGAGGAAATCTGACTTCATGAGGAAACTCATGAAAGTCTGAAGAGTACAGAGCTCTTTGGGTGCTCAAATGTGCCCAGCCCTTTTAGACCAAATTAGGATGCTTTGACAGTGGTCTGGGTGTAATGATTGGTTTAATGTCTGTGATCATTCTGCCTTTCTACCAAAAGCCCTTAAATTTGGGTTGGGTTTTTTCCCATCTCTCTCTTCCCATCAAAGGGAGTGAGGTTTTTGCAGGATTTTGAGTTTGCTTCAGGGAGGTGCCTTGTGGAAATGCAAGTCTCAGGTTAAGAATTTATTGCTCATAGGCTAAAATACAAGAAACTGCCTTAATTTATGTTAGCTACAGCTAGAAATGAACAACAGGTATTTTTAAGAAAGTATTTTTGAGCACTTTCAAAGCTTGTTAAATTTCTGAGCATATACAGCCAATATTAATTTGCGTTTTTCGTTTTTTTTGGGTATTTTAAAATTAATTTCCTTAGCACACCAAAAGTGTGCTTTATATGCTTTACAGGT
Source organism: Anthoscopus minutus (assembly GCA_013399455.1). NCBI lineage: Eukaryota > Metazoa > Chordata > Aves > Passeriformes > Paridae > Anthoscopus > Anthoscopus minutus. The sequence goes on from VWYI01009449.1 coordinate 126,005, forward strand.
TTAAAATCTAGTCCATGCTGAAGAGCTTGTATTTAGACTTTGTAGTTGTCACATTCAAAAACATGAATTGGATCACAGATAAAAAATTCGTTTTCTGGACCAAAAAGAATGGTCTGGTAAACATTCAGTCTTCAGCAACCCTTTTTGTCTTATACATAAAGTGTTAGAAGTTTCAAAGATTGACAGTTGTCCCATTCTTTACAGCTGAACTTGTCAAAAACTGAAATTTTGATTAAAGGGAAATTCAGCTTTTTTTGTTTTTTAGAAAAAACCCTCTGATTCTATGAAACAAATTCCAAGAACACTCATTTTTCATTTTTTTACTTATGAAATTATGCATATTTCTCTTTAATATTACCTACACATTGATAATAGATTAGAATCAAGCTTTTTATATCATCATAAATTACTGCAGTGATCTCAGCATGAAAATTGACAGCACAAGTACATAATGGATATAAGGCATAAAATGTTTTCTCATATCTGCTCTTCCAGGCTTCTATAGCCCTTAAGCTTTTGTGGGCACGAATTAATGTGAATAGGAGCTCACACAAACACGCATATCTGTATATCTTTTCAGGCACTGCCCCTGCCTGCATACTCCATCCCTTCTGCTGCCTGCATGCTGCATTAGGGTCTGCTTTTTTCATATGGAAAAATCATTAGGAAAAAACTGTATTTATTATATCTGTGCATCCATGTATTAAAGTTGCCCATGTGCTTATGCTGATGGATGGCAGCTTTAAGGGGTGCATTTGTATGCCCAGAACTACTCACACACTCATAAAAAGCTCACCCAAAACCACAAGGTGAAACAGAGTCTCCCTCTGCCACATTGACAAGGCAGCAAACCTTATGTGCTGTTTTGCAGCTTGGAATATTCTGTGTCCACTACTTGGCACATGCTATTTCTAATGTTTAGTTCTTTCCTGTATAGCCACTGAGACATTATTACATTTGAGTCCTGCTGATCCTCCCATAGTTGAATAGATTCTGGCTTCCATGGCTGCTTCTCCCTTCATTCTGCCACCCACTTCCATAAACTAAAATTAATCATGGTAGACTACAGCAGAAGATGTGAGACTGCATCACATCTTCATCACATCTCCTGACCCAGCAGGAGTCAGGGTACTATTACAGTTGGGAAAATAACTAGTCTTGGCACAAAGTAATGGTGTGGGGTTTTGAATGGTGCATTAAGCTGAATTAGTTCGAAAAAATGGTAGTGGTCTGTGTTTTGGAGAGCTGGAAATAATTTTTAGGTAGTGCTGACTTTCAAATGACTGGGTCACTTCAAATGAACACACAGTTATGAGCTGGTGATGGGGAATTAACTGTACTGCCCATCTTCTTCATGAGAGAAACTACATTGCCCAGGAACAGCCACAAGCACTGGTCTCTCTGTTGTGAATGCATGAGGCATGAGTGAAAACTAAAGCGAGTGCTTTGTTAAATGACAAAGGTTAAATGGGCTAAATCAGATCCTACATCCAGATTGTGTTTGTTGGGGTTACAGGATCAGTGCTGGGGCAGGTGTGTTCCCAGGAGTGCGATATCCCAGAGTTTAGCCTAAACTCTCTAGCTGGTTGTGTTTCTGCAGTGGATGTACTCATACTCTTACCCATGGGGGCAGCTGGCCACCTTACAGGTGTCCATGTTCTCAGTGCACATCCCCAGGGTGGGCCAAAGCAAGCCTCAAAAGAGGTGAACACAGATCTGGTTCATTCTTGTGCTTTATAAGGATGCTGATGGTTAGGTTAGGAGTAATCCAAAACCAGCTAAAATGGGACTAAAATCAAAATATTAAAAATATGTACCATCCTTCATTTAGAGGTTGACAATTTTCTCACTGAATCACAATTGTTTACCTGCCAGCTTGTTTACGTGCCTAATTACTTTGACTTCCTTATACATCTCTTTAATCTGTTCTCCCTTACAAACAAAAGGATAAATGTTGTTCCTGAGCCAGCCTTCAAAATGAGAGCAAATGATAACACTGACTTGCTCATTATCAATCTCTTGCTTACAGTGCTTTTATGGTGTCATTTAGTAAGACCATTAATATGACAAACAACTTCCCATGTTAAAAAACATGTAATTGTTTTTCTTTCATGTGTGTCCACTTTGAGAAGTCAGACCTTTCACTGGCATAAGTTACCTGGTACAAGGTAGTGTATCACCAGCTTACTTTGTCATCTGCAGCCAGGTTTCACTGGGGGCAGAGCACCACCCCTTCCTGCCCCAGGAGCCTGTGGAAGAATTTTGCACAGATCCTACCCACAGGCTGTTTGATGTTTCATGTTTTTCAGGGCTTACATCCTCTTAGATTTACCAAATGCTGGTAAATGACTGGTGGCAGGCAGCATGGTTATTGGAGCAGGACATGATGTAAGAACATTACTAAGCTAAAGTGGGCAAGTTCTTCCCTGCCATAATTTTGTAGGAAAGGCCAGTGGTGCCTGCAATGAAGGTAACTTTCTGCAGGGCTTAATGGAGCTTGTACACTCAATGCTTCTCCCAGTGAGTGGTTACATTTCTGGGAGAGAAGGAATGAGACTATTTTCTCTCCTTTCTCATTCCCCAACTTTCTGGGGACAGACATAGGAATTCTTCATTGTTTCCTTTCCTTATTTGCTCGCTTCAGACACCGAGTCCCAGCTGGCTGCTGGCAGCACCTGCATGTTCCCATGTTGCATAAGGGGGCAGTGGTTCAGCTTTGTGGCTTGGCATGACCAGCTCTGAGGGCATCTTGGGCTTCCATGGCTTAAAGACTCGGTACCTGCTGGGAAAGAATTAAGACTCCAGTCTGTGCTGCTGGTAAATGCTGCTTGTGACATAGTGAATATAACATATTGTGAACTTCTGCTTTTCTTTTGATGTCTGCGCCCTGGGGACTTAGATAGTTATTGTTGACTTACAGTGTATGAAAATTCCATTTCTAAATGTAAACACCACATGCTGAAAAGCCTTATGCAAAGGGCTCATTGCAGAGTTAATTATAGTTAGAGGTCAGCTGTCTTACCTGACTAAGAAGGGAAAAGTTGGAGGGAAGCTTGAAATAGAAGGAAAGAGGTTTGAAGAAAATTAATAGTGATTTATTTCTTTGTTTATTCCTTGTAAGAAAGCCATTTTCTTGTTCTAAGTGTCTTACAGACCACACAATGCAGACATAGGTCATGGAGGGTGCAGAGTTCAGCCCTGTGCCTTCAGCTTCACAGACCCAGCCTTACCTCTGCAGGGAGGACATTTCGATAGTCAGAAGGATTGTTCCTCTCTCCTCTTCCTCTGGTTAGAAGAGGAATCTGCTGCCTTTTCTACCACTGAGGATTATTCAACATGTATTTCTCCTTTCCCATAAGCTGGATTTTATTAAGTTCTTGGGAGTTTTAGATCCTTTTCCTTTCCTTCAGTCATTCTGCTCTTATCCTTTTTCAGGAGTGACAGCATGTCTGTATTGCTGGGAGGAAGTTCCTTGAAAAACAATTTGGAGAAATAAAAGAATAAAGCTTTGATTCATGAAATAGCAGATAAACTGGCAGAATGTACCATACATTCTCTCTCCTAGTCAGATGCCCTAAGTATTTGTAAGGTTTCTGTCAGTGAAGGCTGCATGTGAAGATTATGGTGTACTGTATTTCAGACTAAAGTGTATACAGGATTTTTAATATTTTTTTCTAATGTTATATTCAGTTCATTTTTTCATTAACATTTTGCCAACTATTCCTGCATCCCTCAGTTTTTCAGTGGCAGTAAAGTGTAACTTCTGGGAAATGTAGTCATCTGAATTCATCTTAGACAAAGCAGTGCCTGTTTTATTTGATAATATTGCCCCAGGACTTCCCAGCACCATAGAGGACACAGTGTGGAAAGACAAAAGACTTCATCTTCATTACAGCACTGCATAATACATAAAATAGCTCATCAATAATGGAAGGGATCCACCACAGAACACAATGCCCACTTGCAGCCAGCTGGTTCCAAAACTGTGCTGGGGTAAAGAGAACCATGCTCCATGCAAGGTGCTTTTCATGCTACACTGTGGACTTGTTTCCCACACTATCAGGTGTGTTGGTGCAGATTATAAAGCCCTAAGATGGTGTATTCTGTGCACATTTTACTTTTAAGCGTGCTAATAACATTTAAAGATGTGACTCTGGAAGGCATAGGCATTGCAGAGCCATAAGCATGCATTCTGCTGCAGGTCTTTGAACAAAGTAATTCCAGATATTGTTCCTATTTATAATTTAGGCATAGAGAACTTGTAAACAACAAACTTTTGGACTCACTAGTGTAAATACGATCCATGTGGTCAAATATCTAGTGCTAGCCAAAATAGCAGCCTGCAGGCAATGGTTAATTAGGTACATGTGAAAGGGGTCAAAAAACCCCTTTTGCTTCTTTAAAAAACAAAAGTTTTCCCAGGGGAATAAATCTTTTCTGACAAACATCTTTTAAAAACACCAGAGAAAGGTTTAGAGAAGTAAGTTTCACAATGTTTCCAGACTCATGCCTACACCAGTTTCAGTATCAACTTTAGTCACTCAGAAATGTTCTGCAGATAGGGGGGTTTCTGATCTAAATTGCTGTGCTTTGTAAATCAATGGAGAGGGAGGCAAAATTCAAATAAGATGATGAGCTTTTTCATTTCATCTGCTGCATTACTTTATCACTGAAACTGTTCCAGAAAAGTCCACATGACATACAGTATCTTTTAGTATATTACTTACTATAGAAATAAATTTCTTCCTTTGCCAGTTTAACAGGGATGAGCTGTTACCCAGAAAACAAAGTGGGAATTTATTTTCCTGAAGCAGCCAGTGAAAGGCATGCCCCAGGCAGTGCCTCACTGTGTGTTCAACAGGTCTCTACCCAACCCTGTGAGGGCAGGAGTCCCTTGTGACCCCAGCTGTAAAATACCAGCTCAGCCACAGCACCACTCATTGTACTTAATTCGCAAAACTTCTTCTTCCTGTGCTGAGGGGGATGACAGTCCTTGTACAAGCCCTCCACTCATCTTTCCAAAATAACCAAACTTCTGGAATAACAGGCACTTGCTTGCAGGCTTCCCCTGCCTGCCAAACTGCTCAGGTGCCCTCTTCTCAAATTAACTTGGGCTTTCTAATTGGCTATATGACATTTCACAGAATCAAAGAATATTCTGAGTTGGAAAGAACTCACAAGGATCATCAAGTCCCACTCTGAAGTGAATGGCCCATCCAGGGATCAATCCCACAACCCTGGCATTATGAGCATTAGCTCTAACCAACTTCTAGGAACCTGGGTACACTTCACATTAAGAGAAACATGTTTAAAACCTGAACTGGAAGAAGTTCCAGTCGGGTTTCAGTTCAGACTTCTCCAGCCAGGAGAAGCAGTGAGTAAATCTGGTTAATCTGTATTAGCTTAGCTCCAGCTGCCTGGAGCACAGGAGGTGAATTGATTCATTTGTGAATAGATAAACTGAGATTACAGACTCCTTTCAGTGTAGAGCTGTAAATATCATAGCTATTATTCATCTGTCAGGACATGCCAAACCGTTATTTAATTATTCTCCTCTACAGAAGCAGGCATTTTTTCAATTCAGTTTTTTTTTTTTTGGTATGGATCCAGAGCAGAAAGTTTTCCAGAGCACTGAAGTGCTCTCACAGTGTTATGCAAATACAAACCCATGACATGTTGCCTGTGTGCAGCTCAGCCACTTTCCTGCAGGACTCCATTGTATCCCCGCTCGGAGCAGCAGCAGCGCCAGAGCCGCTGTCCAACGCCTGCAACAACAAAAAGTGCCTCTGTTCTTTGAAGAGCATTATAAACCTAAAGGCCCTTGAGTCTCTTGCTGATGCTTTTTTCTCTGCTGAACTCCTCTGCACTAAATCCAAACCACTTCAGGAAGGAAACTGTGTGTGGGAAAAAAATGTTGAGAGGTTTAAGAGAGACTTGCGCATGTTGACTTGTGCTAGCAAGATTCCCTTGCATCGTTGCCTTCAAACCCCTGTTTTTCTGAGTGTGGTGCAAACTGGAGAAGTTTCCAGAGCTCAGCATTAGAAGATTCACTGTGCTTTTTCACTCAAGTATAGTCAGTGGCAGAAGAATATACTAGCTTAGGAAAAAAATTAATTATCAAAATTTAGCAAGTCTAGTAATCTGTGTGTAAGCAGTATAGGCCAGATTTTGGCCAGTGTTCATTTGAAGACCATTTATAGAATGGTTTGGGTTGGAAGGGACCTTAAAGATCACCCAGTTACAATCCCCTAGATTGTAGTTACAATTTCCACTAGATCAAGTTGCTCAAAGACCCCATCCAGCCTGGCCTTGATGGCTTCTTTTTATTTAATAGATTTTCTGTATTCTCAGTTAAGAGTCAGACTCTATAACAGTTTGTCTCTGCACAGGATCTCATCTACTCCCCTAGCTGTGATCCCACTCCTAGCAATTAGTAATTGTGTGACCATGATCTAATGGGAGTAGAACTATAAGCACGTGTAGCACTGGGTTTCGTACCTGAGCTGGGATGTCTGTGTGGTCAAAAAACAGGAACAGATGCTCTTGGAACAGTCAGTTATGTATTAGGTGTCCCTAAAGGCAAAATTCATCCCGTTTGCCTTCTCTTTCTCATCACTGACTGTAAAGAATTGATGCTAGGAATCCTTCTTTGATCCCTGACAATTTTACTATGATCTTCTTCCAAACTTTCTAATTAATGAATTAAGGATTTCTAATTATGGTGTAATTAATTACCAACTACAATGATAATTGAACCTCTAGTTTAACAATAATAAATTAGGGACCTGGAAACTGATATGCATAAGGTGTATTTTTAGTGATGCTCCATGGATTTTCTTGGGACAGTTATTAAGAGCTCCCAGGAATACATGTGTGTTGTGCATGCCCATATATGTGTTCATATGAGCAGTGTACAGCAGATTATCACTTCTCTGACTGCCTGAGCTCTGCAAACAGATGCGCTTTTTGTATGCAGATTTTTCTATTTTATACCAGAAGTGAATTTAGGAAGATATTCACACATATATAGATTGAAGTCAGGAATACATTGCTGGGCTAAGAGGATTTTTCACTGATAAAATTGATAGTATTTTGATTTTTTTTTTGTAAACTGCTGTCATTATGTGCCATAGCTCGGTGTGCAAATAGCACTAACTGAAAAGGTGTTCCTGGTCAAAGCACAGCATTTAGGACCAGGGGACTGTGCAGGGACAGCCAGTGGTGCAGCTGGGGAGGTGGGGCAGAGCTCTGGAACCCTCTCCAGCAGCAGGCTCAGCTGAGGGGATCGTCTGCTTAATTCCAGCCAGCGAGTGCATTGCCATATGCTGCTGCCAGCAAAGCATGTGGAGCAGCTTCTCCTGCTGGCTGGTAATCCCTGGAGAGCTCACACAGTCTATTAATGGACTTCTTAGGTGACTCTCTGTGGTCATCCAGCATCTTATTTTTCACTAAGTCAGGGACTCAAAAGCCCTAGGTTGTGTTGCCTCTCAGAGCTTTGTGACAATGACTCGTGATTTCTCCAGTTAATTCTAATGAAGCAATAAAGCAAAAAATGGGATTCATTTAACTGAATTTCAGCCATTTAAATGCTAGGCATCTAGCATTTACAATTGCAATAACTGTGTGTTTTCCTTTCCACGGAGCGAGGAGGGCTCACCTGGAGGTGAGTGGCTGTAGCCCTGTGCTGCTGGCTGGTGGCCCAACAAGCTGCACAGTCCCTGCCAACACAGCAAGGAGCAAAAATTGTGTGATAGAATGGAGCAGCGTGGGGCCGTACTGCAGTTCAGGAAGGAAGGAATCTCCTAATAGGTGATTTTAGTTCTCCAAGCACCCAGCCTTTGCCCTTGTACGTGCTCAGCTGCACAGCTGAGGAGCACACAGCATGATCCAGGTCTTGGTGGTGCCTTTGAAATTCTGCTCCACCAATACTGACAAAAAAGCCAAACCCTGCCAAGCAATCACCGTCAGACAGATTTGCATGGATTGCTTTATCTGTTGGTCTTGATTAGTATTCTGGAGATCTCTGTAGAAAACACGAATTTTAATTCCGCGTTCTCGGCGCTGGTTTGCAGGGACTCCCTCTGGTGGTGAGGAAGCTGTGTGAACATCAGCTGTGCTGTACGGCTCGCGAGGAGAGGTGAACTGCAGAATATCTTGGCTTTTTTCATACCTATAAAAATAAACTTGGGGTCAAAGTCATTGAGATTATCACCGCTTTTGGCTGCTTAAATTTGCTAAATGTGCACTGCTCATTCTTGTCAAGAAATGCTGCATTTCCTGCAGCATGGCAGACTGAGGAGCACGACTGCAGGTACATGTGTGCTGCTCTGGTGCTTTGCAGAATGGAGCACTAGGACATTCAGAAGGTTGGATGTTGTCAGAAATCCATTTGAATATGGATTATCCTGAAATTCAATGGATATCCCTTCTATGACATTTTAGATTATGGAGTATTTGCTTTTTCTTTTTTTGGCTTGCCATTGGCATCCACAATAGAAATGACTCTGCACATTTGAATCTGGGTCCCCAGGTTCCTCTGCATCATCTGCAAATACATACATTGCAGTTTCACTTCTCCAGATGCTTTGCCAGCAGATCTTAAAGGATCCTTGCAATATGCAAAAGAAAACACTTTGAATCAGCAAAACAGCAGGGCTAACTAAACTTGGGCAAAAAAAAAATCCTTTCAGTGTCCTCTGGAGCCTGCCAAAGCACTAAGTGCTGGTGATGACTGACAAGGGTGGCACATCTAATGTAAAAGCTGGCAGTAGTTACCATGCACAGTGCAGCAGGAGGGGCACCTTCCATCAGGGATGAGGTGGGAGGCATGCAAGGAGCCAAAGGCTCTGGAGATGCATGGCCCAAGTCTGTGAACAAGTTTCTGGATCTGCAGTGGAGGCAGAAGGCACCAAGAGAAAGCTTGGTTCTGGCAGAGTCAGCAGGAAAACTGACTCAGGTAAATGAGTAGTTTATCCCTAGTTTGTGGAAGAGGGATTTGAAAAGTGTAACAAAGGTGAGGATCCAAAGGGAAGTGTTATTATTTTACTGCTGATTATTTTATTTTTCATCTCTCTGACCTTTCTGATTACTGTAAATATGATATTTCAACTTCAGAGCTAAAGCTTGAGAATAGATATTTGGCTCTCCAGAGGAGCTGGCGTTTGATTCTTTTTTTTTGGTCTGTGCTGTAACATTCCTAGCACACAGTATCTGCGGGGTTTTTTTTACTGTTATTGCAATGATTTTCTTACAGACAAGATTGCCCCTGGGTGGCTTTACATCATCTCATCAGCTTGTGAGTGCACCCCCAAATCGCCTCTTTTTGCTTATCAGAGTTTACTGGTGTGTCCAGAAATTGCCCAACAAGGGTCATACTGTATACACTTCTTGTCTTACATCTCATTATATTGCAGTCAGATCTTTCAGCACTGCTGTACTTTTAAATAATGTTTTCCCTGATGCTGCAAATGGTGCAGAACATTGTAGAGGCAGACAGCCACCAAAGTGAGCTGCTGAGCTGGGGGCAGGAGCTTGGGTCAGCACGCTGTAACACACAGGGAAACTATTTTTGCAGTGGCACAGTGAGAAACCATTGCAAAAACCTCAGTGTGCAGAGCTGTGTCCTTGGCCATGCTGCAAAGGTCAGCGTGTTGGGTGCATCAGTGGGGGCTGAGGGTGCAGGAGCTGCACCAGGTCTGCTCTGCAGGCAGCTTTTGTCCCACACTTCACTGCCATGGCTCACGGTCACTGTAGTCTCTGCAGCTGCTGAAGTTGAATTACAGATCAGACACACAAACTGGGCTTTTCTCCTGGAGCACTCTTAAAGTGCCTCAAGCCTGGGGAGCTCACTGAGAGGTCCATACCAAGGGTTTTCAAGGTTTTTTTAATGGAAACCAAATCTTTTTTTCCCCAGAAATGAGAATCAAACTTCCATACAATTCTCTGCAAATTCAAACATTGTTTTTAAGCTTTAAATTTTTAAATGAAACCCTAAAATTCTACCAAAAGTTCATTTTTCACTAGGTATAGTAAGGCAGCAATGAGTCCTGGTCAACAGCATCTTGAATTATTTGATTTCACATTTTTTTTATTACATTTATTTTTAGTGTCAAAATTCATTTACAGCTAATGTGAGAACATTAGCTATTTAAACAAAACTGCAGAACATATTGTCAGCTTTCACACTACATAAATTAAACCGGTATTTTCTCATATTACATGAGAAATAGATACAGTAGGATATTTGGGGGTTTTGTTATATCACATGATTCTGAAAGTATCTGTTGTGTTAATCAGCTGATTTTTGGGTTTCATTTTAATTGTTCTGCAACACTGAGGAAGTGATGATGTCTTCTGTACATATGTGCCTTAAAATTAGGTGGTTTTAATTCTTCCAGTTTAATATTGCATGGAGATTTTGAAATGTTTTTCCCTGGGCTTTCATCAGCGTGTTTCAGTCTTCTCACTGAGCTCAGTGCCTACAGAAGTTAGTTAAATTTTAGTTTCATTCATTTTTTTCAGCTGAAGCATTTTTCCCCTCATGCAAGTTCCTGTTAATATGAGAGCATTCGAGGATGAACTCTAGTAGTCTCTAGGGTTCCTTCCATGGCCCAAGTTGTTCAGAGTTTGTCTTCTGCAATGGATTTATCAACAGAGTGGTTGGCTGGAGCAAATTTAAATGAATCTTTTTTTCTCACTGTCACTAGTGGATGACTTCCAGAGCTTTTACTTAAGTGTTCTGGTTATGTTATCAATGACTTATATTCAAAAAAGAGCAGACCCAAAATCTGACCTGTTGATAGGGTGAAGCATAGTGTCTGTGCTGGTTTCTTTGTGCACAGCACCAAAAAAAAAACCAAAATAAAACAAACAAAAGGAACAAAAACCAAACAAGTGAAGCAACCAAGCAAAAACGAAACCAAACTAACAACAACCAACTCTTCCTCCACCTAACACCAGCTGGTTTGGGATGGTATATTTTCACAGGAGATACAGTTCTGAAAGGAGATGCTTTGGGAACCAATCAGGTGGTGCATTTTTATAGGGCTCTATGTACAGGGCACCTAGGACATGGGATAAGATTTAAATCCCCAAAATCAGAGGACTATGGCAAATCTAATAGCCAGGAATCCTTGGCAAGAAATTGTCTCTAGAAGAGGGATAACAGCTGCACCTTGTGGGCTTGAAATGCCTTGCAGAGGGAAAGAAGCCCTTTGTCATGACCCTGACTTTCATTAAAGTCTTTCATTAACTGACTTTCAGAAGTTATCAGCAGGGCTTTGTCTTGTCAGAATAGATCTTTATTTTGAGGGACTAAAGATGAGGGAACGTTTACAATGATGATTGTGTAGAGAGAGCATTATGCAGGGATTTATGTTCATTTGCATGTCAGATTAAGGTTTTATGTCATACCCTGTGTGAATGAAACACAGATAGCAATTCTGAGAGTTATGAGATTTTCTGATGGATTTCTATGCTGAATTGCAGTGAAATTTTATATTATCAGATGGAAGTGCCCACTCCAATACATTAATATCCTTTCATATTTGGAATGGATATAAAAATAGATATCACATTGTATGTGCAAATTACTCACCATATTTGCACAGATTTTTATTTCAAAGAAATTAAAGGTCACTCTGACTCCATATGCAATAAAGTTTACAACTGGGAAAGCAAAGCAGAGCTGCCTATCCTTTAATGTTACTGGTCCCCTCAGGGAGTGGTGCTTCATCTCCCCTGTCTCAGGCAGCAGAGGGCGGGGATCCAGCTTCCCATGCCACACCCCATCACTCAGTCACCATCAGAGCCCTCTCTCAAAAAAAAAAGGGTAATGAAGGGGAAGATGACTCAGAGAGAAATAAAACACAAGAAAGAGTGATACAGATGAAAACAATTGCTCACCAATGGGGTGATGCCTGGCCACCCCTCCAGCAGCAGCCCCTGGCCAGCCTTCCCCCTGGTTTTGTTGGTGAGCATGAGAACCCATGGTGTGGAACAGCCCTTGGGTCAGCTGTCCCAGTTGTGTCCCCTCCCAGCTCCTTGTGCAGCCCCAGCTGCTCACTAGTGGGGTGGGGTGAGGGGCTTTGTGTAAGCACTGCTCAGCAACAACTAAAACTTTGCTGTATTATCAACATAATTCTCAGCACAAATCTGAAATATAGCCCCATACTAACTACTGTGAAGAAAATTAACTCTAATGCAGCTGGAACCAGCACACCAGCCTTCTGCAAAGTGATCACCCATACCAAAAGTGCAAAAAGGGTTGGTGTATTTCTTCCTAAAAATCTGCAGAATACCAACACACTATACAAACATACACTAATTTTACTCATTGAGTCACAGCTTGGGTATGAAGGGACTTTGGGAAATCAGCCCCTCCCAGTCTAACTCCCCCAGTTTATTTACTGATCACAATAATCTATGCTGTGGAATATCCCTTTGGCCAGTCTGGATCAGCTGTCCTGGCTGTGCTCCCCCCTTGCTTCACGTGCTGCTCCTCACTGACAGAGCACAGAAAACTGGAAAGTCCTTGACTTAGGGTAAGCACTGCTGAGCAACAGCCAAAACATCTGTGTTATCCACATTATTCTCATACTGAACCCAAAACACAGCTCTTCACCAGCTTCTAGGATAAAAATGATCCCAGTTGAAGCCACAACAGTGTCTTTTCCAACCTAAATGGTTCTGTGGTTCCATGACCTTTCCATTCAGGCTGACCTTGACCTCTTCGAATGATGAGGCATCAACAGCTCCTCCAGGCAACCTTTTCCAGGACTAACTGAGAGCACTGAGTGCCAGGTACAGGTGCTGCTTTGTAGAATTGAGACCCTCTCCTGCTCTGTGCCCAGTTCAGCCTCCTCTTCTGCAGGAGGATTTTCTGAGGAAGCATTTTGAGGGAAAAGCTATTTCATGCAATATCAGTAAGGAAAGAGAATTTCTGTGAAGAAAGTGGATTTTCAGCTGTTGGAAGTCACACTGAGAAGAATTATTAAAACATGAAATAATGTTCAGCCAGAGGGTAATGGGATGTGCTGATGGTATGAAATGGGCTTCATGGTATTTCAGTGAGAGGTTAGCTCTCACCAGTAAAGCATGCTAGTTAGAAAAGATAAAATGCTCCCATATCCCTAAGTGTGAGTTACTGTAGGATTTATGAACATGGTCAGGGCTGTTCTGATTCTGGCTGAATAAGAGACTGCTGTGACCCTGCTATTTCACAACATCTCTATTTAAAGTGTCAGTGTATCACTTTGTCATATTGCGAGTCTGTTCCCCCCAAATTTCCTTGAGGTGTTATTCATGGCTGCTTTCACAATTTTTCTTCTCAGCTAAGATGATTGATCAAAAATAGAACAACTGTCTTAAAGGTATTCCGTGGCTCAGTTCTTCCACTGAATTGCTCTTACCTGGTCTCCTACCCTTGCTATATATATTTGATCCTGGGAGGAGGTGTGCTGCAACCACGAGTATTTGTGAGAGGGATGTAGCAAGGGAGCCTTCACCAGATACTGAGGAAAAGTAACATTGAGCTGGTAAGCCCAAACATACAGAGAAGAAACCTTATCATAATTATTCTCTTCCAGTGTAGCCAAGCATATATCTGGAATTATATATATGTAAAAAGACTTTGACAGAACTGTCCATCCCAAGATTGCAGAAGATGATTCATTTTTAAAATTTCATTTAAAGGGACCACCTCCAAATGCAAACAAGTTTTGACAAAAGCTGTTCAGCAGGTGCTTTTGTATTTATGTGTTAGAATATGGTCATTAATTAAATACAAAGTAGTGCTTGTCTCTAATAACGTGTTTTAATAATTTGTTGTGTTACTACAGAAGGTGTGAATATTTGGTGCCCCTGGTGCCCATAAGTTTAAAAGAGTTCTATTCAATTTTTTTTATTATTTAATTATTCTATTGTTACTACAATTTAATTATTCTATTGTTATTACAATTTCTTGTCTGTTTGTGATGTGAACATGTATTACTTTGGCCTAAATGGTAAAAAGTAAATACCTGCCCATCTGATGTCAGTGGCAAGGGAATGGCACCAGCAGCCCATCCTGCTGTTCAGAGACATCTCCACACTTGGACCTCAGAACTGCTTTGCTAAAATATGTGAAGAGTTAATAAACCCTTCACATCTCACCAGCAAAGTAAGTACTGCTGCAAAGGACATGTGACCTGAGTGTGAGGTTCAGAAGAGCCTCCATGTCCTGGTTTTGCTGTGGCTGCTCCCATGGGGCCCCACAGTCTTTGCCATACCCCTATGCCCATTCCCCATGTGTGATGGGCACTTTTCTCACTTTCAAGAGGTACTACCCCTTGCAAGGTGGTATTTAACACTGAAACTGAGAAGTTTTATGTGTCACATTGGTCTTTCAAGCTCTGCTTAGCAAACCTCTGACAGCAGACAGGTGTGATTCACACTGTGGTGCCAGGCAGATGGGTGACATGAGCTGTGGGTAAAGCCACCTCCTGCCTCAGGCTCTGATCTGCCTGATCCCAGGATTTGTGGTGTAGATATGGGAGCTTGGATACATCGTTCCTGTGTCAGCAGAGATGCAGACCAACTGCAGGAGATGTGAAGTTTTGTGACAGATTTGAGGTGAGATCCCACTCTTTTCCTAGAGTGTTCTGCATGCCATGGGATGTCCCTGGTCATACTGGGATTCACTGGGTCTATGTTTAGGTGCCAGCTTTTCCCCAGCATCTCATTTGGACACTGTGCCTGATTGCTTAAGTCAGTGTCTCTCTTCACATTCCCCTTAGGAAGTTTTTTATAAAATACCAGTCCAGCTGGCTCAGCTGCATCTTCTGGAAGGGATGATTTGGGTTGCCATCAGCCAAAGTACTCACTGGAAGTAAAACAATCATGTGAATAATGGTGCTTACAAAGCTCTCAGTGCTATAGAGTCCTGCCTTGGAGAGCTGGTCTGGGTTTTTCAGTGCCACTTTTTCAAAATAAAAACAACTGCATGTAGTCCTCCCCTGCTTGTATCTTTAAACTATTATTTTTTAAATATAGTAATGATAAATAACAATTAGCTACATGGTTGCTAAAGTAGATATCAGTACTTTCACTGGGTGGATTGAAAGAGGGAATTACAGAATGACAGAACCACAGAATGGATAAGGTTGGAAGGGACTACAGTGGGATTAAATATTTGTACATCCAGAAGAAATGAGCTAGTGTTAATTCTGAGTAGTTGCACTGTAGTCAGAAATAAAATTGCATTTTTTTGCGTGTAAAACTCAGTTGCTGCTTATTATAACTCTTACAGGTCTGCTTCCCTTACATGACCTTGGCACAATGCACTGACTTTGTGCAGTCACCTCTGATTTACTCGTTTGGTGTCTGTTGAGATGTTTATAAGATAAAACCTATTCCTATTGAAGAGTGAAATTAGAATGTGAGATTATTATAGTGCGCAAGTTTTTCTTCTGAATGACCTGTGTTAAAGCTTCTTGGATGAGAGGCTTTCTCCCCTTCCTAACTCAGCTGACCTGTCTGGCCACATCCACCTTTCTCTTGCAGTTGAGCTACATGAAAGACATTCGTAGAGCCATTAGAAAATTAATTTCAGCATAAATGGAGATCAGCAATTTCACCTGTATTTTATTTTCCAGCTGCAAAGTATGGTATTTATGCTTATTTTTTTTCTTTTTCCCCTGGGAAGATCCAGACACAAGGATGCTATATTTCAGCAAAGAGGATTGGCAGTGGTTTGTTGTGCCATCTTAGAACGAGTGTATATTCCAAGTTTAATGGGACAAGCTGGATTTAATAATTGGTTTATTAATATATTCTCATCTTTTTCTAGCAAGCAGGCAGCAGACCTGCTGTGGGCTCCAGCAGCATTTTGTCTACTGGTGCTTTCTTGAGAACTAAGGATCTTTAATCCATGGTACCATGTAAAGCAAGCTTGGTCAAGTCTGTGTAGAGCGTTGGTTAATTGTGTGTCAGGTTTTATGGAATAGATTGACGAGCTGCTGAGGGGACTGACTAGCAGAAGGATGGGGCATTTCCCTTGCTTTTTTGTCCTTTGTTTCCTTCTTCTCATTCCAGATGGACAGAAGTCCAGTGCAGGAGTGAGCAAGTGACGGCTGTGCAGCCATTTGAGAAGGCTCAAGCAGCTCAGCACTTTGTGCTGCCTCAGGAAGTCAAAAGTGTTCAAAACCTGTCTGCCCTTTTCAGAGCCTATGAGTACTGGCTCTCTGTCTGCCTCTGGCTGGTCCAGAGTGTACATCCAAAAATCTGTCTCTGTTGGTCTCAGAAGAGAAACCAAAGTGCCTGCCCTATGGATTGTGCTGATTTCTCATTGCTGCAATTGATTTTTAATTTTTAATTTGTTATGGAAAACATAAGCAAAGTACATCAGCTAATCAGGAACCAGAAATGTATGCAGCTGGTCCAAATCAAACCTTTTCAATGAGGAAAGGATAGGCTTTGGTCTCCAGTCTTTCAGTTCAATCATCCTAAAAGCACTGCATGGAACACTAGATGCTTCAGAAAGAAATACAACAGAAACAGATTTATTATTCTGCCAATATTTATTTTAATTAAAATTCACACTTGGAGGATGGTTTGGGGGAGAATGAGGCATAATTTCATTTGCTAAGTGATACTGGAAGATTCCTTGTGAACTGTAAAGAGCCTGATGAGAAAAAAAATCCTGTTTTCATTTCATCTTTCTTAGAACACTAAGAGATGGCAGGTAAAGAAAGTCTGACAGAACACCTTGTGCAATGGCACAGAAGCAGCATAGTCTTTCACATATCTGTATTCTGAAAAGTAATTATTTTCAACTGTTTCAGTGGGAACACAATAAATATAATGATTCCTCCAGGTCTGCTGTCACAATGCATCAGTTCTGTCTATTCCTTGCAGCCCAGGTTCAGCCTGCAGCTGATGGTGCTTGGCCATGACCAGTCCAGGTGTCAGAAATGATGGCTCAGAGGTTTATTTTGAGCATGTGCTCACCTACTTGTCCAGATAGGATCCCAAGTGCCATTGCAGTACTGCAGTGCAGAAGAACAAAGTATTGGCATCAGGAGGCTGGAGAGGACTTGCTGAGCTGCCAAATTCTATCCCAAATTTCCTAAAGCCCCAAGGCAGGAAGGAGACAAACCTTGTCTGAGCTGTGCCATTCAGGCCACAGCTGCATTATCACAGATAGGAAGTAGTTTATGAAATTGTTTTATTGAAAGTGAAATTGTAGCCTCAGCAGTTGTGGGTGTTGCTGGGGAGAGCGTGATCTCTGACAGGGAGGGATCTTTATAATCAAGGGAACTTCTGATTCTGCCTTTCCTTGTCATTCAGTATTTCTTGTCATTCCCATCTCCAGTCAAACGCACCTTTGGTATTCTTCAGGATGTCAAGCTCCAGCATGACAGCTCTGTGCAGTGTGTTTATCCACCAGGAAGGAAGACCTCCAGGAAAGATGTCCTTGAGAGAATGCTGAGTGCAGCCAGTTCCCATCTGCAGCACCCAGACACTCAGTGCAGCCCCTCACCCATCTTGTTGTCTCACTCTATTAATGGCCCTGGCAGCTGAGAGCCATGACTCATTCACCATTTTGTTCCTTACTTTCCCTCTAGCCATAGACCTGAGAACAACATTTATTTTTTTTTCTTTTTATCCTTTCAGAGCATGTCCAGATGTATTGCCTTTCTTCTTTTGTTGTCCCTGAGTCAGAGTCTTTCGCACGCACCCTCTCTGAGCTCTTACAGGGCTGCTTGGTGTGTTCAGGGCTGAGCTGCCTGGACTCCAGCAATGCCAGTGACACATCCAGGCAGGCTCTCAGACATCCCAAATCAGTGGAGCATCATCACCTTCTAGTGAAGGTGGTGGATGCCTGCTCCCTTGGATGTCCCCATTCTTGGCCCTAGAGCCTGTGGCCCTTCCCTGAGCAGGCTCGTGCTTACCCCATCCTCAGTTCACCTCCAAACAGGCAGCAATGTTACCCACAGTCAGCTGGGAGGACATGCAAGGGGAGTGGAGTAGGGCAAGAAGATCCCTCTGCCATTTCAGCCCGGCAGCTGCTCCCCAGCATCTTCCCTTTTCCTAATATTCTTAGTTTTCCCTAGTCTTTCCTGGACCTGCAGTTGATCTTCCCATGCCAGGATTTATCTAATGTATGACTGTCTGCAGATTGCTATGGTAACCACAACATTTCATGTGCTCAGGGCATTTTCCTGAATTCTTCAAGAAGCTGTAGCTGTGTTTATTTATGCAGCTCAGAGTCAAGTTCCATTAAGCCACTGGCTGGTTTAGGTTTTCATTCTCTCTTTTCTTACAACCATCCATTTCAGCTCTGCATTTTCCTTTTCCTTTCCAAATACAAGTATTGTTTTGAAACACAGGCCCTTATCTGTACCAACCCTCTCTTTTAATTACAGGAAAAATCACAACTTAGAGCAACTCTTCCTTGACACAGAAGGAGTAGAGTAGCACTGGAGGAGTTGTCATCATTTAGCTCACTTAACCTCACTTAGCAATTTTGAAGTCTGCAATGTTCAAGGCCAAAGTTCCTGACTTCTCACAGTCTCATGAAATTATTTATTATTAAACAAATAGAAATCTTTTGGCTTGGACTATTTTGCTGTAGTACTAAGTCACATCCTTGTGCTTTTTGGTTCCTTGTTCCATACAAAATCATCTGTTACAGCAGAGCTCAAATTAAGGCAAGCATTTAGAAGATTATCAAGTATACTTAGGTATTAAATGTAAATTATCTTTGAAATAACTACCTTAAGATCTGGAAGCTGCTTAGTGGACCCCAGGCCATTAACAGAGCAGTCATTTTGCAATAAAAACAATGGTCAGATGAAGTTCCTTTATTTGCTTTCTATGTGCTGTGGACACTAGTGATACCTGCTTCCTTAATTTCCCCAGTGTTTTCAGGCAGAGTTATTTAGGGATCTCTGGAGAACATCTAGTCCAAACACCTATTTAAAGCAAGGCTAAACTCAAAATTTGGTCAAGTTGCTCAGTGCCTTCATCCAGTGAGTTTTGAGAATCACCAAGGATGGAAACTCCCTCACGTGACCAGACCCTTGTTCCAGGGCTGTGTCTTTCCCATCATGAACCAGCTGTTGGCAGCACAGTGAGATTGCTCCTCAGCCTTCCTTTCTCTGAGCCAAACAACTCCCCCAGCGCCTTTCTCATGTGCCATTTGCAGCCTCCAGTCATCTTCATCACCATCCAGTAGATCACAGAATCTAAAATCACAGATCATAAAATCCAGTAGATCATAGAATCATAAAATCATAGAATGGTTTGGGTTGAAGTGGACTTTAAAAACCACCTAGTTCCAACCCTCCTGTCGTGGGCAGGGACACCTTCCACTAGACCAGGTGGCTTGGAGCCCCATCCAACTTGGCCTGGAACACTTCCAGGGATGGGGCATCCACAACTTCTCTGGGCAACCTGTACCAGTGCCTCACTACCCTCACAGTAAAGATTGTCCTATTGGTATCTAATCTAAACCTACCATCCTTCATCTTAAAGCCTTTTCCCTTTTCCTACTACTACTTGCCCTTGTAAAAAGTCCCTCTTTCTTGTAGGCTCATTTTAGAAACTAGAAGGTGCTATAGAGTCTCCTCAGAGCCTTCTTTTCTCGAGGCTAAACAACCCCAGCTCTCTCAGACTGTCTTTCTTGGGCAGGTGCTCCAGACCTCTGATCATCTTTGGGGATTTCCTCTGGGCTCGCTCCAACACATCTGTGTTTTCCATGTGCTCAGGGCTCCAGGGCTGGACACAGTACTCCAGGTGGAACCTCACAGGGGCAGAGCAGAGGGGAAGAATCCCCTCCCTTGATTACGGCACCATGTCAATAGTTTTCTTGCATGGCCCTGCTGAGTTGGGTAGGTGTGCCCTAAGGAGATGAAACAAATGGCATTGTTGCTCCATGAACAATAATTTTCTTTAAATTTAGGCTGTGTACTCTAGCTCCAAATTACTGGTGTGCTTTCTGAGAGTACAGAGTATGAAGAGTAAAAAGTCCAATGTCTTAATCTAAGAAGAGTTGTGACACTGGGAAAATGGTGTATTTCCCAAAGAATCTGGGAAGCAAAGAGGATTCCATTTTCCCCTCTCAGTGTTGATGATTATGTGCTGAAAGTGCTGAATTTCACAGCATTGTGTGGTCCATGAAATACATGCAGACTGCAAACAAGTTTTGATGACAAAAATCCTGGATTTTGTCTAGTTTTGCCTTAAGTCAGTAGGAGGATTTCCATTGACTTCTTTTGAGGGCTTTTTGTGATAAGTGTCTGCCATTGTTGTATTGAGTTGAAAGTTATTTTTTATGTAGTAATGGAACTTTAGCTAAGAAATGTCAGATTTGTTTATTTCTTTCCATCACTGACAATTTTTTGTTCATTAATGATACATCTAAACTAGAGAAATAGAAATGACAGTGAATTGTATTGCTAAAAAAAGCTGGTTTAGCTACGAGGAATATGCCAACATGTCTGCAAAACTCCACTTAAATTCAGTAAGTAATTGAGCTTATCTCTTCATACACAGGATACTATTATTAGCTAAGCATTTAATTAGCTGTCTGTTGCTTTAGAGCTGAAAGCCAAACACCTCTGGCATTTCCCAAGAAGTCTGTCTGTAGTCCTCAGACTTTTAAGATTGAATGTGGCTGAATAAGATTTTGCTGCAGGAAGCTTTGTGATAAACTTACTTGTATTATTATTGCCAGCCTAAAAAAGGCACCTTTTTAAACAGTTCCTAAGGTCAAATTATGCTGACTAGGCTTAATCTATGAAATAAAAGGTCTAGAAAAGGGCCCAAGAAGGTGCAAATGTAATATAAACATTCAGGACACTTTCAGTTGTCCAGTATCAATTGTCATGCCCCTGCCCTGGCACAGCTAATGAATGAAAGAGGGGCTTAAGAAAAGGCTGTTGAGGAGCATCCTCTGGGTATTAGAAAAAATCCAGATAGAACTAAGCTGAATGGCAAGTAGGACATGTAGTGGAACTGATACAGGAGGTGCTGACTTCAACACACCTCGCAAATGTGCTCTTGGCTCTTGGTAGTGCCGGGAGAGGCAGCGAGCTGGCATCTCTTGTGCAGAGCTCAGCACTTTGCAGAATTGGGTCCCAAATCAGACAACCACATGACTATTAAATAAGGTGTGTTAACCACTGTCTTCTTCCAGGAGATAAAAGCCAGGATTGTGATAGAGTCAGGAATTCTGCTCTGGTTGTAAAAGCACTCAACTAGTCCTAATGGGAAGACTCCTGGTTTTTGTTTTCACTGAGCCATCCTTGGTGTATGCTGTGTGTCTGTCTCAGATCAAGGCTCAGGACACCGCAAGGCTCAGGGTTTGCAGGTTCCTCTTCATCCCCATCTGGCTGATGGGAGATCCCAGCTAATGGAGTAGGGCTGGAGGGGGTCCCTGCCTCGCTAAGGGACTCCCATCATTAGGAGATCAAGACTTACTTGCCTAGATTATGATCTGTCCCAGGACAGGGAGTAACTCCATTCATGCATTTGTCAGCACCTGGCAAACAGCATCAAAAATTAAAATCAAGGCATTATTGACAGTAGCCCACAAGTAAAAATAATACAGATAGAAACGTTTATTTTCATAGTCTTTTCTCATAAATTAGCTGAAATAACTGGTTTAATATTAATTAGCCCTATATACCCACATATATCCATATATATTAGTAATAAAACTGCTTTTATTCAATACCATGATAACACTACTTGTAAGAAAAAATATGAAAACTGAAATTCATTAGGAGAACATTTTGCACTGCAATTAGATTCCATGCTGCTCAATGTGTTGAGCATGAATTGTTTAATTCATGTTGATGTGCAGACAAGACTGCAGAACAAGAAAAATACAAGCATACATTTAATATTAGCTACTTTGCTTGTTCATGCATACTTTAGCTAAAGCCTTGGTGCCATATGATTTCAGATTCTTTCTGTGTGTCCCTAATCAAATATTCATGGTTGTATTCACACTTACAGAAAGGATTCTGAAGCCTACCTTGAAGTAAACACAGGGAATGAGACATATGTTCAGTCCGAACTTTGTTCTTGCTCATGCACATATGAGCTCTAGCAACAGCTACAACCAGTTACATGTGTGAAAATCAGGCAGATGCTTCTTAGGCACAACATTAGCAGTGTGAACCTGTTGGGCTTTCTAGGACTGAGATACAGAACACTATGAACATGTGCAGTCCTCATTTCCCATTTCAGCAAGGGAATGGGAAAATGTATTTAGCCAAGAGGACAGATCCACATAGAAAATATCATCCTCTAGATCCATATTAGCAGGAAATTATGTCCATTTGGTTCAATTGAGTTACATTTGGGTTCCAGCTGAGGGACTGGTTTTCAATAACAGCTTTCACTCTTCATTTTTAGCTGGGGGAGAAGCGCAAAAGCAACTATCTTAAGATATACTGCAATAATTTAATTCTGTCTATTTCATTATTAATGAGTAATAATATCACTAATGTTAACTTTCACATTAATAAAACTAAAATTTTATTAATATGTGATTAGGATTTTTTTCGTCAGTGGAATATAAAAAATATAATTTGGTATACATCAAAATAACTTCAAAAAGTATGAGTGTTTAAGCATAAATAATTTCTAAAAAAATTTTTATAACATCGGTCAAAGTTATTTAGCTCTCTAACTTTGCCTGTGTTGAGCACTTAAGTCTTACTTGTAAGTAATTTTCATGTTTGGTACTGTGTTCCTATATAGGTTGCTACTGTAAAAAGAAGAAAATTTGCTGGTGATGTGTATTATTTATGTAGCACCCTAAATAAAAACAAAGAAAACTGACAAGTTCCAACCTTACCTTCATTTTAATTCCTTGGGAAGGATGTTTCATTATTTTCCCCTTCTTTGAAGTACCAGGTCTCTTAAATCTCTTTTTAATGATACAGATGCAAAATAAATATGTAGAGGAAGGAGTCAGCGTGCAGAATTGGAAGAACACGAGACATTTTGAGGCCGTGCCATGCAGGGGGATGGGAACAGCAGCTCGGTGTGGGAGGCTGTGTGTGCTGGGTCCTGGGCTCCTGCTGCTGGCTCTGGTTCAGCAGCCAGGCAGGAGTTTCTCTCATTGTCAGTGAACCAGCTGTTATGGCAGATGATTGTGCTGAATTTCAGGTCATTTGATAACTAGGGCAGGCAGCCGTGCTCCGCAGTTCAGCTTGGGTGACACGCAGATTAAGAACTTCATCAGCACAGTGCAGAGTTGCTTACGTTTCTCGAGTGCCCAGCTGGGCTCGTTCTGGGGGTGCAGAGGGGGTGTTCAGCCAGATCCCATCCTTGGCAGCTGGACAGCAAGCCCTGTCTCCTGTTTGTCACTTCTGCATGCAGGAGAAGTGTGGGACATTGCTAGTTTTTCAGCTTTATGATGAATGATGTTACAAATGGTTGTTACTTAGGCAATCATTTAGATCTGCTGGCAGGCTCTGCTTGGTCATCGATGTGAATTGTGGTGCTAGCTTCCAGACTTGCAAAGAAATGCTTATACCCATGTCAGGGAACAGCAAGCAAAGCTTCCCAAATCCTTTGGTGGCTTGGCAATACCTGAGAGAAAACTTGTGGGGAGGGGGAGCCCTTGCAGAGCCATCGAGAGGAGCACTCCAACCATGCTCCTTTGTCAGGCTGCTCAAAAGAAAAGTGACAAGGCTTCCTCAGGGCCAGGGGAAGGATTCATGTAACATTCTGGGGAAAGCAGCTGGAAATACCACAGTTATTTTCTCAGCTTGACGAGCTTTTAAGCTTTAATGTATTCCCAGAAGAGTCAAGCAGATCTTTGGTGTAAAGAAGCCCATAAGCAATGATGTTGGATTCCTAGAATTTTAGAGTCAGTAGAAATCATTAAAGTGATCCACTGTAACCTCTGTGTTCAAACCTTTGGCATTCTGACCACAGATTCTTTACCAAGTGAAGGCATACTTTAGAAAGATACTGCCTTGATGTAATGACTTTGTGTGATAGAGAACCTGTCACTGCCCCAGGTAAGTTTTCCCAACTGGCTCATTACTGTCACTGGTAAATAAACTACTGTGTTTGAAAGGATACACCTTGCTCTGAAAGCATCAAGCTGCCTTGCTGATCTGATACCCAAACCAGACTGTCCAGTCATCTCAGCACTGGGTGGAATGTGGCCAGCCTGCCCTCCACCTGGGAGACAGGCACTGAGCAGGGATGAAGGAGGATGCTGGGGAGTGAAACACCACTGGTGTAGGAATTGTGGGAATAAAGGTAAGACTGCAATAGATTTTAAGACATAACCTTGAGGAGACTTTTTGTTCTGAAAGAAGGCTGGTTTTAATGTAACTTAGAAGGTTGTATGTGCCCTCTCTTCCCCAAAGCTTCTCATAACATGCTGAAAAGCATCTGCAATTTGAAATGGTAAACTATTTAAGGAGAAGAAAGACCAGAGATTTAGGTATTTTGACAGGGAGCAGGCTGCTAAAGGTGCCTGTCATATTAGAGATGGCAGCTTAGACTTGTTTTCTGTGTTTCAAAGTGAATACACCCTCTAAGGCAAATCAGCTATTTTTAACTCTCGTTCTGGGAAGTCCTTTTTCTCCATGCTGGGAGAAAAGCTACGTGCTCTGTGTAACAGTTGTCTCACAACCACTTACCTCGCCAGCTTCCTTTCAATAATAAGACAGAAAGCTGGTCACCCAAGCTCAGTGATGAATAAACCTGCACTCCTCATTCTGGGGATGAACAGGGAGAGGGAAAGCCTGCTTGATTTATCAGGAGAGGTTTCATTATGGAAGGTCCTGAGAAGCCTAAGAAGGTATTTGTTACTCACTACCCTCTGCAAGGCTTTTTCTGGCACACCCAGCGTGAGTCAGAGCAGAGTGCTGAGCTGAGAAGCAGTTGTGGTATTGGGTTTTCCAAGCCCTCCCTGAATCTATGGGTAATTTGGTAGCGTTTATGATTTGGTCTCTTAAGATTGGACTCATCTCAGCTATATTTATAGGACTGAGTCTCACCCAAGCTGCTCCTGTAATCAGTGGAGAGACAGACAGCCAGGGAGGATTCATCCCTCTCTCAGACTGGCACTGATAACTGAGGAGGGTGGTGATGCAACTACAAGTATGCAAAGCTGAAGTAGTTCGAATTGTGCTCTTTACAGGCCTCTTTACAGGAGTTTGGGGGGTTTTCTTGGGTCTCAGGCTTTCTGCATCATAGGAAAAGTTCATCATGGCTTCCCAAGAAGTGTCTGTTCATACACTCAGGGAATAGAATACATTTTTAAGTCAATCATAATCAATGTGCAAGTTTAAATTACTTAAAGTCAAGCCTTCTGAGAAACATCAAACGCATGCCTGTCCTTCCTTTATACCAAATGGTGCTAACAGCAGTGTAGCAGACTTCAAATTTCCCCATCAGTAAAATTGATTGAATTTTTTTGTAGAAGGCAATTTAGAAAGAAATATACTGTAATATAGGGATGTTTCTAATGACTGATTGTTACCATACTATAGGCTACTGGCAGACAGAAGCTTAAATAACTTGTATGTGGGGCAACTGTCATGAGAAATGGCTGACTTACTAGCCTTCATCTTTCCTTCATCTGTGTAGTTATTTTGCTCTTAGCAGTGCCCTGAGAAGATATGCAAAGTGTAAGCATGTATTTTAAATATTTTTAATTTAGTACCACAAACACTGACATGATTTAATCAGAGAATATTACTAGAGAATGGCATCAGTATAAGATGCTCCGAATGCAGATAATTTTCTGGTAACTGTAATTTTTACTAGAGTTGACAGGGTTTCTCTGGGCTTAGTCTGTGAGAGTTGCATTTGCCTGCAGTGTTTCTTGCTCATCCTTTTTTGGCAGATACTTTCAGTCTTACATCCCATTTAAAATTGTTTGTAACTGGAAATATGTGTTAGAGGCCAGTTTTGAAATAGATGTTGTGCCAAGTGAGTCTTCTCACTGCCATGAGTGAGTCTTGGTTCAGGCACCTGAATCTGGGCTGTCCATGAAAGAACTGAAGGTGACATGCTGTATTTCTTGGTGGGACTCGCTCAGCTGTGAGAGCCAGACTGCACTGCAGGTACTGAAATTCAGGAGAGGATCCATCAGCTTAAGTGTCCTGGCATGGACTCAGCCAAGCCTCTGTGCAGGGAGCAGCTCCAGAGAGACAAAATGTGAAGATAAGCAGGCTGATTTCTCCTAGGTCTTAAATCTGCTTCATACAGTTGCACCCCAGCCTAATTGCTGAGATCTGTGGCTGCGTTGCCTGTGGAATAGCAGCCATCCCACGAGCACTGTGTACTCCTGGGAAACCCTTCAGCTCTCCTTGGCACGGCACCCAGGAGTCCTTTGGAACTGATGGCAGAAATGGAGGCTGAGAGCAGAGAGGGAAATATAAAAAATTAGGCTGGTTCAGTATAAACAGCTTCTACAGATATAACAAAATATCTGGCACTGACCCTTAATGACAGAAATGAGCTTCCATCTTGAGAACCACAAAGATGTGTTTGATGAAAATGGCTTTTTTAGTATATTTTGTATGGCTGAAGAACTTAAAAGTTTGTTGTTCTCCTTCATGAGTGTTTTCCAGAGTTCTCTAAAGTACAAACCTTCTCAGAGTGCCAGCTTATAAAGCCACTACTAAAACAAAACCAAGCACTTGATTCATTTCATAGTGTTACTTCAGTTTTGGCATGGCCTCTGGGTTCTTAGCTGTCTAATGTGCTGTTAAGTGCCTTCTCAAGCATGGATAATAGATATTAGGAATAGAAAAGGAAAGCAACCTTTTCAATTAAGGACAAAATGTACAGAAAGTAAAATGACATGAGTTGTATCAGCTGCATATTGGCTCTTATGCACACAGTCTCCAGATAGAATCAGTAGGTGCTCAACCAGATAATTACAGCCTTCCTGCAAAAGGCTTCGTGTAGGAGAGTCACCTGCCTGCCTGCTACCACTTGCAGGATCAGAGCTGTCCTTTATTTTCACTGCTGCAGATTGTGGAATTAGTGTTTTCCAACTCCTGTTTAAAAAAGAAGTGTTTTTCTAGCACATCTCCTTCCAGCGGGCTGCTGCACCAGGTAAGTGCTGGGCATCAAGAGGGATTTGTCAGCCTTTTTGTCAGTAATGATTTATATTTGTCAAAATGCAGTTTTCACAATTGATTTCCGGTTGCAAGGATTACAGGAGCAGTTAGTTGGGGGAGTGCTTGCTTGCCAGCCAGCTGTGGCAGCAACCCTTCATGCTCAAAATGAGGTCAAGGGTTTTTTTATATACAGGAGTAAGAGATGGTCAATTAAATTCTTACTTAAAAGCTGTTTAGATGCATAACATCTGCAAGTACTCCTCATTCAGGAATCATCTCTGCTGCCACAGGCTAGCTGGGCTGTAGGGCTTTGTGAGGGTCAAGTAATGCTAATAAGAAATTACAAGATTTCTGGTGTGGGAGGTATGCCCAATACTGCACAATAAAGTATCCCTTTTAAATGACCTGCATGCAGCTGGTGGCACATGAACCACAGCTTAGGAATCCCAGTGCAGGTGTTATAAAAGTATAAAAGTATTTTCATGATGTTTTTGGCCACACTAGATTTTTTTCCCCCAAAACTTAGACCAACAGTGATAGTGTCCAGCAAGTCATAACTTTGTTTATCCAAAGTAGAAGCAGAGGTAGTGGCTCATGTCATGCTGTCTGGGGCAACTGCCTTCTTGGGGCCTTCAATTATATTTCCTGTAGGTCATGCTGCTATTTCCACTTAAAAGGGGCCACTCTCTTGCTGGTGGGATTGTGAATACCAAACTTTATTTCAGAATCAGAAGTGATGGTGAAGGCTCTTGAGAGAACCTGTTCTCAATCCATATGAGCTCTCCTGCTCTGCCATCTACTCAGTCACATGCTGGCCCTGGCTGTGCTGCCCCACGTTGTGTTTGAATGAGCGATTTAAAAATAGTATGTCTGCTGTAGGGAGGAGGGTGGAGGCAGGAGTTATCACACCCACTCACTGGTTTTCTGGCTCCATGGCAGACTGTTGGCAGGGAGTTTGCTGTGGCAGGGAGTTTGCAGGTGGTAAGTCTGCCCAAAGATCTGTAGGAATTTGTTAATCTCTATTAGATCAGTTTGAGAGTCCCTGAGATGCTGTTTGGCCTTGAAGGATGTTTTTAAGATTTTTATTAGTCATGACCATATCTAACCCTGTAGAAACCACAGTCTCGCTGTAAGAGATAAGAGCATAAGAAAATAGTAAAGAAAATATGGGATAACATAGTCTCAGCCAAATAATTTACTGAGCGAGTTAGATACATTCTTGGGACAGAATTAAGTTGTACACCCCTGGGTTTACAGATTCTGTCATTATTCTATCAGTTTGATACAGTGTTTTAAATTGCCTACATTTGTGTAATAGTGTTTTCTTTTGAAAGAGCAGGTGGTTCCAATGGCATTGTGAGCACTTTGGAGAGCTTAGCTGATATTTTACATCAGCCAGATGCTTCCCTTCAGTCCTTCAGTGTTAGATACAGGAAGAAAGCACAGGAGAACAAAAAGGATTTGAAGTGCCCTCAAAACTGAGAATGCAGTGGTTTTATGATACCATGTTCTCTAGGAAAACTGGAGTCCTGAATATAAAACATGGCCTACAGTTTTACAATTTTAATGCTGTTTTTGTTCATTTAAATATTTTCCTGAATCTTCTTAAATCCTCAGAATGTAATTACATGAAACCATTGGCATTTATGGTTGAGTCCCTGAATTTACACTCAGGTTTGAATTTAATACTCGTATTTCTGGTGTGCTAATAGCTTTATAGCAAGCAGAAAACGATAAGCACACACAGGTAGAGTTTACACCATCTGTGTGCCATAGTGAAAAAGATAGTTTGCTATTAACAGAGTTTTTGCTGTCTCAGATATTGATTGGTTAATGCTTGTTTTGCTCCATCTGATAGTGGGGAATACCTGAGAGGTATTGATATTGTAGACTTAAAATGGGACATAAATAATTCATAGCTGCAAACATTAGAAAACATATGATAAGTAGCTTTGCTATTAGAATATCTACATATCAGTCATTCTGAGAATGTTGTGGGAGGCAGGTACAGACAGTGAGCAGCTACTCAGTTATGATGAATAAATCCTGTGTGAGAAGGATAGGAGTGGCTCTGATAAATTGCTAATTATGAACTTGTTCCACCTGGTGTAACCATAGGTAACTTATAGTTATAAAAACTTAGAATTTTTATTCAGCATATTCTAAAAATCAGATATTAGATAAAAGACTTAGCTGCTGAGCTCAGTGGGTCAAAATACTAATTGATATACATCAGAGTAGTGTCACTGAAGTTGTGGAGATAGATCTCCTAAACCAGCTATGAATTTGCTTGAGCATTACGGTTTTTTGAGGTCCCCAGCAGACAGAATAATGCAAAGGCAAGAAGAAGGGAAAGAAATGGATCAAAGGTTAAAAGGCAGAGGTGGAGAGCAAACAAATATTCTGTTTAGCCTCCTCATACAAACTCTCCATTGAGTTTAACTGGATTGCTTCTGAAGACCTGCCACACTTAAAGATAGGAGAGGAAAGTGATTAGCAGGCAAAGTAAAAAGGGTGAAGTGTTTGGATCAGAGATCAGAGATGATGGGATGATATAGAGCAAATTTAATTGTAGATAGGGATTTAAAGCCATGTATACATATTTCTAAAGCCATCTTAAAAAGTATGTGTGAAAGTATGTTCACACATACTTTTTAAGACCAGTGCTAAGCATTTATCACTGAACCCCTTTGACTTCAGAAGCTACCAGTGAACTTGATCCTGCATGTTCAATACCAGCCATTGAACTTTCTGTTTATCCACCCTTTGCTTTTTTTTTTTGTAATTGCTTGTATTTAGGTGAACACTGGGACATCTAATTGGGGCAGGAGGGAGAAAATGCAATTTCTTTCTTACTTTCACCGCATTGTGTGAAAGTCCAGACAATGAAGCCTGGCTTCGGACACCCCCGAAGTGTTGTGATAGGTGAGGAAAAGGCTGGAATTAAATATTTAAGTGGCCGGGCCCACTGTGCTGCTGTGGCGGGGATTGATTACACCCGGTGGCGGCCGCTCCGCGGTGCAGCGCGCAGGGGAGCGCGCAGGGGAGCCCGCGGCCGTACTATGGTCAGCAGGGAATGGATTTGGCACTGCTTCTGCCTCTGCCACTGTGACTGCATCGTCCTGTGCCGGATGTCTTGTAGGTGATGGAAAGCTCCCCTCCGCCTCGCACGTCCTGTCTCCTGCATGCTGTGCTCCTGCGGGAAGGGGGAAGGGATGCTCGTGCCAGGCGTTTTTGCGTGGAGATGGTCTGTGCCGCCATCCTGTTGTGCTGGGAAAACACTTAGGTTGTAGCTCATTGATGGATCGTTTGTCTTTAATTTGGTTTTAACTCAGGCAGGCAGGCAGTAGGAGGCTGAGATAGTATTTGAGAGAAATGACCCATTAGGTTGAGAAGATGCCAGCATTAGGCAGAGCTGTTAAATCAGGAGGGGTCATTACAGCAAGAATGTGGGACCATGACTTCTGAATCAATGTGCTGGATTGCTTCTGTTTTCTCTTGCTAGTGAACAGCATCTCTGCTTGTGGAATAGATAATGGTTTTAAAAAACAGATATGAAAAAGGGCAGCATTTTATACTTGCTCTAGTTAATGGGATATTTGCCTGTTTTATTCTCCATAATGACCTGCCTGTGACTGTCAATTCCTGTTAACTTTTCTGGAAATGAGGATTTTCAGAGAGATGAGTGGGTTTACTCTGGGCCTTCCTAGTTAGTGGGTGGGACTTTTGCTTCCCTTAAGCAGATAGCTTTGGCTTTGGGTGTAAGTGTGAATGGGATCAGGTGCTGTAGTTGAATATTTTGTTTATCCATTGAATTTATTTAAGACTGCAGCTTAATTATCAAGGAATCCTACCTATTTCTGATGATATCTTTTCATGTGGTTTGTTGTTTGTTTGGGATTTTTTTTCATAAATCCCAAAATATATGTTCATTTAGTTGTGTTGTGCTCTTCTGTCCAGTACTCTTACCCAGGTACAGGTACCCATCATAGCTGCCTTACAGCAGTGTTGAGATTTAAACCTTGGTAAAATGGATCTTGTCTGGATCTTAACCATTAACTAGATGCAAACTGTGTTTATAATATGGTGTTTTCTATGTGTACATGGTGCTTCAATGCATTTATGGGCCCTGCTGTTCTCCTCATGGTGGAAAAGACTGCCCTGAGGGGTTAACTGTCCTACCAGTAGGGAAACAGGAAGGAGACACTTGGAAATAGAAAGCCTTGACTTGCAAGGTTGTGTGTGGAGAGGGGCCAAGAATAGACCATGCTGCTCTTGGTGCCTTGGGTGCTGCACCAGGCTACAGTGGGTGTGTATATATGTATATATTTCTGATGTAATGTGTCATAAATCCTATAGTTAAGCAAAACCAGAGATGATGTTTGACCAGCTGTGTATGTAAATATCAGCTGGCTGAACTGCTGTCCATGCCAGTGGCTGGGTTCTTTTTCCCCATGACTTCAGAAATTTTCGGAAATTCAGTTTGTCAAAAAAAAAAGAAAGATCAAATCCCTGAAATCCCTGTGAAATCCCTGCTTTTTAGTTAATGTAAAGAAATGTAAGTGTGAAGTGGATATAAACAGGTATATGCGCTTACTTGGGTGACATACAGTCACACTTAGCTAAAAGCAGGTAGTTAATATTTCACAGAACATATGTGGGGCTTGGGACATCCAAGGGAAGTGTTTTCTGAGCTCAGCAGTGCTCCTGCTGCAGAGCATGAGGCTGGTATTGCAGTGTCCCTGTCTCTTGGGACAGCACCTGGCAAACTGATACTGAAACAATTCATGTTCTCACTAAAACCAAATTCAGGAAAATACATCTTTGTAGTATAAACCATATCTTTAGATGGTGTGTTTTGATTTCCACTCTCAGACTTTTTGGAGCAACCACTACCTGGGCTCCAGCATTAACTGAACACCCATAATGATAATGGGGAGGTTCCAGGATAACCCATGCTCTCGATTTTAATGTGATTCTGATGGTATTTGGTGTTTTTCTTAAAGCTCCATTACTGCCTAGAGGCATAAGATTATGAGCTAATCTTCACCTTTATTGAAAAGTTTCAATCCAGGATGTTCAAGAAAATAAGCTTGATGCACATTCTGAAAAACAATCAAGAAAAGGAGGGAACAGAAGTGCTTGGGGGCTTGTTTACTTGCTCCTAATAATTGTGGGGTTAATTTACTTTCTTTTATTTTTTTAAAGCTAATCTCATGGTCCTGAATTTTATAGATACTTTTTACTTCTGGCACTGATTGACATCTTCCCCCATCATCTTCCCTGAGCATGTTTATAAAGGTGGAATTACAGAATTACACCCTTAGAAATTCAATTATGTCCTTTTTCTTTTTTTTTTTTAATGATAATAAGAAAGTAAAATTACTCTTCCTATACTTTTCTATGCACGTAGCATTTTTCTCACAGCCAGAGACAGCTCCCCCAACAAAAGAAATTGGTCATCAACTAAACTGGATGCCTACTTACCATGAAACTGCCTGTGGAAACAAGGCTGCTTCTCTAAATGCATCAGAGCCCCTGCACCAGCCCTGCCAAGGAGGGAGGTGCTGGCAGTCCCCCCACCCAGAGCTGCCTGGCAGGTGCTGCCTTACCCACCTCGATTTCATCAACGCGTAACTGAGTCGCTGCTGGATTGGCTCTCTTTTGCTCAGAGCTCAGCACAGTAAACAGAATCCCCCTGGGATGCTCGAGTTCCATGTTTTTCTGCCCTGCATGGAGGTTTCCTGCACACGTTGTGCCAGAATTCCTTTCTTGGAGAGCCAGCATCACACAGGTCTGGGCGCGTGCGCGGGGCACTGGGGCCTGACCCAGTTGGGTGTGCAGCTGTCACCTTCCCTTGGGCTGCCATCCCCAAGGACTGGTGCTCCTTGGGCTGCCATCCCCAAGGACTGGTGCTCCTTGGGCTGCCATCCCCAAGGACTGGTGCTCCTTGG
Organism: Anthoscopus minutus; assembly: GCA_013399455.1. NCBI lineage: Eukaryota > Metazoa > Chordata > Aves > Passeriformes > Paridae > Anthoscopus > Anthoscopus minutus. The sequence goes on from VWYI01009449.1 coordinate 159,051, forward strand.
GCTGCCATCCCCAAGGACTGGTGCTCCTTGGGCTGCCATCCCCAAGGACTGGTGCTCCTTGGGCTGCCATCCCCAAGGACTGGTGCTCCTTGGGCTGCCATCCCCAAGGACTGGTGCTCCTTGGGCTGCCATCCCCAAGGACTGGTGCTCCTTGGGCTGCCATCCCCAAGGACTGGTGCTCCTTGGGCTGCCATCCCCAAGGACTGGTGCTCCTTGGGCTGCCATCCCCAAGGACTGGTGCTCCTTGGGCTGCCATCCCCAAGGACTGGTGCTCCTTGGGCTGCCATCCCCAAGGACTGGTGCTCCTTGGGCTGCCATCCCCAAGGACTGGTGCTCCTTGGGCTGCCATCCCCAAGGACTGGTGCTCCTTGGGCTGCCATCCCCAAGGACTGGTGCTCCTTGGGCTGCCATCCCCAAGGACTGGTGCTCCTTGGGCTGCCATCCCCAAGGACTGGTGCTCCTTGGGCTGCCATCCCCAAGGACTGGTGCTCCTTGGGCTGCCATCCCCAAGGACTGGTGCTCCTTCCTCTGGAAGTGGGGAACCAAGGCTCAGTCACTTCCCCTGCCCAGGCAGAACTGCAGCTTTTCTTGCTCACTTTCCCCCACACCAAAAAAGCTTGTGCTGTTACAGATCAGTGTGTGTTTTGTTCCTCCTGTTAGAGGAAGATAATTTCCAGTTCTTACACTGTTCTTTTATGTTAGTCAGTCATCAGATAAAATACAGGGAGTCCCATACCAGGACAAGCTTGCACCCATCCCTGTTGCTTGCCCTAACCATGGGGATGCATTCCCACCACTCCAGACTGCATTTTTTGAGAGATACTGACCCAAATAGCCCTGGAACCACTTCACTGTGAAAGGTTTCCTGTTTGCACAGTCACCTATGTGTATTTTTAAATCTTTTTTAAAGCTGCTTATGCTGTTTCTTATGTGAGAGGTAACCCAAGCTGTGCTGCTGAGCTGAAGCACTGTTGCTGAGATAAATGCAGCCAAGCCATGTCCGTTACATATTTATTGTGACCCCTGCTGTCAGAGTGGAGTTGTTTGCTGCAGGAGCTGCTTTAGCACTGTCTCATCTCCATTGCATTCAGGAGGAAATAAAAAAGTTTTTCTCCTGCTGTCAGAGTGGAGTTGTTTGCTGCAGGAGCTGCTTTAGCACTGTCTCATCTCCATTGCATTCAGGAGGAAATAAAAAAGTTTTTCTCCTGCTGTCAGAGTGGAGTTGTTTGCTGCAGGAGCTGCTTTAGCACTGTCTCATCTCCATTGCATTCAGGAGGAAATAAAAAAGTTTTTCTCCACCAGCTCATCCAAAACATGAGCATGAAAAATTACCAAATGCTGTGCCAGTGCCATGATGAATAAACAGTCAGGATCAAACAAATGCCATATTTTTTGCAAAATAATGGAATTACCAGCTTTAGCATTTGAGTCCCTGGTTTCATGTTGGCGTACTCAGTAGCATTTCTGGTGAATTGAAGATGGTTTCTTTCTAATCATCATCCAGCACCAGATCTTTGCACAGCCTTTTTGTTTGGTAACTCCCCTCTGGATCTCATGTCTTCTGTCCTGCTCAGTGCACACACACAGCTGTGTGGTTCTGCATGTAGGGACTCTTGCAATTCCATCTGTTAATTTTTCCTAAAAAAAAATAAAAATACAGGTACGAAAGGGCTGTGCACGGCATACACACCTGTACATAAGTTCTTGCAGGAGGTCTGAACTAATGCAAGGGTAGGGCACTCCCATGTTAAATACAAGGCTTGTTTTTCCAGCTCTGTCACTGTCCTTAAATCTTATCTGCATCAGAAAGTTTCAGCAGTGAATGTTAAATCGGTTTTTAGTTCAAATGAACAGACTTCATACAGACCCCCTGTGCTTACACCCTTAGTGCGCATTAAGCAGGGCTTGTTTCATGTTAGATTAAAGTAATCTAGAGGTAAGAGGTAAAAGATAAAAGCAAAGCAGTTGCAATCTTGGGAATGGTGCTTTTAATAGCTTCCAAGACGGGAATTTCTAGAATTCAGCTGAGAGTTGGTACCTGATAGACACTGCTCCTTGTCCAGTGTGGTGTAAGGTAAACTCAGGTAATGTAAAGCATTGCTGGGGATGATTTTAAGAGGATGTGTTTTACTATGCTCTGCCAGAGACTTGCAGCACTGCTGGTCACCAAGGAACAAGGAAAGGAGGTAGGGAAGGTTTTCTGGCTCACAGGTGGAAATACTCCTTTCCCTGCACTCTACTTGCCTTGGGCCAAACCAAATTTGGTCTGCATCAGAATAAGAATGCCTTAGGTGACCCTTTTACATAGTTTTGACTGTCAGTAGCAAATCTCTCCTGTAGATAAATTGATGCAACCAAATTTTATTTGTGCAGACACGACCTGGGTGTAATCAAGTCACTTCTGCCTCATAGCGTTGGTGAAGCTTAATTAAGGCTGATAAAGTTCTTTGCAGCTCTCGGAGGAGAAGTTTGGAACATGTGTAAATGATGTTATAGAAGGTATTTAATGTGCTCTTTTAAAGTGCTACTGAGGCGCCCAGCCTGTGAGTAACACTCTCTTAAACTCTTCCTATTTCAACTTAATGTTTAATAGCAGTGAGTCAAACTGCCTGAAAGCATGCTTGGTGACACTGCTCTCCCTTGGTGGGGTGTGCTCCGTCTCTCAGCCAGGGTGCCGTTGCACGTCGAACCAAGCAAGGCAGAGCAGGATACGTGGAGTCCCAAGCCCCTGTGCCCGGAGTGCCATGGCAGCGATCCCTGTTCTCAGTCCTTCAGCTCGCCATGGAAAGTTAGCTCTGCCTGACTTGCCGTGTCATCCAACTCTGCTTGTACTCGCTCGGGCCCCAGAAATAGCGCAAGCACCCTGCTTTATCTACAGGCTTCATCTTGGCTAATTAGATCAGTGCTTTGTCCAGGATAATTGTCTCTAGTAATGAGTTTGAGGGAGTGTCGCTAGCACAGCTAGGCACCAGCACTGTTCCCGTTCCACTCCTACAGGTGCCTTATGGCGGTGCCAGGACATCTCCAGCACTGCAGACTGAGCTCCTCGGGGCAGAGGCAGGTGTGAAAGTGCTGACAGAGGCTCTGCAGCAGCAGCAGCGTGATTGCCCAACAGCGGCAAGAGAGCTAAAATTACAGGCAGGCTGTGAATGGGGAAGTGCTGGCGGATGGAGACACGGGGCGCTTCCCGCTGTGGCCGAAGCGGGGACAGCACGCACTGGATGTCACCTCGCTGTGGGGCTGGCCTGCTGGGAGCGGGGCAAAGAGCCCCAAGTGCACAGGGGAAAGAGGAGGGATTATGGTGAGCCCAGCAAAATTCCCTGCCCAGCTGAGTGCCAGCTTGTGTTTGCATGCTAGCCCAGGCTGTACCTGAACAAGGACAATGGGATTAGCATTAGTCAGAGATGCTTTCAACAACTTATATGTTGGGCTTTTATAACAGAAAATGCCAATTTATTTGAAAGATACTGAAAGCTGTTGCAGAAGCTTGTAATTGCAGAATTGCAGAAGCTTGTAATCTGGAAAGATTTCTTCTGTTCTTCTCTTGTCACATTGCCAGAATATAAACATTCTTATGTCACATTGCCAGAATATAAACAATGACAGGTCAGACCTGACTGCTGAAGCAGTCTCCCACAATCCAAGTATGTGCTGGAATCATCAAACAATGACGGAGAGCTGTCTCTCTGACAGCTCTTTTCCTCCCATAATTTTCTAGGGGGTTGTGTGTGTGTGTTTGTGGGTTTGGGCATTTGTGGTTTTTTTAAAATGGAATGATCATGTTTTTCTCATATGCAAAACAAAAATTTTCAATATCATGTATTGAAGCCCATATGTATTTCTAATTCAGCTCTGACTCTGGACCTTTTCCTTAGCCCACCACCTTCACCACACTGGTCCATAAGCACCATAGAGACTGTACAAGTTGCAGAAACCCTAACCAGGGGCTGCTTCCATTCTGTGTAATGAATGAAAGTGTGTTAGATTGGACCTGCTCTATTGAAGAAGCACAAAATACTGGCTGCTCAGAGAAATAAATGGTTTTGATGCTTTTCTAAGTGTATGCAGTCAGTGTCGTTTGCAGTTGTAGCCAAAGTAAAGGAGGGAAAAGAAGCATTGCTTGGAGCTTCTCCAGCAGGAGAGAAAGGATGGCATTGTTCCTGACTGTTCGTGCCTTCCTGGCGTGCGTGGAAGCCGGAGCATGGGTTTTCCTTCAGGGACAGCTTTGTTCCTGTTTCTTTGCTGGCCGCGGTTCCAGACGTGGGCATCTCGGGGCAGCAGTGCAGGAGCACATGGAGCACGCTCCATATGGAAACCTCCACAGCCAGCACAGAGCAGTGCCCTGTGCCAGGAGTTCCCCCGTGCTGTCTGTAAGGACAGCTGGGGAAGGGCAGAGTGGGTGCTGGGGTGGTTGAGTAGGAAGAGAAAAAATAAACACGGAAAACATCTGTGTGCTCCCAAAATCTGCCTTCAGCTGAATCACAAGATGCTTCTATAAAAGCGTGGTTAATTATTGCAAAGCAACTAAGCGAGGAAGCACAGACATTAGCAGAGTATCTCCTGCGTTAATTAGTTGCTAAAAATGTGGCTCACAGCATCTGTGAAGCTGCAAACGGGTCAGGAGCAAAACTGTTTCTCCTGGTCATTGTGCTGAGAAGTGAGGCTGCTCCCAGAGGCCGGCAGGATCAGAGGCAGCTCACAGGGCAACTAGAAAAGCATCTTCAAATGAGGATCACCTAGAGCACTCACTGTTCCTGTCTGCTTCTGTCTGAGAAATACCAAAACATGTGGAGGGGAATTAAGCCTAGAAATCCAGCTGAATTGACACCCCCTCAGCCTCCCAGCTGTCTGCTGTACGTGCACAGCAGAGCATACACGTGCAGATTCAAGCATGAAATTAATCCCTGCCTTCCGTGTCTGTGTCTGTTCAGCTGTGGCTGAGCAGGCTAAAAGCTGTCCCTGGCTTCCTCACGTGTAGTTTCTGAGAAGATCCTTGCTACACCTTAAACTCCCTTCGCGTGAGCCACCTGCTGTGTGGTTCCCAAATACTTGCTAAATTTTCCCTGAGGCATGCTTTCCAAACAATTGCCCGCTGCCCCATGTTCATTGTTTCGTGTGATCTTTACAAAACGTGGCATTTCTGTCTACACAGTTTGCCAAAGACCTATGATAAACAACTACATTGTCAGTCATGAGTCATTAAAGAAGTGAATTGTCTCCACTTCATGCCCAATCATAGGATATTTTTAAATGCCAGAGCTTTTGGCTTAGTGGTTGTCACTGGCTTCATTTCTGGGAGACCCAACATTAGAATACACAGGCCTGATTTTCAGAAAGTTCTGTGTACCCTTACTTCAAATGTTAGTCCTTAAACACATTTCAAAAATATGCATGATTTCCTCAGGATCAGTCAATGCTCTGGAATTTCTGACTAGGATGCATTTCTGCCATCTTTCCTGTTTTCATACTTACTTAACTGGTTTTCAGATACCATTCAGCCTGGCAGTAATATATAAAGAATACAGAGATAAATATGTTGAACAATTCGAGAGTGATATACTTAGTTTTGTAAGTGTTTAATTCTGATTTGCTCTTGTGGAATAATTTTTAAGAGGGTGAAGTTTTACATTTGAAAATGAAAAAATAAGGTAGGCATAATAATTTCCTGTACATAACTGATCTCCTTCTCAGTTTATCAGGAAAACTGCTGTTGGATTTAATAGAAGTCTTATCTGTTTAATCCCAGTTGAACCCCATCTCCTCAAATGAATGGAACAATCCTTGTAATAAATGCAAGACCACTTACGTTACCAATAGTTACTTTTATTTTCAGAGTAATTGTTTCTTTCTGAAAAAGGCATGTAGTGTCAGTGTCCTTGATTAAATGTCTGAGAAAAGAGATTAAATGATCAATCAAGAGGGGAGATATGATTTAAATAGTCACATGATAGACAGCTTTTGTTGGTGGATGCCAGTGAAAGCTCAGCTTGATGTGGATCCCCCAGAAGCAGAAGAGCCCAGCATTGTAAAAAGAAAAGCCACTTTTGTGAAAGTATAGTTTAATTTTGCATCTCTTTGCACCTTCCATCAGGCAGCTTTTGATGCCAGCTCAGCATCCGAGCAGCACAAGTTAGCACCATATGTGCTCCCAGACTCAGCAAGGCAGCTGAAGTTCTGTGCAAGCACAGAATAGTACTAGAAGGATGGAAATGAACCATGCCAAAGCTGAAAATGCATCCCAGTGCAATGGGTTATCCTTACAGGACAACTTTTGCAACACTGCAGGTCTTCACATCACCAAGGGATTAGTATGTAATCTACAGCAGCTGTGGTGCCAAGTTTCTGGACAAATCTGCTCCCACATTTAGCCCCTGGTTTCTCCCAGTGAGACTGAAAATGTACAGGAGGCAATGATTTGTCTAATAGGGAAAAAAGAGCTAAAAATAATAATAAAGCAAAGAGAAGACAATAATGCTTGAAGTTTATCTGTCTTAGTAAGGTAGAGAAACAATCTGAGTGGCACTGTTTTTTCGAAGTTAGACACATTTGCTTTCTTAATAGCATCCTCTCATTTTTTCTGTAGGTCCAGCTGCCCAGCGCCAGATCCAGAATGGTCCATCTCCAGATGAGATGGAAGCACAGAGAAGGTGAGTTAATCAGCTGTGGCAGAGTTCTAGTTTGTAACTTGAATGAACATGCAGTCCTTGCTCACCAGTAAGCACTGCTCTTTCTACTTGTACATATTTTAACCTGGTTCTGAATGTTATTGCTAATGATTCTGTAATGGCTGTTAAAGGGTGAAGTGGGTCAAAGTTCATACTCAAGGTAAACTCTTTGCTTGGTAGGTACTCAGCAGTCTTCAGGCCTCCAAAATCTATAAGGAAAGTGTAGGGAAACTAGTTTCCTGCACCTTTATGAATAACTGTGAAGGACCTGAGATTTAGTAGGGATTTACCATGACTGTTAAATGGGTCAGCAGTGATGATATTTCACCTGAGATTTACCTTGGGATAGCAGAGTTATCATAAAGGTCAGAAAGCCCCTGCTCATGCCAAGGCAGGTGATACTGGCTCTCCCACTGCCTTCCTGAAAAACCTGATCCAGCTCTTCCTTTAGCCAGTGGAAGTCACTGATTCTGCAGACCATATGTAATTCAGGCCTCCAGTTTGGGTGTCTATTCTGTACATTTAAAATGTGAGCAGCTTAACTATGTTAGAATTAAAATATTTTATTTATTCTTTTTTTTTTAAAGATAGTAAAAGCCCTTTGGGTAGGTGTTATTTGATTGCTACAGGGCACAAGGCCCCAGGAAATCTTTTGCTCCACTGGAGTGGAATAAGATATGCCACTAGATGCAGTTAGATATTACTGCATCTGCACTAGAGGACTTTCGGCTTGAATTATGCTGATGCATTCCTTAAGCAGAGAGCAGACTTAATTTTAAGCGTAGAGGTTTTTTTAACGTCTTATAAGCAGGAAGGAAATTAAGTTATGGTATCTACCTTGCAAATTTGTCTGTTTAAAAGGTTTTTTAGAGCTCTTTACACAAATGTTTCAAGATTATCTTTTTAAGTCAGAGTGTAATCTGTCCTCTCTGGTACTTTACTCTTTTCATACCCCCTTAAGTAGCCTTGTGCCAATCCCAGGCTTTATTTAGTTTGACTGGAATAAATTTGACTTCCTAAGAGTTTAAGAACTTCTCCTTTTAGCATGTGTGGGAGGGTGCATTTGGCACCTATAAACTGCTTCTGACGAAGGGCAGAAAGGGCTGGTATGAATCCCAGTGACTTCAAGTGGCAGTGGCCCCTGTTTTGGATTTTTGCACCCTGCACCTCAATCTGTTCTGCAGCAGCCCTAATGATGTGGGGGTGTTCCACCCATATTTCTTTACTGTTCTGTCAGACTGAAATTTTCCAGGCTGGTTCTCTAGATAAACCTAGAATTTTCTCCCTGGTTTAATCAGGAAAATGTATCTATCAAGCTGTTCTTCATCATTGGATTTTGCTAATAAATACCAAGCTAAGGTAAGGGACACTATTCTTAGGAAATTCTTAGTACATAAGTTAACAATTTAATTTTAGCAGTGCAATTGATGCTGTTGCATCCATAACAATTAAGAAAGAGCTAGGGTATATACTGAAGTATAGATCTCTATTTGGTTTACAGTGTTATAGCTTAAATAACACCAGTTGAATCGACCAATTAAGACTTTTTCAAAAGTGAATCACCTTTGCACATGTGATAATTTTCTCAGAAACCTGGAATTTTCTAGAAATTGCATGGATTGTATGTCCTGAACATAAAACCACTTTAGGATTGATCCCTCCACAGAAAAATCATGTATTTTCCTTTCGCATATATTGAACTAGATATGAAATGGATAATAGATATGATACAGAAAATTTGTTTAACAAATTAAGATATTCTTTTCCACATAGTATAACTTTATTTTTATGGACTATTTTTTATTTTAAAAGCTTCTGTTGGTATATAAATAAGATAGAATTGCTCAGCATTGCAAACTCTGGAAAGTACAAGTAAAAATGTAACAGGGAGGTGTCTTAAAATACTGTGCAAGGAGTCAAAATAGAAACGCTGATTAGAGTTGAGCTTGCTTTACTGTACAGACCATGAAGTAAAGCTGTTGAGAAAAGAGAAAATTGCATGAAGCCTGGTCTAAAGATAAATGAAATTAATTAGGGAAAATTTGACCTAGGAACTGTGGAAGAAAATGGTAATAAACTTTATTACCAAGTGCTTCAGCAAGATAAATTCAGAGTTGTGTTTTAACATTGTTGAAATCTTAAGTCCATATCCGTGCACTTGCCAAGAAGCCTGGCAAGCAGTCTGGCTTTTAGCTGCCAGGCTTTTTTCAGAGGAGCCAAGTGAGGGTGGGTTTGTGGCAGGGGTTAGGGACTTCCCTTCCTGCAGGAGCGGTCCAGCGTGCAGGAGCAGACCTCTGCTGATGGGCCCTTGGAACTGCACATCCCCGCAGCCCTGAGCATCTCCCTGCCCGACACCAGGGCAGCACGGGAGCTGGCAGCCCCTGCTGCGGGAAGGTGCCGAGGGCAGCGGTGCAGAGCTGGGGTTGGTTTGCAGAGGAAGCACAGCAGTGCTGGTGGTGCTGGTGCCACTGGGACGGCTGTGCTGGGGCTGTCAGCTGCACTGGCCAGTGCCAAAAAGGGCTTGGGTGTGCACCTGGACAACAGAGGCTCTGTAAAGTCAGCACTGAAACGCAGATGAAGCTTTGCTATATTTTCATTCTAGTATGCTAATATTCTACAAGTGCTTTGGGCTCCTGAACCAGTGATGATTCTGGACTGTGTCATTTTGAATATTTCTTTCCCTGGAGATATTCAAAAGCTGCCTGGAGAGAATCCTGGGGATTGTGTCCTCCAGGGGACCCTGCTTGAGCAGGGAGGTTGGACTCGATGGCCTTCAGTGTTCCCTTCCAGCCTTATCCAATGTGTGATTCTGTGGTTTTATGTGACACCACTTACTCTTCCCTTGCAATGCTCATACACTTCAGGTTAACAGCATGCATGTTTGCTGTGCTCTCCTGGGCACTGGGCACTGCTTATTCCTTGTGCAGAGCCCCTGGAGCCCCTGGTCTTAAATGGATCAACCAACCACTGTAGTGTCCAATGCATGCAGGGCTATGTCCTGGTTAATCTTCCCAGTGTGTGAACTGGCACTGCTGCAGCCAGGGCAAGTGAAATCAGACCCACCACCATCTCACAGGATCAGCTCTCTCCCCAGAAACACAATGCTTCTCAGGGTATAAAGCTTTTACTCAAAATTATAAAGAATACCCAATGACCAAGGGTTTTTTCATTGCTGTTTTAGACAAGTGATGGAGCAACAGCAACAGCGCCAGGAATCTCTGGAAAGAAGAACCTCTACCACAGGCATGTATCAAATCAAGTAGATACAGTCTCTCCCTGACTGTCTTCTCTTGCTGTTTGTTGGTGCTGTAGGAAAACTAGGGTGCTAAAAGTGGTTATAGTTACAATTACATTTTAAGGATTAGATTTTCAGCTAGAGACTTACATGCATTTGGGCGTGGTGGTGTTGTTTTGCAGGGGCTCAGATCTGAGACATTCAGGTGGAGCTAGGCAGGTTTTGCACTTGGCAAAATTTGTACAGCTGGGGGGCATTTTTGGTGTACCAAAGGGGCCTGGCCATGCTTCTTCCACACCCCTGAGGAGAGCAGGTAGCACAGAGGAGGATACAGCTCTAGATGCTCTTCACTGGAGATTTTGTGATCATGAAGTCTTCTCTGAACTTAATGGAAAAAAAATATATATATTTAATGAGCTTACAAAAATCCTCTATAGCATATTAAGTTGCACTAAACTGAGAGGAGAGATGACAGGAATGGCTTATATCTACAAAGTGGCTTTGCCTCTCTGAAAGGAGGCAGAGCAAGCAAGCCAAGATGGCCATCTTGTGTTTGGGCTTTGCTTTTGGGCAAGTTTTTTCAGTTAATCTGGCCACATAAGTGAAATGTTTTTTCTCAGCTGTTACACTTTTTGACTAGAATCCAGCTCAGACACACACACATGCCTTTGGTGACAGAAAGAGTTGGACTCTTGTTTCTGCAGAGGTTAGTGTGCTGTTCTGTATAGGGAACTTAGGAATCCTTCCTTGGCATCCACAAGGAATGGGACATGGCTCCTAGGGACTGCTGGCTGTTCCTTATCTGCCTACAAGGTGGCCACCTCTGTGTTCAGCATGTCCCTTGCACCTGTCCCTGGTGCAAAGGTGATGCTTGTGATCCTGACTCAGATTCACGTGGGGTTTGGAGGAGCCTCACTGGCACCAGAGCATGCAGCCTGTCCTGTGCTGCCAGGGTTCTGCTCTGCACACCCCTCCAATCCTGCTGAGGGCTGGAAATCCCCAAACTGGAGCCTGCACCATGTCCTCTTTGCTTTGTTTGAGTTTCTGTTTGCGTTTACTTCACGGTTCCTTTTCCTCCGTTCCACTTTGCCTTGGTTTCGTTCCTTCCTGCCTACCCACCTTACTCTTTTCATTTGTCTTTTCTGTTCTTTTAGTTTCCACCCTTCAACCAAGCATATGCTCTCCCCCGTCTCATGCTCAGTCTCCTCCTCCTGCCTCTAGTAACTGCAGTGTTCCTTCCTCTGGTGTTTTGCTCCCCCCACTACCTCAAGCCAGCGCTGTCTCTTCAGCACCCATTGTTCCTGAGCCCGCTAGTCAGTCCCCTTTCCTATCCCAGCAGAAAGCCAGAGAGCCCTCGCAATTCCTGCATAGGCACTCGGCCTCTGAGCTGCCAACAGCCCCAGGTTCCTCCCCTCCACCCTGCCCAAATGGCAGGACTGTCATGCCAGGCATCAGGCGAACCTCGCTGTCTCCACCACCTCTCCATCCTTCCCATTTTCCCTTTCCCTCCCACCAGCCTCTCAGGGGCTCTTCTCTTTCCTGTTCTCCTCAGTCTTCTTCTCCCTCTGCCACAAATGCACCATCTCAGCAGAGGGGTGATGTCCTCCAGCCACGTGGTCCCACCATCCTGCCCGTGATTCCTGTCCCACCTGACAGGGTCAAGGCACCCACAGATAAAGCAGGGTGGGAAACCTCAGCAAATGTACCCCTGAATGGCCATCCTGAAGAACAAATTGCTTTAGGCAATTCACCTGGAACCCAGGTGAAAAGTGTGGATGGGTCCTTCTTTCCACACCTAGGAGCTGCACCCTGCTCCCTCCTGCCCACCATTGCCAGCCCCCCCAGCCCCTCTGGCCAGGCTCCCTCCCCATCCTCCCATTTGTCATCTTGTCCTGCACAGCAGTGGTGTCAGCCCATGTCACACTGTCTTCCATTGCCTCCCCCTCACGCTGCTGTGTCTGAGGTGGCTTTGCCCAGGAGGACCCCTCCTTACATGACATCATCAGCCATTGCCCACTTGAGTAAGTACTGAATTTGAATGAGTCGCGACCTGCGTAAAGGCTCAGCTGTCACCTGTTCAAAAAGCCAGCTTGGCACTGCCCCTGACCCGTAGAAACAGGGCTAAGAGACCCAAAACTGCTGCTGCTGTATGTGATTTCTGAAACTGGGGTGGAAAAATATCAAAATCACTCTGGACTGGTCCAGGGACCAGGCAAAAAAGTAAGAATTACTGAACCAGGACCCTGTAGCTGAGTTGTTACAATGCATATTCCTGCTGTATTATCCCAGACCGAGATTTTTGACGTTCAGCAGAATCAATTTGTTTAAAGACCTTCATATAGAACCTATTTTCAGCTGGTCCAAACATAGTGGATGGGCTTTTCTGAAGCTGGAGACCAGATCTATGGTAGATTTCTTGTCTGTGTAGGAATATTGATGGAGGTTGTGATTTTCACTTTTTTTTAGTGGTATTTCTGTTACCAGTGAAGCATAGAACATGGATTTTTTTTAAGACACACAGAATCCCCTGTGGTTGTGCAATTTATTTAATTCAAGAAACTCTTCCTGGTATTCACTTCATTTATAGTTGTGGGCTTGTCACTGTATTCCAGCAAACTTTTCTCATTGAAGAGGTTTGGATCTGGCCACTTAGTATATGGTCTTGATTTCTCATGCCTATCTAAAGCCTGCAGAGTGAGAACAATTTGCAAGCAATGCCTATTTGCAATTCAGAGCATGTGTTTTGTGACTTGGATCTATTAGGGTTTATAACCACATAAAATGCTAAAGTAGTGTGCCTAGAAAAGGAAGAAAACTAAAACATTTCCTTTTACTTTCTGCTAAAAGTATTACTGTAACCACTGGAGGCTCAGTCCTTCAGCTGATGTGAGTCCGTAAAATCCACTTAGTTCAATAAAGTTATTTTAAACTCACATCACTCCATTATTTTGACTCAGTTCAATTTTTGCCTGAGGCTGCCCTCTAATTAGGTGGGTGTAGTTTTGCAGTTAAAATTAAATGTACCCACAATGAATTACTAGCTATTATGTTCATGAACGAAAGAGGGCTTGAAATGTTTAAAGTATTTCTAATAGCAGCTATGGTTCATTTCAAGAATGGAATTGGGAGTGTGAAATAATAGCAGAAGTAACCACAGAAATAAGGCAGTATTATAAGAAAACCTAGATAAGAAGAAAAACAAGCTGTTAATGCTAAATATGGTTTCCAAATATTTCTCAATCAAAAGCCACCTGTCTTTCAAAGTAACACTTACTGAACAACTGAAGCTGTGAATACATACCAAGAGCAGCTGGTTCTGGTAGAGTGTACATGGGGAAATACCCTTGGAGGGATGTATTTGTTCAGCTGACCTGTTACAGACAGGCAAAACACTGCAATGGAGTTACCACCCTTCCAGCAGGCTGCTGCTGAGAGGAGCTTTGCAGAACCTTGGGGTTCCTGGAGCTGGAGTCTCCCCTGGTTATTCTGCAAAACTGGTTGAGGGCACACACACCTTCTGCATGACAGAGAGGAGGATGTGTTGCTGTGGCCCACAATTCTGAAAAGCTGATGGCAAAGTCCATGGAGTTTATTATCTCCATATAGAAAGCTGCGGGAGAAGCAGAAGGATATGCCACTTATGAGTTGGGAAGCATTGTCTGTGTTCCGATTCTGACACAGAATGAAACACTAGCCCAGGCAGGGAGAAGAGGGAGAAGACTGTCTGTGACAGGGTCTCTCAGGAGGACACAGCTGTGCCTGACTGGCCATTAATACAAGCACCTCTTCCCATTCTTCACATGCGTGGTGCTTCCTTGCATTGACCACTTGTCCCGGAGTCAGGCCGTGGCGTTGGGAGCGGGAACGTGACCTTGTCTGTGGGCTGGAGGAGATGGTGCTTCACATCTAATTCCTATTCTCTGCATTTTAGGCCCAGCATTTCCACCTGGCCACCCCAGTGGTGCTGCTGTGATCCCTGCTTCATCTGGGGGGCCCCCACCTCCGCCACCCCCTCCAGTCCCTCCACCACCCATGGGAGCCGCGCCCCCCCCACCGCCCCCACTGCCAGCTGGCGTTGGCCAAGGGGCCGGCGCTGAAGATGGGTCAGTGTCAGGGCTCGCAGCAGCTCTGGCTGGTGCCAAACTAAGGAGAGTTCAGCGGGTAAGGAGGTTGTGCTGGGACTCCCTGATGGGCTCTCCTCTGCCATGGGAAAGCCTGGCACAGCTTGGTGTAATGGTCTGCAAACCCAGAGTGAAACGTGGTGAAATACGCTTCAGCTGCCCATTGGGTGAACTTTTAAATGTGAATTTGCAGTGCGGGTAAAGCTGAGCAGGAAATGTTGGGTGGAGTTTATGCTCTTCAGAACATGTAAGTTATTCATAATTATGAATAAGCAGTGCTGTGTGTTTTTTGAATAATTTACCTGTTTATTTGCATCACCCAGATCTGTCTTGGTTTCAGTAACATTCATGTGGGTCTCCTTCCCAAGGCAGAACACATCCTATCTCTGGTTTCAGGCTGTGATTGTGATCACTGTTCCTACCACTTGTGAAAACTAATCATTAAGGGCGTGGTTGTAAAGCAAACCTTTCATTAATTCCAGTCTTGATTTCTCTCTTAAGCCAGAAGATGGTTCAGGAGGGTCCAGCCCCAGTGGGGTCTCTAAGAGCGATGCCAATCGAACAAGTAGCGGAGGAGGTGGAGGAGGACTAATGGAAGAAATGAATAAATTACTGGCAAAGAGGTTTGTGCTTACACTTCAAGTAAGCCCCATGAGATCTGCAGCAAACTGTGGAACAAGGCACTGTCATTTTTGTGGTTAGCAGTAGGTGTTTCTTTGCAATTTGGCAGGTCCCGCACAGATGTTGGTCACCAGTATTGCCCAACTTTTAATGCGACAGGTGTTGCATTGGAAAAACTGGCTGCCTTTTCCTAGCATAAGATGCTGTATTTTCCAATCTAAATTTTTTAAACTTACAGATAGTGAAAGAAAAGGATGAATTAAATCATGAAGGGTAGGTACAATTGTAGGATGCACAGAGATGGAGTTTTTTAATAATGTTGTCTTAGTATGAAGACAGTTCTCAGCTCAAAAGATCTGATTTTAACTTTCCTCCATGTCCTGTTCATTTCAGAAGAAATTCTGAATATGGACTCTGGATGTAATCCTTTGAAAAGTATTAAGCAAATACACAACACTAAAAACTTCCCAGCAGTATAAAATAGCAAATAGATAATTTTATTTCTTTTCAGAATTAAAATAGCTTGACAGGTCTTAATAATTTTTTACTGGTTCTTGGCCTGCTCTGTGTCAAGGATGGCCTTCCCTAACTGGAAGTTGTCTACAGGCAAAGTAAGGTTTGTTGACTAGATGCTGCGTAACTATCTCTGTTCAAGCAAGCAAGCTGAATGGACATCTTACATGTTTGAACACAGAAATTCTGCACACTTGTGTGGTTCTAGTCTAAAGTGTACTCCAGTTTGGCTTTTGGCAGTAGGATCTGGTATCTTCAGGTATTTAGGGTCAAATTCTCCTGGTGTCTTAATAAAAGCACTGCCATGAGCATTGTGCTGCCATTACTCTGAAAATAACTGACCTCCAAATCGTTTCCCAGGGAGCTGATAGCTATAGAGTTGTCCCCTAAATTTTTCTATACAAAGCCATGGAAGTACCTGGAAATACACAAGTGCCATTCAAGGGTGCACTCTGGGCACATGCTGTTAAGCTGATACTGAGAGGATTTTAGCTGCAAATTCCTTTTTATGTGTGATGACATAGAAAAAGGAAGAGCCTGGCACTGTGTTTCAGGTTATACTTAGCTGCCTTACTTGCCTGTATTACCAGGAGGTAAAAAAAATACTGGTTTGGTTTGTTTTTAAATTGAGCATGTTCATTACAGAAATCAGAGGTATGAGCATGGGATCTCAGGGGCCCTTTTCTGAGCAGTAAACCTTATGCTCAGAAACAGAATATGTCTAATTCTCGGTAAGTAATGGAGGAAAGCATTTCTGAGAGCTCAGATGCTATAAAATACCACTCTAAATTCAGTGGGCCCTGTGAGAGCAGCCCTTTGCCTCAGGACTCAAGTGCAAACAGAATAATGAACCCACAGACTACTGTTGCTCCCAGCCCAGTTAAGTTTGCTGCAGGACATAAACCTAACACTGGTCTCACCCTCGCAAATATTTCCCTCACTTAGATTTATAATTACAGAACTCCTTTTTGTTAGAATCAAGTGAATATTAGAGAAAGACCAAAAAGTTATTACTGATCTAGTAAAATTATTAATGCAGTTGAATATCTGAAAATAATTCCCACACAACACTGTGTCCTACAGATACATACTGCTCAGTTTGTTTGGTTTTTTGTCAAATTTTCATCAAATCCTCCAGGCTGTGGATCCAGTGAGATTTCTCTCAGAAGCCTTTCTTAGTGCTTCCTGAGATTTCTTTTTCCTGGGCTGAATTTTGTTCACTTCACAATGAAGACTAAATGAAAAACATGTCATATTGGTGTTCTAAAAAAACACCTGCTAAGGGTAGTGTTCACAGGTAAAGGGTAAAGTTCAGCACAACCAAAGCCCATGTGGAGACTTGGGGTGAAGTTCCCCTAATGGTCTAAAATGGGAAATTGGATTTGTACAGCCTCAGTACCTGGCCCACTAGAGTACTGTTTAGAACCTAAATAGGGCTTCAAAATCAAGAATTTGGTTTCCTTTTCATCATCCAGTTTGGCTAATGCCCAAAAAGTTTTACCATGCATTTTTCAAAAATTAACAACCAACATCTTTGTTTAGTGTCATGTCCAGTTTTCCCAGTGGATGGATTATAGCACTTGGCCACTTCTCAGAGAGTTTTGCCCCTCCTTGGGAAGTAGAAACGAGTGTGGGTCTCAGGTCCTTACTCAGCTTCTGCAGGCAGCACCAACACTGCTGGCCCTGCGACTACAGGGCACAGGAGCTCCGCTGCCTTTGAAGTGGTTGTGAGACAAAAATAATCTGTTGTTCACCAAAGGCACTTGAAAACTAGGCAAGTAGGTTGGTTTCCTGATTCCTGGTCTCCAGCTAGAGCTTTCCCACCCTGGAGGGAAGAAGGGGTGTTGACTGAGCAGAACTGGTGCCCAGTCTCTCCCAGTGAGGGTGGACCTGGCTTGAAGGGTTTTTCTGACAGTTTTCCCATCATTTGGGAGCACTGGTACAGCCCTTTCTCTGTGCAGGATCAGGCATGTGGGATATAGGACAGGTGACAAACTGACCCTGGGCCTGGCTGAGAGCAGTGTTATCACTGCAATACCCACCTGAGCCACCTGCTGTGGGCAGGGTTGGTCCTCAGAAACCCCTGATGGGAGGGTGAGTTGTTCCTCCTGACCAACGACTTCCTGAACCCTGGAGAGAAGCCATGCTTTTCTCAGCCAGTTTCATACCAAGCTTCACTTCACATTGCCTTATACTCAGCACCCTGAATTCCTCTGTTAAACACCAACTCATAATATTGCCCCTCTCCCTGAATTGTATCACCGGGACCTGGATTCTTCACCTCCACCCCAGTCCTACAAAACCAAACACATCCAGCCATCGTTATGCTCTCTGGGATAAGCTAAATAAATAGTAACTCCCACCAAAGCCTGAATCAGTCTTCTGTGAGGATTGTTTCTAGAGGGTTGACTGTGTCCTATCTCCTATTCCTTTGCAAAGGAGGAAAGCAGCGTCGCAGTCAGACAAGCCAGCTGACAAAAAGGAAGAGGAAAGCCAAAATGTAAGTGAAACATTCCTCCCTGTTGTGCTCTTGCAGATTCCTTGTAAGCCAAAGTCCTGTGCTCATTCACTGTGTCTGGCAGGCAATAACAAGCAGTGCTGATCCATGTGCACATTCGATCCAAAGCTGAACGTAACTGCTCCCACCTTTCCTGGCAACAGCACCATATAAACAAAAACTTTATTTGTAGGGGAGGTATTGTCTAAACCAGATGAATGAACTCTGTTTCATGGTCTAATCCCAGTGGTGTAGGGAAGTTAGCAAGAGGTTCTTGCCCTGTAAGAAGGTGCATTGAACCTTCTGGCAAGTTAACTGGAGATTAAATTCATGTACCTTATTTTATATTTGAGGCTTGAGCCTCAAGTGGACCATCAGCCCTGCAGTATAACTTTGGATTGCCAACCTCCATACAAAACAACAATCAGCTCACTTCAGACCCCAGAGTGCACAGAAAACATGCTTGGTGGAAGAAGGGAAAGCAGTGTATTAACCATTAGATCATGCAGAAGTCAAAATATGTGTCCATGATAGTTACACTAAGCTGAGATAGAATTTGGACAACTTTGGGGACCTTTGATTAGTTTCTCTTCCACAAAAGCAATTTTACAAGTGGTTTTATTTGACTCAGTCTGTAGACTGAACTTGATGCAACAATTTTGAGTCCAACATGCAGATGAAAACACTTTTTTACCTGTTGAAGTGGTAAAGGGTAGAAAATCTTTCCTGTTTTAGGAGAGGGCAGGCTTTGCACTGCATCCTTTCCAATGTGGTGCTTTTCCAGGCTGCTGCTCATTCAGCATTCCTCTTGCTAGCCAGTACCCTCTTGAAGGCTTTGTGCTACAGCTGCAAGGTCATAAAACATCCTGTGTTCCTCATATTGCCTGCATAGAGATGGTCTCTCCAAAGACACAGCTGTTCAGTAGGAAATCCATTAAAACAATCTAGGTCTTGCCCCAAGCAAAATGGTTTGTAGGAAGAGCAGGAATAAGCACTTTTCACTGTTCAGGGAAAAAAGCAGCTATTTTTAGCATGTTCCCCAAGGCATGCTTCAAGCATGGAATTTGCCTGTTGAACCCAGTACGCAACTATTGCTCTTAATCTTGCCCCAAAGCTGGTTTTGAACCATACACTTGGAGATGAAAGGCACCATTTAGCTTCTAACTTGCCAGCCTCTGCTTTCTGTTTCTTATTCTCTCTCCTTGAAACTCTGCATTACTTTATATACCAAATCAAACTTTTCAGTGGCACCAGTCTGTTTAGAAAAGTGTTTTAGATAGTATCTGTTTGCGTTTTGAGTACATTTCATGTTCATAGTGTCTTCTTTCAAACTGGGTACAATTCCATTTTACAATGCAGAGCTGATGCTTTGCCTGAGTATGTATTGAGGATTGCTAGATAATATTGTCATGCGAAATACATAGATGAATGGTTTATGATCCGTCACACATAAATCCAAGATAAAAGAGTCCAAATCTCTGATGAAGTGTTTAGTCTTTACTTAAGAGGAGTACTGATTGATTTATTTACATTCTGTTAGCAGCTGAACTCCTCTTTCTGATACTGGTGGCTGTCCTAGGGTGAAAGACTGGCATGTGAGCAACTGTTCCTTTAGGTGGCTCGGCTTCCACATCTCAAGAGTTTCTAAATTTGGGAAGTGGATGGTTTGTACTTGGGCAACAGCAGACAGCACTTGAGAGTGGTTTCATCTGGTTTGGTATATAAAGAGTGATTGAGTGTAATCATGAAAATGGGTCTACATTAACTAAAATAAAAGAATGTATTTTGCCCACCAATGTGAGGAAAGTTCAAGTTTAAGTGACCTTGAGTTCATACCTTGGCAGTGCCTGTTGGACAGGGAGGAAATTTGCTTTTGTACCACATGTGCAGCTGTCTCCAGAGCAGAGGAAGACTCTGAACTTCATCCCCAGAACTCAGTAATGTCCTGTTTTTCTCTTTGTAGGATGATGCTAGCACCTCTCCTTCAACCAGTACACGAGGCTCTGCCCAGCAGCAGCAAAATTCATCAGGTATTAATTAAGTTGAACTACTAGCATTGTAGTTGTCTTAATCTAGTATCCTCCATCACCTCTAGACACTGGATTCATTGTCCTACTTTTGAGTGCTGCAGCAGTAACTAACAGAAAAATTCCCAAATCCCTATTGTTTCAAAAACTGTACTCAGCAAGAAATTATGATATTTATATGCTTCACAGTCAAGAACATTGCAAGACAGACAGTTTAGTTAGACATGTAGGATCTGTGAGGATCTGGTCTTCAACATTACATGCCTAAATTTTTTAAGAGAAAAAAGCTGTATTGTTTTACTTTCTGTACTGCAGATGTCCTGATCTATACAGTTGGGGTTTCGATGTCAAACTGCTATTCCTATTCTTCTTTAATCTAATAGTTTATTGCAATATGGCTGATCCTGAGAGTTCCTAGCTGAAATTGGTTTTCCTACAATTAATTGAAATAACTGCATCTGAGTAGATGAGCTGAAAGCACTCACATTGATCCCTGTGTCAGTCTTGGCTTTCACTGATGCTGAGAAAAATCTCTCCCAAGGAATGACTATTTAACCATTCCAGCTTCCTTTTGGAACAAAGCCATCATGACTTGAGTGCTCTGCAAGGGAACGGGAGGAAGCTAGGAGGAAGGTGTATGTAAATGAGATCTAGAGATTTCTTGGGAGTGCTTGTAATTCTTTTAAAAGACTTTCTAGGACCTCACAGAGGAGCAAATCCTTGTATGTAAAGTTGCCAAATCTCTGCAACAGTTCATTTTTAGGAGGAGACTGGGATGATAGGAAGCACTTTCAGCAACAAGGGTTATGTAGCACAGCTTTTTGAGACTGTTCTGTGAGTTAGAAGTGTACACAACATTAAATAAATTCTCGGTGGAGATTTGCATAGTGGGGTCTTACTGCCCTTTTTTACATACACCCACATTTTCTGCCAACTATGCAGACAAAAATACTAAGACTTCTTAACTTACAATATAAATAAATATTGTACTGAATAAAATAAACCTTGCAGAAATTAGCCTGTATTTCCTAATAGAATTATTTATGCTTTTCCTCCTACTGTTCCAGTTCAGTTTCTTTTTAGTATTGTTTAACTATGTGGTCTCTAATTAAAGGGATCACTAAGCAGATTTTTGCCAATGCTTTCTCAATAATGTAGGCAAATGCTCTCATTCAGGAATCTCATTTTCCTGGTTCTTTCCCTAAGTCACTCATCCTCACTGAATGAAAGCAGCTGTATAAGACAATCAACTTCAGGATATTTTTATTTTTAGAGCAAAAATAATAAACTAAATTTTCATGTTTGCTTTTCAGACTCTGGGAAGAAGCCATGGGAGAGGAGCAATTCTGTTGAAAAGCCTGTATCTTCATTGCTTTCTAGGTGAGCTGCATGGGGTGTCCCTGTGGCTGGCCAGCAGGCGGGATGGTCATGCTGTCCCTGAGGCACGTGCACGACTCATGTCTCGTTTCATTCCATTGCTGTAGAAATCCATCAGTGGTGAAGAGCTGTGAAGCTAAGAGCCCCACACAATCCCACGTGTCTTCTAGGTACTGGCTAACTGCCTGGCTTCTTAACTGTCTTGGCTTATCCTTTGGCTCATCCCATCATTCAGCACTAGTGTTCATCTTCTGCCGCCTCTTTTACTCACTCTCTTGCAATCTGCTTTGTCTGTCGCTGCACAAAGTGTGAAGGTGCCATGTCATGTCAGAGGTTCGTTCCATGGAAACAGCCCCCTGCTCACTTGGGCATTACAGATGTTAATGACACTGGAACCAACACTCAAACCATCCATGTGTGTGAGTCAGAGACACGGGTTTGGCAGTGCTGTGCCATGTGGAAATCACACTTTGGCCCACCTTGCTACAGCAGGTTCATGGTGACCCTGCCAAAGGGTGAAGCTTTCATTGCCTAACCTCTGCAGAAGTTAAAAAGCAAAAGCAGAAGTGATCTGAAAAGCTTGCAGCTGGGATGAGGGAAGTTTTTCTTCTACTCATGCAACTGCAGTGGGTGAATAGGAAAGGAGAGTGAAGCTCAGTAATAAAATAAATATGTAAAAAGGCCCCACCAGATAGCTCTTTCAGACACATGAGGTACAAAAACTGGCAGGTGTCAAATGCCAAGAAACCCAAAGTAGGACTCCAGAAGTCCAGTCAGAATAGCCAAGCTTCAGGATCAGCACCCGTGTTTTAAATAGCAGAGATTGAGATAAAGTTTGATTTTGGACAGCAAGAGAGGCTTGCTTCCTGTGCTAGTCCAGGACCACCCTGAGTTTCTGGACACTGAGCTGGATGAATAAGCTGAATAAGGAGGTAGAAAGCAGGTTTACAAATGTTTAGTATTTACTGCAAAGAGATGTCCCTTATTTTACATTGTTAGTTACAGTACTGATTGTCTGGAGAGAGATAAGTTGCCAATGGCAACTATCTGCACATACTTGGCTGCTTTGTTAAAAATGTTGTAATATGTTCTGCCTGAACATTTAGAGGGATGCATCAGTGTTACTATAGCAAAATACTTTTTACAGCTCTCTTAAAACCAGTGAAATATGTTGGTTCTAGGAAATACCTGAGCTTCAAATAGGTAGAAAAATACCATTCTTCCTCCTTGCAAATGGGAATGAAACACGGGCTATTTAAAGCAGCCATCACATTTCAGTAGCTGTCTTTTATAATGGCATTGCATCCCAGGAGGAGTTCAGTGGGAAAAAATGCTTTCCTAGTTCAGCACCTGGAATAGTGCTCAGTAGTAGTGCTTTCTTGAAAGACTTCTGTGGGGGAAATGGGGCAGGTTTGTAAAGCTCTCCATGGTGACCTGTTTCCATTCATGATCAGCTTGATGGCATTTGGATCTTTCTTAACTCCATTAGTTGTGAGGTGGTAGGACACATGTGAAGATTTTCCAAGGAAGGGTTGCAAGACCAAGCAACCCTCAGGAGCAGCAGCATCTCTACCAGCCCCCAGTTTGGGCTCAAAGATGATGGCAAAATTATTTGAACCCTTTGTACAGCATGGTTAGTTTTTCAATGTTTTAGAGTTACTGATTAAAAGAGAAAGGCAAACAGCTTCTGGTTCGATAATTTGTTTTATCAGATGTCATCATGGCTCAGCCCACTGACCAATACCGTGCAGAAAAACTGATTACACTCAAGTGCAGTAGCCATTAAGGCCAGACTGGTTTTGTTTCTGAGTCAATAAAAAGTGACTGTGATACTAATACTATCAGCAAGCCACACTTGACTCATTCAAGTCTTCCAGCGAAAGGATTACTGGGTTATTATTTTCCCAGTAATATTTTTCTATGATGTAATCTACTATTACTTTAGCACTCAGTGAAAATCTAGGTTGCCAGGACAGGGCTGCTGTACAGAAAAGGGACTGTGAGAGAAATCAGACACGTAGCTTGCAAATTGCAAATGCCATAATAAAACATAGTGTTCAACAGGCTTTATCCCCTCAGCATTTTCTAATCTGAAATCTTTGAGATTCCCAACACCAAAAAAAAAATAAAAATCACAGCATCTTTGAGGGTCAGGTTGTGCATACAGGAGAAATGCTGATCTCTGGCTGCCAAATATTCCTGGGAAGCACAATAGAGAGCCCCCTGTCCGACACTTGAACACAGGTGCTCCTGCTCTGGGGTGGATTTCATCCTGCCATTAGCACACATTGCAGGGAACTGACTGGCTTTTTTATGCTTTTCTTCCATTTCTCAAGGATGAAGCCAGTGAGCAGCAGCAATGATGTGGCTATGGATGCCTTAGACTTTGATCGAATGAAACAGGTGAGTGAAAATGTCACTTGCACTTTTAGAGGTTTGGCAAGCTACCCATTTTCCCCCATGCATGCGCTGTACAAGCAAAACAGCTGTTCAGTCTTCTGATTTCCTCTATAACTAGGTGCCTAGAGAAGGGCTAGCTGGTGAGCAGCAAGAGAGCACAATCTCACTGCTATTTCATCATTATGTCTGCACAGAAACGTGCAAGTAAATATGCCAGAATCTTCTGCATCCGTGCCTGGGAGTGCAGACATAGCTGTTAGTAGTGCTAGGCTCTGACCAGCAGTGGAGGTGGGGGACAAGCACAACCATGTTAAACTTGCATTTTCTTCCACCAGTTAGAAGGAAATTCTGAGCAGCTGACTTGTGTTTTGTCTCATCAGGAAATATTGGAGGAAGTTGTAAGAGAGTTACACAAAGTGAAAGAGGAGATAATTGATGGTAAGAAAGAGAAAAATTATTATTTTTCTCATCTTTATGACTAATTTTCCATAGATAAGATGATAGGAACTGCAGAGAGTTCCCTGGTGTTTTCAGACTTCTCTGCACAGCTCTGATTTATACACACATTTGAAGAACAAGCATCTACTTTATCTGAGCTCTGACCATAACACTGCATTTACATCCTTTATTATGCTGTTGATGAGCATTTTTACACCAGCCTATGAGAAATTTGCTGGCTGGTGTTTCTCACAGGTGGGAGGGTGAGAAAGGGCCTGCCTGTAGCCCATGGCACATCAATTTATCACAATCAGCAAGCATGAAATCACTTGTAACTTGCTGGCCACACAGGTCTGGGATGAGGATGGGACGAAGGAAGCCAACTGAAAATCCTTCCCAAAAATCTTCTGTACATTTCCTATGCTTGAAGAGTTATTTCAAACCTTCACTCGATTACAGCTTTCCAAATAACCACATATTTTTATACTTAATTGAAAAGTATAGCAGTGTACCAAATGTATCAGTACTTTTTTATAAATTGCTCTGCAGTTTACAACTGAAGGTATTTTTTAAGGCCATTATTGAAATGCACAGCAAAATTCCCATTTGAAAGCCACATTAGGGCAAACAAAGATGCATGTCCACACCCTACACTCCCCACATTATATTCACAGGGAAGGGGAAAAAGAGGAGACTGTAAAACAGCTAAAATCCATTCCCTGTGCCCTTGCCCTAGATCTGTGTGCTCACAAAACCTCGAGGCAGTTTGTAGTTGGAGAGACCCTTGTCCATATGCTACTGTCCCAGCAGCTTGGCCCTCAGAGCCTCCCTAGTTCATTCCAGTGCAAAATAAGGCGTTCACATACACCACAGATGCAACTTCTTACAGTAGTACTGCAGTTTGCAAGCCAGCAGCTGACTGCTTACCCTTACTCATCCTTTTACCCTCCACTCATCCTTTTACCAGCGTGTACTTTCTGCAACCTCTGTACTTAGCATTTTCCACCACACTGGATATAACATTATGCACTAACTTTCTGGTTTGGTTTTCTAGCCATACGGCAGGAGTTGAGTAGAATCAGTACAACATAATGATTGCAAAGCATTTGGACGGTACTAAGAATGCTAGGAAGATTGGATCATTTCTAAGTGTACCAAGGTCATGCAAGATGGTGAGAGAGGACACCGGCACTGTCTTTGTTCTTACACCCTTTTTATTAGCAGACTCAGCACACTTTGAAGCTTGCTGCTGCCTTGGATTCGCTTCATTTTACAAGTCTTAATCTAAAGATTATTAAATTTTAAATTTCTGGATTTTTTAGATTTCATCTGACACTGCACATTGGATTTGTCAGCCTTTTTTGTATTTTGTATTTGCTTATTTAAATGTATTACCTTTCTTTTTAGTAGTAGATAAGAACACACGTGAACCATTTGCTTTTGATAGATGACTTCAAAGTAATTTTACTAGTAGTCTGCAATGTAAATGAAGATCCTTTGCCAACAGAAGTGTATTGAGGCATCACCAGAAGAAAGAGACATGTTTAGTTGTCAGCCAACAAGTTCTTTGTCTCAGAGTTATCACAATATTAAAAAATGGTACGTCAGTGCATCACAGTATCTGTGTTCATATTGGTAATAAACTGTTTATTGTCCACACGGCCCTGCCTTTGTTTCATTTGTCCCTTGAGTTCCTGAACTTCTGTGTCACTTGGTGATAAGAGGAAGGTGACTGAGACTCACTATGGGGTGGTATCTGTCCCACTGTCTGTATCTGTATCACTATCTGTCCCACCATGTCTTCTGCTGTCACTGAAAAAAGCACAGATCCCATCATCTTCACTCCTGCAGATTTGCAGTTATAAAAAGGAGGTGTCCATGCAGAACAAGGCTGCCAAAAGTGAATCCAAACTGAAATCCCAGGCACAATACTGCTGACTAGAGGCTTAAGCAGAGCCATTTGTTAATGGTGTGCGGGTCTTGAGCTTTACTGGTACAAGACACTGAACACTTAACAGTGCATAGCCAGTCATATCATCCAGGCCATGCAATTGTTTCCTTTACAGCCATTCTTCCCACCAGAGCAATATTGGGAATTTCTGCTTGAGTTAATCTGGTGCAAGCTTTGCATGGCAGTCATCTTGATACCATCTTCTGGTAACTTCGTGCACAAGCCAAGGGACTGGAGTCCAACTATTGAAATCCCTCAAGTATTTTCCAAGCTCCTTTCATTTTTTCAGGCTTCCATAAAGATTTTCTTTTAAAAAACAGGCCCTGATGAGTGGTTTTGGGAGCAGAGCCTGATGCAGCAGCCTATGAAAGCCTGTGATTGTCTCCTTGCTGGAGCAGGCAGCAGGCAGGAGGGACAGCCAACCTGCTACAGGAGACCCAGGAGAGGAGGCAGGATGGGTCCTGTTTGACAGTCAGCTGTAAAATGTTACTTGTTTTGTTTTGGGGTGTTCTTCAGCATTCTTCAAAGCAACCCAAATGCCTTTTAGAAATCAGTCTTTTTCACAGTCTGGTAATACTGTAGATTAAATATGGGAGAAATGGGAGAAATATGAATTTAATGCAACATTGAGCTCCAGACTGAGACTGATGTTTATTAGATGATTAATGCCAACAGAAGGCAAGAGAGAGGTTAAATAGTAGGATAAAGATTTTTACATGGGAACTAAAGCAGGCAGACACTGATGGGCACCACGTTGCAACAAACCCAAGACCACAAGGAGCCATCCCAGTATGAACAACCTGGACAAGCAAAAGTAACAGCAGAGATTAGAATGCTCTGTTGCATAAATATCTTAGAGTAGCTCATGCATTTCCTAATTAAACCCATTTAATGGCATACCTCATAATGGCAAGTACTTTTCGAAACTGCTGCTGCTCAAGATCACATTGTTTTGTGAAACTCTCCCGCAATCCTAATTATGGTTCTGGAAGTTGGTACTTGGCATGGTTCATGTTTTCCCTTGGAATGTGGCATTCTGCCTAAGGTCAGTAATAACCATGTTGTTCAGCCTGGTTTTACATGCTCCTGTGTTAACATCAGCCAGCTGCTGTCAATAGGATTTTCTTACTTTCTTCAATTACCTTTGCAGGCCTCATGTAATTACAACATAATAAGCTGAAGTTTGCACAGGGCCAGTTATTAGTGGTAGCAAAGTGTGTAGGATGGAAAGTGAAGCTTGGCTGATAGAAGCAGAGGAACAGTCCTGGCATCAACTAGCACTGTGCCAGTTCCCAGCCTTCAGCTCCAGTGACAAAGATGTGCAAGGTGGCTTATTTCCAGTAGTGGCACTAGCAGAGGATTCTCTCCTCCCAGATGCTAATTTGGTTTGCCAGCTGCCTCTGCAGAGAAGGGTGTCCTTTCATACTGGGCTTGTTGAGCCACTGCAGCAGGGCAGGCCACAGGCATCTTACATAGCAGTAATCTAAGTGGACATAACTCTTCAATCCTTCCTATCATACAGCTGTTTGCCAGAGCCTTAGTGTGCCCAAACAATGAAGGAGATCTGGAACAATTTTTAAGCAAAGGGAATAAAACTATACATAGCTCTAACACACTTTTAACCCTGTGGTTATGAAAAAACCCCTCCTGCCAACATTATTGGTAGTAGCAAGGACAAGTGCCCGTGGAGAGAACAGGATCACAGCCTTTTCCAGCAGCACCTCATACACTGGAACTCAGCTCACATTGCACATCTACAGGCTTCCAGCCACTTCCAGTTCTTGCTGAGATGGACAGTGCTGAGCAGGACGACTGTGGGGCTGCCAAGGCTAAGCAAATTGAGACCTTGATGGAAATACTGATGGGAGGCAGGTGAAGAAGTGGCTGACAGTTTTGGTTGGCTTATTTACACCAGAGCCTCTGTGTCAGGCTAGGTTAGTAGTCCACAGCAGATGGATCACGAAACAGCTGAGTAAGGGAACTACAGCATAAGGGCACTCATCAAAGAGGATAAGGACAACAGTCAAATTGACGAAGATAGCATAATCTTTATTGTGGTTTTTATATTAACTTATTAAGTTGGACAAGAGAGTTGAGGAACAGCTGCTAAAGACATGGGAAGTTGAATATGTGATCAGAGTGCCAGCAAATATGAAGTAAATTAATAAAAAACTGAAATTCCATGACATGAGCGCTGAGACAAAGGTAATGGAAGTTCACACATCAGCACCTCTTCCTTTGGGAGAAAAGCAGATTTAATAATTAAGATATAATATCTTAAATTTATGTTCATCACTGAAGAACCAGTAAAGACTGAAGGACTGGAAGAAGCTCCTTTCTTGCTCTTATGGGAAAGCACAAAACAGTATTAGTGAATAAACTGGTCAGCCCCTGTATTACATATGATCTTGATCTGCTGAGCAAGCCTGGGTGTTTATTTACCCAACTGCCAAAATCACATGGGTGAGAAAAATGGAGAATGGGGAAATGAAGGAGGAACCCAAATTGCTGCAGGTTAAATCAGCTGCCTAGTGAACAGAAAGACTGAGTCACTGGATCCAGTGCTGCTGAAGGAAGGAACAAAATCATGTTTAGTGAGGAAATCAGGCTTCCCAGGTCTAATCACATACTCTGAGGCTGCACAGTAATCTTTTTATTTGTTACAGTCATGGATTTCCAGAAAACCCAAACTGTTAGAGAGTTACAGGGCAATTATATACATATATATGTGTGTGTGTGTGTGTGTGGGTGTGTGTGTGTATACACACACACGCACATAATTTCTCTCTTTTAACCACTTTGTAAGGACAGAAATATTTTGCCAGCTTTCCATGGTAGAGGGAGTTTTCTAGATGGCATCTGAATTCCTGACTCCCAAGATTTTGTGCTGCTTGGAGAAAGGATATGTTGATTAAGGTTTTTTATACATGATTTTAATACAGAGTTATTGAGGATACTGGAGAGAACAGGCAGGAAGAATTTAGTATCCCAGTGGGTAGAAATGAGAGATGAAGGTTAATATCAATAGCACCAAGTAAGAGATATATAGAAAGAAATTACTCCATCTCCATGTTCCAGGTATGTCCCTTTAACATCTCCAATCAATTTTATATAGCTGGAGTGAGTATCATGTGCTTCCCAAATGCCCCTTGAATGACAGAGGAAAAAATTGCCATTATTCTGAAAGCAGTTAGGAACAAATACCACCATGAAGATGAAGACATCTCCATGTCTTCACTGGCACGTACTCCTAACTCCCATGTGCAGAAAAGGCTGCAATATAGAGAAGACCAAGAAAGGTGACCAGGAATGCTAACAGTCTTGGCAAGGAAAAATTACAACTAGAACCTCTCCTTTCCCCAGAGGATTTACAGTAGGGAAAAGGGTGAGATACATGAAGTTATGAATACTGTTGAAAAGGTGAATGAGAAAGGACCACCCAGTTCCTCTAGAGGCACATCTATGCTGCTGATCAGGAAGCAAGTGCAAGACTAAAGAAAGGATTTTTCCTTGCCACAGTTCAGATCTGTCAGTTAGCAATAGTATTAGATCCTAAGAATGGAAATTCATTAACAAAAGTTTTAGATGAAGCTCTGGAATAAAGATCAAACAACAGCTACTAAAATAATGTTACAGACATACAAAAATATAAACATATTCCACTGCATATATAAAATTTCTGCTATTAGCAATTATCAGAAAATATTAGATTAGACAAGCCATTGAGCAAAAAGAACCCATGTATTCTCCAGAAAGTATCATTTACTTCTGCATGCCAGTCTGCCTGTTTCCACAGTCCTGTGCACACAGAGCATCTACTTCCCATCTGGCATCAAGAGAAACCAGTCCTGAGCTACACACACACATGCTCACATGTAACACACAGCAAACATTCTCCCCCTTAGACAATGCAAAAATTTAGGCTTAGGCACATGTGTCCCAGGAAGCTAATTCTAAGCCTAGAGCAAAGTTCACCTCATCACAGTTCACTCTAATCTAGGTTCTTAGAGTTACATATACAAATATCCTTTATTAAAAAGTATCAGTTGTCTAAAATTGCTTCATTTTCACACCCATCCTCTTGGCTTAAGCAACATACACCAACTTTAATTCAGCAGATTCAAAGATCCTTCAATTTCTCCAGAAATCTGAAGTCATAGGAATGAACAAACACACATCACTGCAGCAGGCAGAGTGCTACCATGTTAGCTTTCCTTTGCCAGCTTGCACAGTCTCTTAACCCTTGAATAAGGACCAAGAGTGTCATCAAAAACAAAGTCCCACAGAACTCGAATCCAGGACTGGTGATGTGGGAGGTTATCATAATATTCTGCTGCAATCTTCTTCACCTGGAAGAAGAAGAGAGACAATGAGCTGTTTGGCTGCACAGAGTCAGATGTGTTTTAACCTTCACATTCAGATCTGATATCACAGCCATTACCTGAAGTTACCTGTTACTGCTTGTGAGCTTCTGAAGTTCAGCCAAATGAGATGTACTTAAATGTATTTAGATACTTCTTAGCAAATTTCTGATGTAAGTTTTGCCTCACAGTGTCATAATTTAAAAGATGATGGATTGTTAACTTCTATATTTCATTTCAGGGATGCCCCAACTATTTCATTTCAGGGGTGGTGTGATCTCCACAATGAGATACTTTATCCACTTTATCAGTTGCCAAGACTGCAGCACACTATATTTAAAGGCCCATTTGCCACTCATAATATTCTTCTGTTGAGGGTTCTGGGTAAGAAAATGACAGACAGCCTTGCCTACACTTTGTTTTCTACACTGAATTCTGCTACCATGATGCAAATCCAAGAGATGGGTTCCTCTAGCAGGCAAAAAAAATTGCAAGGGTGGTCTGTTCTCCTCAGCGTGATATTAAAAATACTGTAATTATCATATCACAAGTCTAATAAAATTTCAACCCCGCTTAATTCCTCAAGTCTTAAGACTGTTGCTATCAGAGAAGCACTGTGCATCATTGGGGTGTTGCTTGTAGTGGGAGATAAGTCAGAACCAGAGGATAAAGATGTTTCAAAGCTGACAGGTTCAGGGGACTGTGAGGATTCCCAAGTTATCAGTTATTATTCCTGCTCCAACTAGATGCTTTGGTTTTTGAACACATTTATGAAGCAGCAGAATCTGTTAGCTATAGTACACTTGCACATAACTGCTTGGGCATGGTTTTATTGCAGCTCCACCTCCTAGGCAAACAAAGCTCTAGAACAGAGTAGTTTGTCTTGCTGGACAGCATGACTTCTCTCTTTAAAAACCCTGCAGAATTTTAAACCCAGCTACACTGAGCACAGTGCAGACTTCCAGTGAAGAGAGAAAGAGTTACACAGAAATCATAATGCAGGAAGAGGGTCTCATCACCACCCAAGGTACAATGGTGGAAACTTAACACAGCACTTGACTGTTTGTGAAAAGATAAGAGTTCCAGTGAAAGTTAAATTATAAGCTAGTATGACTCCCTGCTAATTACCTCATTAATTCAGCTTCCTAGCAGGCACTTCTCTGTGCAGTAGGCTGGATAACGTACAAGAGTCATTAAGTTCTTTTACCTCTGCACCTCTGTCCCTTACACACTCCTTGTGCTCCTGGCATGGTAGTGCTGTGCTGGAGATGGAAGATTCAGTTCAGGTCTGACTGTATTCTGTCTTTCACTGAATACATCCAACTTGACAATAATTTTCTCTATCCTGCTTTAAACCACTGGTTTGTACTTCAAAGTGTAGATAATTTTCAGTGGGATTCAAACAGTATCAGGATTTCTCCTTAAAGATATTTGTTAATGACTGGAAGAGAGGTGATTTGCAGGTTTCCAAGATCCCTGGAGATGCAGATTTAGTTCCCCATGCTCGTTCTGTAACCCTGGTCAGAAATCATTTAATCTGGATATTGTATCCTCCCTTTTCCCAGCTGGATAACTGAAATAACCACAGGATGAGAGGAAGGACTTTTAACAGTAAGCTCCCTTGACTGAAGGCTACTCATGAGGTCTGATGCAAACACAGAGGGGGGGCTCAGACACCCAGCTTCAAAAGCTTCACTCTAGCTCTGACATGGTCATTATCTAGCACACAGTTGCTTAGACCTTCCTTCCTATCTCCAGTTTAGAAATTCTGCCTGAATTCTGTCTTTCAACTGTAGTTTAGTTCTCATCTGCACTACATTACTACAAGTTCATATGGCAGGTCTACCATTCCTCTCTTCTCTGGAGCCCCATGTATTTCTTGCCCTCTGAACCAGACTATATTTTCTTAAGTAGTTACATTATTCTGTAGAGCTCTTGACCATGTTCTTTTCTGACCACTACAAGAGCTTCAGGAAGTTTTCCTATATTGCCTCTTGCACATAGAAGCAGAAGGCTGGAGATTGCACACAGAAACCAATTCAGCTCCTAGGAACAGTGTCTCAGGCTGTGTCCTCTGGCTCTGAAGGAAAAGTAGTAGTGACAAAGTAGTTAAAAATGGCCCAGAGAAGAGGCCAATAAATAGACTGCCTATGTTCAGCCCAGTAGCTTCTGAAAACAGCACCTTGTGCAGGAAGGCAGGCACCACCTCACCACTGGGCAGGTTAGCTGTATGGGATGTACAGAAAATATGGAGAGGGAAAGGTGAAACTGCAATAACAAATAGAGGAAAGAGAAAACAGTGAATGCAGTCCGAGGGGGTGCTTCTGAAGGATTTTATTACGGAAAAGAAGGAAATTTGTTAGGTAAATGTTTTCATCTTGCTATCATGTGGCAGAAAAGAATTTTAAAAGATGTTTCTCTTTTATAATAGATCTATGCAAAGTTTTCCAGCAAAAACATCTCATTTTTCACTATTTCTTTCAGCATCTCCATGCACAAAACACATTTATCACCTTATCTATCAGAAAAACTGGATAGTGGGAAGGCAGAAAGTAACTGGGGTTTAATGCAGGCTCCCTTTTAAATACAACACCATATGAGGAGTGGCTGAGGGAGCTGGAGTTATTTAGCCTGCAGAGAAGGAGGTTCAGGGGAGACCTTATCACTTTCTAAAACTCTGTGAAAGGAGGGTGTAACCAGATGGGGATCAGCCTCTTCTCCCAAGAAACAAGCAGCAGGACAAGAGAAAAAAGGCCTCAAGCTGCACTAAGGGAGGTTCAGGTTGGACATCAGAAAGAATTTCTTCACTGAGACTTGACAAACATCAGAACAGCTGCCCAAGGCAGTGGTGGAGTCACCACCCCCAGAAGCGTTCAAGAAATGCCTCAACATGGCACTTAGTCCTATGGTTTAGTTGATATGGTAGTACTAGATCAAAGTTTGGACTCAATGATCTTGGAGGTCTTTTCCATCCTTAATGACTCTGTGATATCTATTAAGTATTAGGGTTTAGGCTGGAAGAGTCATAGTCTGTGTTACATTCTGGTTACACTACAAAACCTGTAGATTGCGGATTCCAGGTAGCAAGTTTTGTGGCCAGATCATAGACTGTCTTAAAGAGGATGGCACTGTAATTAAGTATTTCAAAATCCTGCTCCTCAAGCTCTCCATATACTGCATTGTAGGTGGTCCATTTTCTTCAACTCCTCCCTGCCTTCTTCCTTACAAATCCCAACCGTAAGTCTTAACTCACTGCTAGTTTGTAAATTAAAATTACACAAGAACTGTCTGAAATTCAACAGGAGCAAGTGCAAAATCTTGCAGCTGGGGAGTAACAGCCCCAGGAACCACCAGCACAGGCTGGGGGCAAGCTGCTGCTCTGAGGAGAAGGACCTGGGGGTCCTGGTGGACAACAAGCTGTCCATGAGCCAGCAGTGCCCTGGGGGCCGAGAAGGACAATAGCATCCTGGGGTGCAGTAGGGAGAGCATTGCAAACAGGTTAAGGGAGGTGATCCTGCCCCTCTGCTCAGCCCTGGTGAGGCCACATCTGGAGTGCTGTGTCCAGTTCTGGGCTCCTCAGTACAAGAGGGACATGGAACTCCTGGAGTGAGTCCAGTGAAGGGTGACAAAGTTGATCGAGGGACTCTCTTATGAGAAAAGCCTGATGGAGCTGGGCCTGCTCAGCCTCAAGAAAAGACAACTGAGAGGGAACCTCATCAATATCTATAATTATCAGGAGGGTAGGTGTCAAGAGAATGGATCCAAGCTCTTCTCAGTGCTACCAAGCAATAGGACAAGATACAACAGGCAGAAACTGATGCACAGGGAGTTCCACCCAAACATAAGGAAGAACTTTGTTAATGTGCAGTCACTGAGCATAGGAACAGGTTGCCCAGAAAGTGAGCAGGGTCTCCCTCAGTGGGGATATTCAAGAACCATCTGGACACAATCCTGTACCACGTACTCTGGGATGAACCTGTTTGAGCAGGGAGGCTGAATTTCATCCATCCTGTGATTCTGTTATCATGGAAGGATAACAAGAGATTGCAAAGTCTGCAGGACAATTACTAGGCACTTGGCACCTGGTATATTGAGGCTTTTCAAGTAGGTCAAGGTAGCAGGGCAAGAAATCACATATTTTGGACTGAAACATTTATTCTGATTCTGTGCTTGTAGAGCACAGTGACAGGACCCTACTCCTACTCTTCATATCTGATAGGCACAAAAATTAAATGCAGCCTAGTATTTCAGTATGGCTGTTACATGCTCTTTGTCCTGGGGCTGTAGAGTAACTAGAGATCCTTATGACACGAAGCTGCAAAATTACATTTAGAATGCTCAAAGGCTTATTACAAGAAGTTCCCTCTATAGTCCTATATCCTCAACACAGGATGGTGAGCGCTAAAGCTAGCTCTCCTGGCCATCATAGGGTTAATGAAATCTGCAATTCAAAACCAGCACATCTACCATGTTTTCCAGTATGGTCTGTCTAAAATCTGGTTTCATACCATGCCTTTTCCTTTTCCCACCAGCTTAATGAGTAACTAGTTTGCCTCTGATAACTCTGCCGCTTTTATTGCACTTCTAGGAGTAGAGTTCCTCCTCCTTTGCCAATCTCCTCTCTGCATAAATATACTCAATCCTTCAGACAATGAAGAATGGATCTCTTTACTCATCTGGTAAACAATGCAATATTTTATAGTTGTAAGACTTCATTCAAAGACTAATCTGTCTTAAGTCTATAGGTTTTCCTTAGAGCAGGTTCTTCATTGTAATGTTAAATTTCATGATCTCTTTGTGTAATTTCTCATTATACTGGTGGGACGAGTTCTTAATGTGCACCCATGTCACTCATCTTCAATATCCATAAGCTTATGACTACAGCCTAATTCTTCCTCTTTCAAATTTGTCATAGTCCTAGGGTAAAGGTCTTTTCAGTGGCAAACACATTACTCAGAACATTCTGAATGGCACACCTGTAACAAAGGAAAAAGCTGAATTTACTTTCCTGATAAGCAAGCTGAAAAGCCAGTTACTTTTCAAGATTAAGATCCAGTTATTCTCAAATCTATTTCTCCCTGATCTCAATCATGCAGGATAGATCTTTAAAAATAGAGATCTTTACTCCACTTTCTACTTGCCAATAATTAAAAATAGTCTCACTGAGAGGTCATCCATATTACACCATGCAACTATTAGAAGTTCAAGTGTCTAAGAGACTAAATCTGAAAAAACAGATCTTTGTTGAGTGAAGAATTTGCCAGGAGTTTAAACAATGTAGAGCAAGATGAGGTTTCTTACCTGACATGAAGTTCAAGATTTAAAATTAACGAGAGAGACTCTGTTTCCTTATCTCTTTCCATCAGAGGGGCAGAGATTTTTTTTTGATTTTGCAGAAAAGAGTAACCAGTTTGTCTTAATGGTCAAAGGATTTTCTATGGGAACTGTAGTTCTAAGGGAACTCTTTTGCCAAAGAAAATATAATTTTTTAAAATATAATTCTTTATAATAGAATTTTTACTTGTAATTGATCACTCATCAGACTCCAAGTAGCTCTGCCAGGCAACAGTGATTGACAAACCTGCTCTCTCCTCCACCAGCAGGGCAAGTCTCAGTTGCCAAAGAGCAAAACACAGGGGAACACAAGCCCATGAAATTCACCGAATAACTCCATCCTCTTTACGCAGGAGGGCAGACACTTCCAGCTGCTGCACTGCCTCAAGGAATTAGTCTGAACTATTTGTGGTGTGGGTGGAGAAGAGCTTTTCAGGTCTCAATCAGGGCTGGAGCAACAGTCCCAGCAAGCTCCATTAGTCACTCACCTCTCTTGTGCAGGATACTGAGCTAACCTCCTTCTCTTCTATTTTAATTTCTGTAATCTAAGGATCTAAGCCCATCTAACAAGTTTGAACATTTGAAACTAAAGCTAAACACGTGCAGTTCCCTGCTGAGCTATCAAGTGTATCAGTGATGGGAGTGCCTCACAGGAGAACTTCATATCTGAGTGTGGGCTGCTGTACCAGCTCCTCTGGGCCTCACCAAGAACTCGCAGTGTCTCCAGGACAGACCTCCAGCAGAAAAGGACTGAATGAAATACAATTGCAGGCTATATAGAGGCTTCCCACACTCTTCCATACAAGAAAAATCTCCCCTTGATTTTAATTCCTCTCAGGGAGTGTTTCTGTGATGGAGAACATGAACCCATACAGCAGGGTTTGCCCTGGTATGCCATCATAGAACGTGATTGCACGTGGTATCAGTCGTGGGTAGGTCACAGCTCCTGAACCTCAGGCTCCTCAGCTCTACCTCTACCTCATATGGATATTGCAGTAGCAGTTCCCAACTTTGCATCAGCCCACAGAAAGATGTTTCCTTCCTATTACTTCAGAGAATTTGTGTGTAGGAGTAATCCTTCAAAGTCACGTACCTCTAACGCTGTGAGCACCTGCTGAGGAACCCTTGTATTAAAACACACAGGAGCAGCTACACACCTGGAGGGAAATTGAAAACCATTCCTAGACACCTGGGCTTTGCAAATTTGATTCCCACAGCTGATAAAACATAAGCAAAAAGGGGTTTGCCTTTCAAAGGAGGAAAGCCACAGCGCTTTCTCAACGACAGACCAGGCCTCCTCAGTTTCTGCGGGTGGGGCAGGAGAGCTAAAAGGAGTCACAGAGAGTGTGGCTTTATTTTCCAGTGCTATCTGTGTCAGGCTGGAACATGCCCCAAAAATTATGTCATTTCAAAAACAGAAAAACTTTTCTTTGATGTTAATCAAACACTATAGTTAGCAGATTGATCATTAGACAAATTTCAAGTAGCAACTGCCACCTGCCTCCCTTTAGATGGGTCTTTAAACTTTCAAAGATTTGAAACTTAGTGGCTGAGGGATGTAAATTGAGAAATTTAAAACCTTGTTGGAGAATTTTATCATTCAAAAGGTATTCCTCAAGCCCTATGAGGATCAGATGTTCTAGTCTGCATCAATCAAACGAAGTATTATAACAGTTTGACAGCCATTTCTCTCAATCTCTGGCTTAAAATTAATTAGAAACAAATCAAAAAAGCTGTTATCTTTTTTTCTCCCTTTTATTTTTTTCTTAAATTCATCAATTTCCATGATTTGGTGGGTTTTCCTTGAGACAGTTTAGCAGCTTTCATAAAAATCCAACTCACACATGCTCATGCTATACTTACCATGGGCAATCTGCATCCAGGAATGCTGGGGAAGTCATGATGCTCCATGTGGTAGCCTACATTGAAGGTGAGCCAGTTCAGAGGTCCATAATAAGAGTACGTCTCATACCCTTTTAGGAACATGTAGTGTTCTGCTATGAAGTGTCCAGAAATGGGATGAAAACCCAAGCAAAGAATTGTACCTGCTATTAAGTAAATAACAGGTTTGAGCCCCCACAGGTAGTAAATGATGAGGTCTATAGAAAACTGGACGAGAGCATTAAGAATTTCCATCCGTGTAATTGCTTTGGGGTTCACATACAGTGGTCTCAGACTGTAGAACAGAGGTTGGAGGAACAGCCAAAGCAGTTTCCGAAGCGGTGTGCAGAAAAACCAGCCCTCAAAGTCTGTGGGAATATCCACGTCCAAGCTGTCCCCTCCCAGATACCGGTGATGGTCAATGTGGTATTTTTTGAAGGAGGCAGAATAGGGGATGCCAATGGGCAAGTTGGCAAAGACTGCAAACCATCGGTTCCACTTGGCCTGCTTGTTCCCAAAGGCCACGTTGTGTGAAATATCATGGATGGCGAGGGTCAGGGAATGGTTGATGCAACCCCCAAAAGCATAAGCCCAGAAGAAAATCCATTTCCAAGATAAGTCTTTCACCAGGTAGCATGCCAGCAGCTGCATGAAAACCATTCCAGATACAATCCACTTTAAATGTGGATCTGGTCCCATCAGAGTCTTGATCTCTGGATACTTTGCTGAAGGGAAAAATGCAGAGAAAAACTTGGATAGATCGTAATTAGGTAAACACAATCACCACTATGACTCTGTTTTTATTGGGCTATGTTTGAGGCCCTGGTTTTGTAAAATGCTAATTCCAAAGTAGGGTTGCCACTATGGTGAAAGTTTTACTAGTTCCAGCATCATGTCCAATTGTGATTGATATTGGTATATATAGGTATATAAAAAATACCCTGATGGTCTCTCTGTGGCATCATGCACCTTCCCCACAATGAGTATTGCTTCACAGTGATGAGTGGTAGTATACCAAATCCCACAGAATTCTAAGCTCTAAGAAACATCTTCTGTCATTTTTTTAAGTTTTTTATGTCCTTTTGTATTTTGCTCAGTGTGATTTGCCATGAAAGGGTTACAACTCCCTTCTTTGTGGCCTTTTTCACACTGTTGTTTCAAACACACACGCAGAGGAGAGAGCTGAGCAACAGGCTCACCAGGTTTTGCCCTGTGGTTAGATGACAAACATAGCATTTTAAAAAAAGTCCTAATTATTTGAGTGTTTACCAGTGTTCACTACAGGTACAACTCTTCACACATGGTAACATCACAGTAAAGTCAGTAATATTATCAGGATTTTGTAAGGCATGGAAAATTTTTCTCTGTTCCCATGTCACATACCAAAAGCAGGCATAAAAGCCACATAGATTATCACACAACAGCTTAATGAGGCCTCACAAATACTGCAGTACAGTGTCAGAGAGACGTGGGCCAGGCTTGCAAGTATGACTCATATCAGGCCAGGACCAGCTTACTGATCTTCATCCCACCAGCCATTCATCTGTCCTTTAAAAAGAAAATAAAATACAGAGTGCAGCTGATCCTCTAGGTGCTCTTCACTGATTCACATCTCCTCTTTGCAAATCCAAACTTCTCACATCCAGTAATAATTTGCATGATTTCTGCTGCTGCCTTATAGCTTTTACCCACGTACCGACCTCCCTCCTTTAACTCATACTTTGCATTTCTCAGTAATTGCAGCTTACATGGATAAGTGCATAGAAAAGTCACTCATTCTGAACCCTGGGGTTACACAGTGTCCCTGTGAGTTTCATGGGCCCATTTTATGAATAGAAAAGTAAACATCATCTGACTGTCAGAGTATAATACCAATACAATAAAATCAGAATACAATGATCTGCATCTATGCAGCTGTGTCTACTATAAACAAAGGCTGGAGACAATACATTTAATTTATGTGACCTCAAAAGCAGTGGCAGATACTGAGTGCTAGATGTAGAGAAGGTTTTTGTAGAAGTGAACCCTGAGAAGTTTACAGAAATTCAAAGAGATGATGTGCTACTTAAAGAAGCAGGTTGATGTGGTCATACTCTCCTACCATTCTAGCAACCCTTGAGCCTCTTGGCCAACTTCAGCCCCTCCTGACAGAAATTAGAGATTACAAAGATTAGAAAAGTAGTGTGGAAGATGAGGACAAAGGAGATATACTCCCATCTTGTGAGGGCAAGGAGGCCAAGGTCACCATGAGGAGTATTCAGGCAAGAGACAGAGTTTTTTAAGTGCTGGGAAAGCTGTAGTGAAAGTTCCTATCTTTCTAAAGTCAGACAAATTTATTTGATAAAAATCTCCAGAAAGTCCACGGGTTTGGGGTTTTTTTGTTTGTTTTGCTGTTTTGTTTTTGTTGCCGTTTTCACCATTCTTGAAATTGTATTTTTCACACCAATAAAGTTAACATGCCAAAAGTTGTTCTCTAGTACCTGTATAGGTACTGAAGTGTTACACAAAGTGCTGCTTACGCAAAGTTCACTCTAAAGTACAATAATATAATGACCTGGTCAGAAAGACTTTTACAGACACGTAGATTTTATGTAACTTAGTCTCTTTCTTAGGGGTATCTGTCCAAAAGCCAGAAAACGCTTTAATAAGTCACCTCAATTGTCACATCAAGCAGCTGGTAGAGGGTTACTGCAGTCACCAGAGGAGATGAAATGTAAAACAACCAAATGTGTTCCTCAACCTGGTCAAACTGAAGCCACACTGACCTTCCAAAAAACCCAAATAAGAAATTTTAATGGGATGGGAAAATTACTTAGAGATGCTTCATACTGTCATTTGAAAATAATGAAAGTTTTTCATCTATTTCTTTTTGTGGCAGCCAACAAGGACTGCAGATTCCATTTAAAAGGCTCCAGAGTAGTCACTGCCAAATGGCAGCAACAGCGTGTGCAAGCAGCAATGCAGGCAGGTTGCACTTATTGCAGGTGACAGCTATTAAGTAACTTTCCAGGGTTTAATATTAAATTCAACACATGATTAACTCCAACAGTAAAATTTTTGCATACCAGTCAAACCACAATACTGTGGCTGTTTATCATTAATACTGATAAAGCCATCCTGTTTCCATGGCATGGTAAAATTTCAGGTTCTCCTCATGGAGAAACCATGGCTTGGGCAGGGGGGTGGTGCTAACTGGAGGCTAAAAGCTCCACTGGTGGAGTAGCCTGCCAGAGACCTGCTGGTTCAGGAGCACTTCAAATGCTGATCTTTTTCAAACTTGAAAAGCCAAGCACTCTTCAGTGAGACACATTTAATACCAGACTAAGTGATCCCGATGACTGTGATTTAAGAAAAATTTGCTGACACAAAGTTGTTATAATACACATTTTTACCTCATTTTTTCCCTGTGTTCATGCCTTGCAGTTAGCTGAAAGAATGCTAGTAAGGCAAGAGCCTCACTTGCTGCTGAAAAGCCTGGACATCCCTGTAAGGTTGCTGTGACAAGTGTCTGTAGGTGCTATGCAAACCAGGCACCACCCACTTGCATGAAAAAATGGCAACAGAATCAGAGGCACAGAGAGAGGGCACAGAAAGAGAAGAAAAAAACCAAGCCCATCATTCATCCCTTCTGTATTGAGGGGGGTGTGTGGTGGATGAAGCCATGGACACACAACACAGCACAGGACACAACATCTACAATTATGTGTCTGCATGGGACCAAGTTTTGCCCTTTAAAGTCCAATGAGAACAGGAGAGACCCAGCTGCTCTGGTGTCTACACAGCACATTTCCAACCTCCAGCTCACTGAAGGCTGTTAGCTCAGGCCAGCAGATAGGTTATCCATGTGTGCTGCTTCTAGCTGTCCAGACTGAGCCACTGTCCTGATATGAGAGGGTGGGGACACTGGTGTAAATGTACAGCAGTGCATAAGGATGACTTTTTTGTCTCCAAGGTCAGTAAACTGCCAAAGCAGCACAGGCACTTTAGTACAGGAGGCAAATGTAGTTACTAACTCTGGCCAGACAGCTTCACAGTCTTTGCTCCATGATGATGAAAGACAGCATTCCCCACTCTTACAAGTCAAGAGAGAACAAATGTTAAGTATATTTTCAGAAAGGTTCACAATTCTGAAATAACCCATTTACTGAATTAACTTTTCACAGAGATCACTCCACTGTTCCACACATGTTTCAAGAGGCAAGTCTCACTCCCCAAGCACCTAAACTGACAAATTAGTCTGACTAGGGTTTTTGTTCTGTCAGTGCTTCTCTCTGGAGAGCCAAGAGCATTCACCACAACCCTGCAGTGATCCTCAGTTAGGGCTGGAACAATTGTTCCTGGACAGGCCATTGGCTGTCAGGTCCTGCTGTTCCTCCTCCTCGGGAAACAGCAAATACTTTGCTCTGAGCTCTCACTCATCCTCTGTCCTACTGACCCTGTCCCTGAAATAACTCAGACAGGTCCCAGTGATGGCACCAGACACAATTTCTCATTGATGTGACACCACACACTTCCACATTTTGGTACACGTGGGATTTGAAAGTGAACAAGAACAGGAGCTGTACACAGAGACAGTGGTGATGGAGGTTTAAAGTAGCAGCAGCCTTGCCCACATCCATGAGAAACTAGTAGTAAAAAGAGAAGAAATTTAATTTCTTAATTTTCCTTTCTTTTCACCCCAAGTGCAGCATACTGATACAGTCACAGTGGACATACTACTCAGCATAAGTCACTTAGAAGGTTTGTTAAAGGAAAGGAGGAAAAAAAAATCTGTGATACTGCTGTCCTGGACTACATTCTGTCGATTATGAGTCCCCACAAAAACAGATAAGAGACACCAGGCACAGGATGTAAGCTTTACTGCTCCAAGTCCTATGTTGGAGCTGGTATTTGTATCAAGTAAATTTAAAAAACAAGACAGTTTACTAACATTATAGTGTTTTGCCTTGCAGCAATTCAGCTCAAAAACATGCTTGTAGAAGCACAGCACACCCAAGTTCTAAGTGAATGACATGGATAAATTGGAGCAAGTCCAGAGGAGGGCCATGAAAATTCTTAGAGGGCTGGAACACCTCTCCACAAAGGAAAGGCTGAGAGAGTTGAGAATGGAGGCTGTTCAGCCTGGGGGGGAAAAGGCTTTTGGAGGACCTCACTGCCTTTCAAAATCTAATGGGGGGTTTATAGGAACGATGGGGCCTGATAGTTTAGTGGGGCTTGCTGTGATAGGTCAAGGGGTAATGGTTCCAAGCTAAAAGAAGAGACATTTAATCTAGATATAAGGAAGAAAATTTTTACAATGAGGGTGGTGAAATACTATCACAGGTTGCCCAGAGAGGTTGTAGATGCCCCTTCCCTGGAAATGTTCAAGGACAGGTTGTTTGGAGCTCTGAAAAACCTGATCTAATTGATTATTTACCTGATATTCAAACCATTCTATGATTCTATGATTCATTCTATGATTCATTCAAACAATGCATGAGTCAAGACACCGGTAGGATACACAGAGGACAATATGCACGACAACACCTTCTGGTTTTTCACAGACTCCTGTAAAAAAACCCCTCCAGTACACAAAATAGTAAGAAACATTTTTGGCCCAACTAATTACACTGTAGTTTTATATGTCCACTGTGCAAGGCCAAGTGTCTTAATCTTGCATTTGTCACCCATGAGCTTCTAAATAGCTCAATGCTAGCTGGTCCAAAGACAGTGGGTCACCCAGAAGTGGCCACCAGAGCAAAAGTACCACAGTGGTGCCACTCTGCCAGTGTCAACAGAGGTGGATGATGTCAGCACATCACTATGTCAGCAGCTGTAACCTGCTTGGTTACATTTGTTTGTGAGCTAGTTCAGAGTAAAGGGATGCAGGAGTATGAGAAACAGTGCTTCCAGCTCCTTCTAAAACAAAAATCTGCAATATGGACTAAGCTGAAGCCTTTGGTTGTACTTTATACATTTCCCACAGAAGACCACAAATGCCTAAATGAGTCATTTTCTGCCCATGTAACTTATTTCAAAGGTGATGCCCACAGGGAATTGGCATGAGCACTGGACAGGAGGTCCTTTGGGTGCACTCATCAGAGGATGAGCACAATCAGGGGCGGCACTGTGCCCACACATTGCAGCATAATAGTTTCTTCACCAGAAGCACATGTACTTCAGACATTTGATTTAAGCTAAAGACATAATACATTGCATGTATCTGTAGGTACAACTTATCAGAATTTTCGTAAATGTGAGATTTTAAAAGGCAACAGAAGAGACAGCTTGAAGAAATAGCTGATCAAATAAGAGTAGAGCTGGAAGCTATACTTGGATCAGCTAAATGCTAAAATAAAATGGATTTTGGCTTTTTAATTTTGTTCTACCCCTCCCCATGGGCTAATGTCTCAGCCTGAGATACCTGAACCATCTCCACTCCAAAATAACTTGCCAAGAACTAATTACATAACTATTAAGCATTCTTGGATGTTAGATCATATTCACTTATTCCTGGTCTATCCTGAGCAACATTGATTCAGCTCTCATCCTCAGCAGTAAATAAGTGCTTCCCTAAGGATCATGTGAAGCAAGACATTTTCTGACCAACTAACAGTAATTTTATAAAGTTAGATCCACCCCATGGCACAAATATGATCTCACTCTTCCCATGTCACAACATATTGCTCATTGCTTGCATTTGGGAAGTTATTTGCAGGTGAAATGTATGATTTTGGTGTTACCTGCATTTCAGCAATGATTTTTTTCATCTCTCAAGAGGGAAAAGCCATCAACACTTCCCACTGAGAAAGAGCATAGCTTCTCCAAGTCTTCCTGTCCAAGAAATCCTTACTGACAAAAAGTAAAAATCCTACTAGATGCCCTCTCTGTGTTATATCTCCCCTTAATAACATTTTGTAACTAAACAGAAAGGCTAAGCAGGTCCAGATGAAAAATCTTTTCCATCGGGAAGGTTTTAACCAGATCTTTCCCTAACAGAGCTTACTACAGCATTACACAAATCCCAGTCCTGACACACGGCAGTAACACGCTTTTCATAAACAAGACAGCGAGAGAATAGCAATGAAACAATTCCATTTCATAAACTGAAAAGCGTGAATAACGTGTTCAGAAACATGTATAACGTGATCGGGGTCGAAGTGCCAGCTTGGCAAGAGATCTCTAAGTCAGAAGCAGCTGCACCCAGACACTACTAAGCTACGAGCTACATTTTAATACCTAGATACTACAAAGAGATAAGAGAGAAAGTATCTCCTCTCCCTTATGC
Source organism: Anthoscopus minutus (assembly GCA_013399455.1). Classification (NCBI taxonomy): domain Eukaryota; kingdom Metazoa; phylum Chordata; class Aves; order Passeriformes; family Paridae; genus Anthoscopus; species Anthoscopus minutus. The sequence continues at coordinate 203,739 of VWYI01009449.1, forward strand.
AAAATGTTGATCTATTTGCTGGTATAATTATAGCCTTTAGGAATCACAACCCTTATCTAGTGCAACAGTGTTCTGCCACAAAGCCAGTTTCCAGCCAGCCCACTTGATAAACACTGCTTATAGCTCTGCAGCTCAACGGGAACAGGTTACCCAGAGAAGCTGTGGATGGACCATCCCTGGAAGTGTCCAAGGACAGGTTGGATGGGGCCCTGAGCTAACAAAGGATGTCCCTGCCCATGGTAGGGAGACTGGATTCAGGGAATTCTCATTCAGACACAGTCACAGACTACAAAAGTCTTACAGACACTTGGGCTACTAACTCTTAAGCCAGGACAAACTTTGTGATGAACTTTTTTTACCTGTCAGAGGCTCTATAAGAACATATTGGGGCAACAGCCCAGGAAACACCACTTATGCAGAAATAAACTTCCTTATGTGTTTGTCAGTTGGCTCATTTTTTTTCCCTAACAGATACCTTCCATTTGTATTTAAATCCAAGCAGCCATGCCTGAGAGAGACCAATATTCATTTAAAAAAGCTGCAGCCCAGAGAACAATCAAGTTTCAGTGCTTAGCAACTAAATCATTAACCTGTTGGGAAGGAAATACTTCCTTTACCAGCATGGAATGCTGTCCCCAAGGCACTGCTGTACACAAAAATGTAAAATACATGGATTTTTATAGGTATTTCTTCATATGTATTTAAGATTCTTACTGTGTACTCCAGGTTAGTATACTCTGAACACTTTGGTAACTATATACTCTGAATACTAGGTGACTTTAGGCTTTGAATAATAGAGTGAGGATCATTACAAAAATATGTGGGATATTATGATAGTTTCATTAACTTTTGGTAGTAACATTTTGGTATTTGTGACACTAGTTTTATAATCCATTCTTCCTCATCAGACACAGATCATTCATATCTCTCTTTCCAGGTTGCATTTCCTCTCTGCCCTTCCTTCTACTCCCACAGCTGGGGCAGGGGAAGCTGTAAAGAAGCAGATGGACCTTGATTCCAATTGCTCGTTCTTAATTCAAAGAGGGGGTAGGCAAAACCACGGCAATGTGCTGCTGAAGAATCCTAGAAAGAGTTTGCTGTACCAAGGAAGTCCAAGTACCCCCTGACAGCTTCATCATGGTTTGCACACCCCATTCTGTAGCACAGCCAAAAAGGCAAGAGAGCAGCAAGGGCAGAGACCCACCATACACTTTCCTATCCTTAGCTCACCAAAATGCAGTCCCTTTGACTGAAGGGGTGAGGAGCATGACACCAAGAAGCATCATATACTATACTGACTATCACGATTACAGAGTAAAATAATTATTATTTTCCTGGATGTAATTCAAACCTGGATGTGGATATTCCACCACTGCAACTATACCGGAAATGTTTTTGTAATTTAGATTAATCCTGGATTAATCTGTGAGATTGTGGGGGAGTTAAAAAACTGCACCAAATTAGTATATGCTTTGTGCAGCAAGTCAGTCAGAAGCTCTACTGGCCTTTTATAAAAGTTCTTTAAAAATTTTATCCTACTCCTTAGAGGGAAGAAAACAAAACGACCAACCCACCCAAATGAAAAGAGGGGAAAAAAATCAAAATATTTTTTATTAGTAAAAAGTTGAAAATGTATTTTCAGGAGATACGCAACAATACTCTGTGACAGTTCTGAATTACCAGTTATTCGCAAAAACGATCTTCAGAATAGCCCAATCCCTCACAAAAAAATTTACCTCCCGGCCCACTACACTCCGGAGCGCAGTTAAGCGCTGCGTGTACAACACGAAAATACAGGAGTGTACCTTGTCCCCGGCAAGCAGCGGGGACTTGTCATTGTTCTCCAGCAGACCTGGCTCACATGCCCGTTTACTTTCATGCACCACCAAGGCACCGGGAACACGTGCCCGCAGGAGGGCTCCGGCCGGCGCCCGGGGCACACCCGGCGGCCGCTCCGGGGCGCGGTGCAGACAGGCGGGCGCTGGGCACGGCCCGTGTCGCCCCGTCGCAGCCNGCCGCGGCATCCCCGCCGCTGCCTCCAGAAGTCAGAGTGGGAACGCTGCACCCCTCGGGAGAAACACCCAAGAGCCCACCGGGCTGCGGCACTCGCTCTCCGCAGCCGGGACACCAGCCGGACCCCCCGCCCCGCCCGTCCCTTCCCGTCCCGTCCAGGAGCGCGCAGCGCAGCCCGGCTGCTCGAGCCGCCGCGGCCGCTCCCGGGCTCCCCATCGTACCCAGGATCTCCTTCCTTCGCTGCGTGTGGGGCTGCTCCGTGTAGACCCATTCGAAGTCGTCGCGGGTGACGCGGTTGCCCATGGCTGG
>VWYI01009449.1:206100-218764 GCA_013399455.1 Anthoscopus minutus
CTGCGCCCCGCGCCGCCCCGCGCTGCCCTTATAGCTCCGCGCCCGCGGAGGGGCGGCTCCTCCGCCCGCCCCCGCCCCGGCCGCCGCAGGCGGGCACCGGGACAGCTCCGCGGCTTCGCTCGGGCGGCAGGAGCAGGAGGAACTACAGAGCCCCTCCGGGATGTCAGGGGGAGTCCGGCGGGAAGAGGATGCCTCGGGGCTGACTATAAGGACAGGAGACGGGCGGCCGAGGCTCGCCGTGCTGAAGACAGCCAGGAGAGGTGTGTGGGGTGGGCGTGTTTGCAGGGCAGAAGGGATCCCCGTCGTGCTGCTTGCTAGCATCAGGGCTCGGCACTGCCGCTACATCCATCGCTGCCTGGGGCTGCTCCTGAGCACAAGGGGAACTCCAGCGCAGCAGGTCCCTGGGCACTTCCGGACACAGCTTTTGGAAAGCAAAGGTAGTCCAAACACCATAAATCCAGAGAGAGAGCCCTAAGCAGAATCGTGGATTAGGGCAAAGCCCGGTTGTGGGAGCTCCTCCCAGGAGTGGAAGACCTAGAACAGTGCAAAGGCGACCAACGGCTGACATACATTTCCTTGGCGCTCTGACAATCTTCGTGAGCTGTCCCGATAGAATCCAGCCCTTGGCTGTACAACACCTCACTCATGGTAGTCTGTGGCCCATTTCCCAGGTACGGTCCCCACTGGAGCAGCAGGAAATCACACTGTTACCTTGGTAACAAAACCAGGCAAAGGACTTGCTAACCTTAAAACTAAGGTAACCCTATGTACCCCTCTAGCCTCTCTAATTCACAGAGTTACATGTTACACAGTGATGTTTCTACACACAACCCAAAATTAAAGTGCTGCCCTTGTTCCCACTATAATCTTTTGCAAGTCCATACCTGACCTCCTGTCCATCTTCACTCATTATCCCTATCCCTATCATTAGTCCTTCCAACAAAAACATCACGGTGGATCAGCTCCAATTTTGTTTCGTTCTGTTTCAATATGAAAGTCTCTACCACCCTCCATTCCATCCTACCCTTAAAAATGCCTATTACAGATGGAAGTTAAAAGGGACAAAAAAGCAGCCTTGAAAATACGAGACATAAATATTTTTCAGCAAGAATTTTTGCCTACAAACACTGGCAACACTATCGCCTCTTGTATTAGCCAAGTGGAACTATTTAAGATCTCTTGGTAGAACAATTGCAACAATTGCATTAAGGCTGAAAGGCTGCAAAAATTAAACAACCCACAAACCCAAAACTCCAATGCTTAACTACTAGAAAGCTTTAGGAGGCTCTTTTGGGAGTTGAGGGTTTTTTTTCCCTAAATCATTGAATCACAGAATCAGCTGGGTTGTAAGGGACACACAAGGATCATTGAGTGATGGCCCTCCACAAGCCCCTGGCCCTCAACAGGACCATCCACAACAGTCACACAATGTGCTTAAAATATTGTCCAAACACTTCTTGAACTCTGTCAGGCTGTGACCACTTCCTTGGACAGCCTGTTCCAGCCCACACTCTGGGAGAACAATCTTTTCCTAATATCTTTTCCTAATGTCCAACCTAAAGCTCCCCTGACACAATTTCACATCATTCCCTCAGGTCCTGTCACTGGTCAGTACAGAGAAGAGATCAGTGCCTGCCCCTCCTCTTCCCCTCACAGGAAGGTGTAACTGCAATGAGGTCTCCTTGGGTTATACCAAACATGTAGGGTGGCCTAACTAGGCCAACCCCCTGAGTTCTTGTTTTTTGCTTTATGAATGAAACAAAGGAACTTCTTTTCAGTCTTCAGGGATTGTTTATTATATCTTATCGTAAGTTCTGAGCCATAGATAGTACAGGCTCTGCTCTCTTACAAACATAAGGCGATTCTGCCCTCAAGGAGAAAAAATATCCCCTTATATACAAAACAAACAATCCAATTACTTAACACTACGTATTCTAAATGTATATTGTTATTACTTTTCTACCAAGAACTAGTTATCTATCTGTTCACATAACATGCCTCTGCGGCAAACTCTGTCCAATAAGATTATGGTCTTAACACTAGAGAAAATGGAGTAAGTGAAGGAGAAGGGAAACTGAGGCAACACCCACAATCCTCCATCTTGAACCTTCATTTACACCCATAGCATATAAAACCTAAAGATTACATTTTCACTAAGCAATAACTCCCAACTACACTGCTACCTAATTCACACTTGGGTTGTTTCCAACTCCTCAGAAAGCTTTGGAAGCTTTTTCCATGGACGGAGGTTGAAAGGAATTCTTTCCTGAGGGCCAGGAGTCCTCAGGACAGGCAGAGAAATATTCCCTCCATCCTGGGTTCCCACATCCCCTCAGTCCCCTCCAGGCTGAACACACCAAGTGACCTCAGCTGCTCCTCATACAACTTCCCCTCAAGGCTCTTCACCATCCTTGTTGCCCTCCTTTGGATGCTCTCTTCTAGCTTAAAATTTAAACCCTTGAATGATGAAAGGTTCAAAGCAGGTTGAGTGGAAAGACTGTGGTGTAAAGGGAAACAGTTTTACCCTTAATAGCAGGAGTTCAACTACTTTGCTGTTACAGCTCAGGTCTCTGTAAGTACAATGATTTCTCCACTATTACTCCAGCACAAGGTTGGTACTTGCCCATGAAGTTGCAAGGTCCAACCCAGATAAGGGACTGTTAATCCAAGTTAAGGTTATTACGTGTTTCTAGCAGAAACAGATTGTTCAGAGAGCAGATGCATCGGTCTCAGCCTAAACCTTTAATTGGCTCAAACGTTCTGGTGTGTTGACAGTATTGGTGGAGAAGCCAAAGACAATAAATGTGATGACACCCTTCTGTCACTTCCTGCTCAGGTGTGCTGAAGGTGACTAAAAAAGAAATTAGTGGGGCAGTCCATGCAGTTACAAAGAAAACAAACATGACTTCACCCCAAAGCTTGTCCAATAGGATAGTGCTATTGCATGTGGTAAGCTACACATGGAAACTAAAGTACCTCCTTTGTTGGCAAACAGCATCTCCTTCATGTAGCTCATTACTATAGACTCAACCTGACCACATAAGAAGAACAGAAAACTTTTCTGTCTCCAGTGAATTGGCATCTGGTTTTGAGAACAAAATTTCATGCTTTATATTTCTATAATAAGCCAAACAAATAATACTAATTCAAGAGTAATTGTGGATGCCAGACAAACAAGAAACACCAGCTTTAGATCATCTTCTAGAACTGGCAAAAGTATTATCCAGTTCTGACCATTTGCCATCCTTAGTTTTACACCATCCTAGTAAAATCATTCACAATGGAAAAAGGAGGGAGGGCTGTTAATGGCACCTAGCAATAACAGCCTTTTAAATGAATGCTGTAATGACTGTCAACTCTACAGATTCACAAGGTCACTACACTTTACACAGTTCAGATGTGCTTTACATGGTTGGGTTCTCTCAACTGACGCCTCCCTTTCTTATGTAATTTCCCATACTTGTTCAGGACTTCTGGGAACTATTGGGAAGCCTAGCTGAGAGAAATTCCTAATACACTCAGGAGGAAGAGCACAATTGCTGACTCTGTGCAAGGTACCATCAAATATCTCATTTACATAGTTTTAAGTACACATCACACTAATCTCCAGCATCCCAGGGTAAAAAAGACAAAAATCCTTTCCTCCACTGAGGACATGGCTTATGATACACAGTTCTGAAGCTATATATACTGGTCCACATTTCCACATATCCAGGCAGACTCACCCTTCCTCATCCAAAGGTGCCTACCCATCAGTTGGCTTCACAGCATGAATGTATTTTCACTACACAACCCAGTCACTTCCTTCTTTTGCTCATGGAAAGAACAGGTGACAGAGTAAATACAGTGGGAACACCTGCACACATCTCCTAGTGACCACTGCCAGCCTTGGGAATTTGAGGTATATTAATTTTGCCCTGGGGTGTAGGTCTTAACTCCTATACTTGTGGTTGCCAACAACTAATCTTTGTTGAAGTTCTTGTTCTGGAACTAAAATTAAGTTGTCTGGGAATTTTATCTCTAAATGAAGTGTTTTCTCCTCTGAAGTAAGAGCTCCATGTCCTACTACAGACTTTCAGTCTGTATTTTCAGTCACTGCACTACTTACTTTCTTCTCTGTATAAATTGGACCTTCTTTCATCACCAGAAGACATGACTATATTTGCTCTTTTATTGAAGATTTTGCTTTCATTTTGAATTATCACTCTCTGACTTGATGTAACTACTGCCACATGACATACTTTATTGAGTGAAGTCAAATTTTCATAGGCAGCATAGTTTGTAGATGAGCCATGTCAACACACACCCACACCCAAGTAAGCCCAGGAGAAACAATTTGCCAGTAAGACCTCGTTTGCTTTCTCCTCTCACCTGTGCTGACCCTTCCCGGGGTCAGCCTGGGTTTCTCTTTCAACTGGGTTAGCTCCATGCTAGAGCTGTGAGTTGAACTGACCAAACAAAGGTGCTGAGGAGCTGGTGTAAGAGCCTTAGCAGGAGAAAGGCGCGTTCCTTTTGGCAGCGTGAATCTGCTGGATACACTCGGTGGTATTACACACAGCCCGGCGGCTCTCACAGGCCGTGCGTGCCCAGCAAGCCCTGGTGGGTGTCGGCTGGCCGCAGGTGTCCCTGCCTGAGAGCTGCCCAAATGAGCCCTGAGGTTCCAAGAAGCAAACAGCTCCCCAGGAGCCGGGCTCACTGCTGCCCAGGTTCACCGCTCCTCCCCTGCCCAGTCTCCCCGCCTTCCGCAGCCGACTCAGCGGAAAGCTCCTGCCGTGGGAATGCTCCTTTCGCGGGCCGGGAGCAGCGGGAAGCGCACAGGAGAGGCGGCACGGGCTGCACCGGCACCCGCACGGCGAGAGGCGCGGGTGCCGCGGGTGCCGGGGCGGCTACGCGGCCGAAGGGCTCCAAGGACAGCTCCTCTGCAGCCAGGGCTCGGCTCGCCCGGTCCTGCGGCATGCCGGCCCACCGGGGCCCGCGGAGAGCCCGGCCCGTTCGGGGCGGGGAGCGGAGCCGCGCTCGCCCCCGTGCCCCCGCGCGNGCCACCGCGCCCGTCCCCTCCCTGGCTCCCGGGCACGCGCTTCCCCTCAGCCCGAAACGCCCGCGGCCCGCGGAGGTAGCGGCCATCACCGCAAGGGTGGCTGAGGAAGGGCTCACTTCGCCAGAGCGACGGACTTGGTTTGGTAGCGCTCGAGTGTGCTCGCTTCTTCTAGAAATACGTCCTTAAGGAATTTAAAAATGTTTTGTCTGGAGGTTAACAAATGCGAGGCTGCTCTTAACTAACGATGCCAACTGTGATGCAGTACATAACGTATTTAGACAGATTGCTCCTGCAGAATTCACATGGAAACAATTTCCTTTTCTAGATTTTTTTCTTATCTCGTGATACATTTCTTCGCTTTTCTAAAGAATCACAATATTTCTACAAAGTAATTTATTCCACGGAGTGGTTTATGTTGTCCAGAGGATTTCCAATTGCTTTCTCTCACAAGACGTATTTACTACACGTTACTTACACACCGTAAGTACTTCCCCATGGATAGTTTATGCTACCATCCCTGCAGTCTTGGGCATTTCAGGAAGCCTTACTTAGCATCCTGACACAAACTCCTGAGTAGAGCGTGGGAACTAGACTTCTACAGTAAAAATTTAAAACACAAAAAGTAATAACAACGTTTGTAATCTCCTATCCAAATATGAGAACCTAAGGGGTAAACTGTGGACAAGTTGTCTGAATTATGAGAGAATGTGGGTCCTGTGAAGAAAACGTCTCTTCTTCCCCTCTAACCATCGATGCCTCTCTTTTCTGAAAGCTCACCCTACTGTACATTGCCGGTCTGTCTGGAAGTGCTCTCTGGACCGCAGCTCACCCTCGCAGATCTGCTTTCCCAAACGTATTTCCCGATACTCAGGTTTCAACCTGATGCACTTAAACCCTTTCATTTCAGTGCTGCTGAGCTCATTTCTGACAATAGGAGTGACACGGGGTTAAGAGGGGTACTTGTTCGGCCTCTTGAAGTCAGAGGCTAAACTTTAAGTAGAGGAAGAAAAAATCCACTTGAAAATGTCTCGCTGTGTGTGTATGTAGTGTGGATGTGTAGGAAGAATTGCCTCTGCAGGGAACAGTTGGAGAAAAACTTTGATAACAAACTGTACTGAATTCCAAAGATTATGTCATACAGTCTGTTTTTATTTTCAAAAAATATTTTTAGTTAGTATTTATATTGTAGTAACATATATAGATCCTCCAAGATGGACTAGAATTTGACTACAAATTCACAAAGTAAAATTATAATCTTTCTTCCAATGAGTTACAAATCCTTCTAGTATAAGTACAGTAGAAAAACCACTGAACAGTTTTGTGCATACCTAAAGAGTATAAGGTTTTGCTTGCAGTTTAGCAAACTGTCAGTCGAGTCAAAATATCTGTTTCCTCATGGAAACCTAGCTAAGTTGGTTTAATAAAAATAAATAGCTGCCCTTGGGCTTTCCTTGAGACTGCAGCATTTTATATACCTTATTTATTTATTTTTATTTAGCCTTGTTCATTTCAATCTATTTTTCGTTTAAAATGAATTATTAACTCTAGGGCTACATCTTCCTTAATGCTAGTGGGATCTATCTGATGACTTCAATAGAAGCTGAGCAATGAGCACTTTCCAGGATCAGGTCTGTAACCCAAGGGAATGAATATGCGGGAGAAGAGATAAGGAAGCCCAGTTATTTGCAGGACAATCAGCATGAACAGGAGCTGCAGATTTGCTCCCTGGCCCCTGGGAGCAGTGTGAGCAGTTAGGACATGCATTCACATATACTGCCTGTGCTGGCAGGTGTGAAATTGTACCATGCTGGCTCAACTAATAGGTATTATTTCGCCAGAAATTTCTGCTTTTTGTGTTGTCTACAATTTGCAAGATCCGGACTATTCATATGTCCACGCACATCGTGTATTGGTGTAATATGACTCCTTTGTGAAGACTGAGGATTTTTGGAAGGATAGTTTCATACCCTCAGCCATGAAATCAGGAATGGCAGACAAAAACTTTATTTATGATCATCAGGTTTAAAACTCAGTAATAATTATTTGTATTTTTCATTCATAATTAAAGGACTAAACGTTTCTGGAGTGAGGATTAGTCCCACTGATTCATGTATTCTTTCATATGGTAAGAAAAACTAATTATATGATCTTGGCCTTACAACAAAAACCTGTTTCATGAAACTTAGGTGATTAACGACCATAACTTAGAAATTAGTTTGGAATGGTGGCATTCCAAACCCTGTCTCCATCACTCTGCAAGATGACTGATGAGAGACTGATGTGCTCAGCCTCAAAAACACAAGCAGATGACAAATGTAGGAGAGCACTGTAAATCTCAGTCAATAAATTGGTGTAGCTTTGTTATCTGCTTGGTGTGCTAACTAAGAGGGGAATCTGTGGTAGGATGTGATACAGCAAAGAAAAACAATCATTATTAAAAGTACCAGAAGGCAAAACAGAGAAAAGAGGTGTACACAGAGTTCACTGCTTGTTTGTAGTCATAGTCAGCAAGCAGAATCTTATGTTCATAATGAAATTTTAAATATGTTTTCTAGGAGTCCCTACAGAAATTTGGATCAGGGATTTCCCTCATGTTTAATTAGCAGTCTAAGGAGAGAGGACAACGACATTTGTAGCAGAATCCTGTGGGCCATAAAGTCAGTCACAGTGACTGTTATATTAGATCAGCTGGAGATGAGGAACCTAAATCATGAAGGAGGCTAAATTATGAAGAACTATAAAGGTAAAGTTAAAACCACATTTCCTGCAGAGCTGCAAAGGACTCTGGAAAGATGGCACAGCTAATTAACATTTTACTTAGTGAATTACTTTAATGGCATTGTAAATCCCAGTTTAAATTTCTTCCTGAGTTAGGTTTTGGTTTTTTTTTCTCTTCAAGATTTCTCCTGTTTTAATTCATCAATAGGCCATTCTAGATGAATGGAAAAACCTGCTATCTTGAATTGGCAGAACTTATTCATTAGTCCTAGATAAGTCTTTAACAAGTGTTAACAAGAGTAACCCTTTATTATCAATTACTGATTTTCTTTCCTCCAGTAAGTGACTTTCTATCTGGTCTTCTTTAGGAAAGAGCAAAAAATATCTTAAAAGCTACCCATGTTACATATTTATCTAGATATGTAAGTATTATCAGTTTATTGGTCGGTGTTGGCTTACTGTGGGAGGGCTAATCTTTCTTTCTTAAACACAGGACAAATAGTTTGTGTGAGAAAGAGAAGAAAAAATAGGATATCAGAATTTTCCAAATGAGTGGATTTGAAAGGCTAGGTGAAACAAATCAGGAAAAGGGTGTGTTGACCCTGCTAGAGGCAAGAGAGAAGGCTGTAGATGCTGGCTGTGAAAACCACACTTATTTCACAAGTTTCACACTTCAAATGTCTTCCCTTTATTTTGGTGTAAAATGAAGAGGGCAGGAATAAGACTAAAGAAAAAACTAATAAAACTAAGTAATAAAATCACTCCAATATTTAAAAAACAAGCATTGAGTATTTTGTTAATTTACTCATACTTTGTGAAAGATTAACTTGTCTTTGTGTGACCTTTCTTTTCTTAAAATACAGCAGACTTCAGTATTTGACAAGTAATTCTTTTCAAAAGAACAGCTACCTAGTTTGGGCTAGGTGCAACTGAGATAAGGGTCAGGACAATTAGTTCTGTAGTATGAAACAAGAAACAGCTCTTCATATAAATATCACACAACCAGATACTGTACTCAAAGTTAAACTAGTACAGCAGTGACAACTGTGGTTCTGGGAGCTGCAACTAGCTCACCATTAGAAGAAAAAATGCACAAGAGTTAAAGCATCACATTGATTAAGGGGCTAATGATGTTGAGTACTGACCATTATCTGCTGATCACACATATGGTGTATAATACATACATACATACCTATATATATGTGTGTATATATAGATATACATGTATGGAGAGAACTTACATTGAGCATATCTGAGAGATGGGTTGTAAGAGCTCTCCCAAACCAGGCTGCTGCAATGCCTCAAGCACCCTGTATCTTCTTGTGCTATGAGTAGCACTGCTGATTTCTCTGCAGGTAGTCTGCATTTAACAAATGCTTTAAGCATTCTAGGAATTGCAAACCAAAATTACAAAAAAAACCCCAAAAAATATAAAAAAAAATCCCCCATGTTCTAGTTGTGCTCAGTGAAAGGACATGAGGCTAAAGGCACAAATAGCAATACACAAAGATTTTTTTAAACATAAGTGAAGAGCTTCCTTCAGTCAAACATGGGAACAAGTTGCTCAGAGAGGCTGTGGAGTCACCATTACTGGAGATATTCAAAGCTTGTCTGAACATAACTCAGAACAATTTGCTTTATTTGACCCCACTTTTGAGCTAGGGCTTGGACTAGATTTTATCTAGAGATCCCTTCAAATCTCAGCTCTGCTCTTCTGTGATCCTGTGAAACTGAGGTCAGTGTCTCTCAGTCAGCTTAGTATTCTTTGGGATTAATTGAAACAAAATGTGATTTTTCAAATTATCCTTATATGCCATCAATGCACATGGTGGCAGTAACCTGCCTGCAGAACTTTCTACTACCAGCACCGATGACCATCTTCACCATAAAGTAAGAACCCAGCACATACAATCTTCTGTAGTACTTCATGCCAAGTATATGTAAAAGCTAAAAGCTGAAGTTCAGAGATGTAAGAAATGTCTTTGAGAGCATGCACCTTGTCTTCTTTTTCCTTTCTCTGCTTTCTTCTCCTGCCTTCCTTTTCCTGTGCATGGTACTGGGGGCTCATGTAAATGTAGGTGGCACTACTTTTTTTACAATACTGCACCAAAAAGAAAAGAGATGAGTTCTCAGTAACCTGTAGCTTTCTAACTTGTCCAAATGATTTCTGCACAGAGCTACTACACTGTTTTACTGGCTTTGAAATTGCCATCTCTTTGAATACTGAGGTTTTCCCTGCACATTCAGGTGCTAAGAAAAGCAGATGTGTGAGTCAGATCAATCCAAAAAGAAAGGAAGGCTTTGAGGACAGCAGAAGCTGGGTTTGTCAGGAGAAAACCCATGACATTTTGTTCTTTTAGTCAGGTGTTCTTGGCACCTGAAACTACTAACAAGAATTTTGTAGTAGCAAGAAGAGAGAGTGTAGATAAAAAATGCTGGTGGGTGTGTGCATGTGAAAAGTAGAAATTTGGTTTCTGCAGATTGATGGTGGACTACAATTTCCTGCAGTAGATTTTAAGAACACTCCCACCCTCACTCCCCCAATAAAACAGCTAAATCTGAGGCATCTAGAGCTTACAGAAAAAATATATTCCTAAACACTTGTTACGAATGCCTAAAAATAACTTTTATTTCCAATGGATGGTTTACATTTTTAAAATTAAACATTTTAACCCCTTGCTTTTTAAATGTGTCTAGGAAACAAAATGGAGTCCTAAGCATGGGGAGCAAAATGGGGTGCATAGGGCAAGGAGATAAGAGATTATTAAAGGGATAAATTCTACTGCTATTTGGATAGGGGACAAAGTTTTCTTTTAAACACCTTTTTCACTGGGCAGCTTTCACATCTTTATTCTTCCTTGTTGCTGTATTTTTTTGTCGACCTATTAATGAAAAATAATGTAAGTTAAGCAGATTGTCTCATTCAGGATTAAGAGAAGACAACTGAAAATGAGGTGGTTGTGATACCTACAAACTTGAAAGTGCCTTTTTTGTCTGAAATGATATAACTGCTTCCAGTTAAAAAAAAACAAACCAAAAAAAAAACCACAAAAATGAAACAAGGTTGTGCAAGATTATTTAACTATTATCACTGACCTGAACCAAAAATGTTGTCTCTGTGAACAGGGGAGACTCGTGACTTTGTTCCAGTCCCACTTGCTCTGATGGCAATGTCAGCTCTGATCGGAATTCAAGAGCAGGACTGAGTACATGTCTAATATGTAGGTGACAATAATATATTTTCTCTATGCAAGCTTAGAATATAAAGTATAACTGAGTGGTGTATTTCTTCTAAAAAAATAATAGAAAAGTACACCATAATCACTCGCCATTTTCTTTTATTACATAAAATGACTATGGAGGGACTAGGGACACTTCATTCTAATTTTGAAATCTTGTTCTTAAAAGGTACAGAACCATTTTTCCCACGCTGGTACACTTGTCCTTCCAGCTATAAACAGAGGGGCAGAATTTATATGTAGAGTTCTGGAAATATCTTTACAGGATCTAAAAACAGCCTTTCAGTTTGTGAGAATTTTGCCATGACAAACTACATCTTGTAGCTTGTTAAAATGGAAGTGCTGAGTATGACTGGAGAGGAGGAAATTCCAGATCTCCACAAGTAAATTTGTTGCTATTTCTAATAGTTAATAGGAAAGTATTTCCTAATCCATCATTAGGGCAAAGCTCAGTACTGGTGTCTTGAGACTTGGACTAGACTAACCTGGAGAACACTTGATAATGAAGTAGAAGAAAGCATTTATTAGCAGAAACCTTTTATCAGTTTTTATATTGTGGCAACTTGGAATATGAGCAAAGCAATGGTGTATGGAGAAGTGAAGCTTAAAATGGAATGCATACTTGCAGCAGCCTTGGAAATACTTATGAGGCAAATCTGCACTTGTAGTTAACATAAAAGGGGAAGGTGATGTAACAGCTGGGAAAAAAAAGGAAAAAAAGGAGACATTCTTGACCTGAGTACAGAAGGCCTGTGAGACTTGTTTTAAATCCATCACCTTCAGTGGTACTAATTTACTTTGTATAATCCAAGACTTCCTTTTTTTGAAGATGTACATACTTCTAGAGCCACCAACAACGTCTGACTGAAGATAACATACAGTCCTTTTGAATGACTTCTGACTACCCGTCGAGAACACTTTACAATTACTCAGTCCACAGCTCCACATTTCCTATTCACAGCTCTTTGGCATCGCCTTGTTCATACTGACAGGCAGCTGCTTCTTTGCAAACTCTGCTCCTGATTTATAGGCATACAGGCCTGACCCCTGACAAAGCTAATAACCAAATGAGTGCAATACACTCATGAGTGCTACATTTCCCCTGGCACCCCAGCACACGGCAGTGCCTTGATGGGGTAAGGAAGGGATGTCCTGCAGCAGTTGGCAGAAGGGGAAGGAAGTGGAGTGTGACTGGAGCGCGGAGCTGCTGCATTTGCAAGGCACGAACTGTTGTGTTGCTGTTGGAACGGCTTTGGGGAGCAACGGAGTTCAGGGACGGAGGTGTGCGTTAATAATTAAGGCGAATACCCACTCTCGATAGTTTAAATGAGGGGATCATTTCACGTAATGGAATTTTGTGCAGTGACTGAACTGCAATGCTTCACTTATTTTAAACTGTTTCTCGGTAAGCGAGTTCACGCACTCGGCCGCTGATGGCCCCGTGGGCCTTCAGGCCAGGCTGCGGGCGGCACCGTGACCCGGCGCTCCCCAAGCCGCTGGCGTGCCCGGGCGCATCTCCTGGCTGCGGGAAAGCACGGCGCCACGCACCGTGCGGAACACATCGTCCTTCAAGGAGAAAGAAAAGGAATAAAGGGAGAGAGAGAAAAATTCCCAGGTGCCATTAACAGCTCAACTGTAAAATTCAAACGCGCCGAACCTGCCCAAGTCC
>VWYI01009449.1:220296-260389 GCA_013399455.1 Anthoscopus minutus
AGACCCGCTCGCCCCGACCCCGCGGCTCCCCGGTGCGGGGACGGCGAACCCCGAAATACCGTGTACAGCTCGCCCGGGGGCCGCTCGGCCCCGGCCCGCTGCGGTGGGTGGGGCCTCCCCGCCCGGAGCCCGCGGTGCCGGCGAGGGGAAGCAGCTCTTCGCCCCCGCGGGGCTGCCCGCGCCTCCCGCCGGCTCGGAGGGGGCGGCCGCAAACAACCGGCCCTTCAGAGCCCGAGGGGCGCCGGGGGTGGCAGCCAGGAGGGGCGGCTCCGGAGCTGACCTCCGTCCCTGGGAGCCGCGGGGAGGAAAGGGGCAATTTCTAGCTGGCGCTCGGAAACGGGCGAGCTTTTCCTCGACTAGGTCTGACGCTTTAAATAAGCTTTTTAAGTAGGCACGGGGAGACCTTGTCGTGGGAGATTCTGTGGGTTTTTTTGAGGATTTTTTTTTTTGGTGCGCATGTGGGAGTGTCTTTTAAAGGCACTTTTAAATCTTGTGAAGATGTTTAGTATCTGCGGCACTTGGAGTAAAGCTGACATGCACCTACCCTACCCACTTTAATTTTTTAAAAATTTTTACAAAAATATATTGCCGGCAGCAATGCTCCGTAATCAGAGTTCCATACGTAAGTTACATAAATGTGAAAAAAGAGGTCAAATAATACAGTTCATAAAATATTTAAATTGGTGGGTGCTTTTTGAATAATAAGTTGGTGATCTGTCTTGCATATCATAATTTTTGTGCTCTTTCGAATTTTTGGAGAAAGAGTGTGATAAGATAGAGATACTCTTGAAGCTTTTGACGTAGTTGAAAACATTTGCACTCTGATGTTTGCAAGTGATCAGAAGTTGTTAGAAAGGGCAGTGTAGAAGGGAAGGTGTATCAGACAACTGAGTTCTCATGCCTGAAAAGACAGAAAGCACAGTGGCATGGATTTTTACTCTCTTTTTAAGTGCAGGTGACAACTTTAGTAAGTCTCACAGAGTATCTGACACTATTGGCATGTCTGTTGACAGCCCAATGATGGAAGTTCTTTACTTCTTGATGAAGCGTTTCCCAAATACTACATTGTAGGATGATGTTCCATGTGCTTCTATATGAAGCTGAATAAATTCCCTTGCTAGTAGTTTTCTTAGAACTGACCATCCAAGAAAGATAAAAGATAATAGAAACTAATATAGTCTGCTGGCTTGTGGAAGCTGCTGGAGGTAGCAAGTGGCTGTATGACTCATGAGCTGGCAGGATACAGGACCTTGCTGAGATCAATTGACAATTTCTAGCATGCATTTGCACTTAAAAATTCAGAGTGCCTGATAGGATGCTTCCTTAGGACTGCACGCTGATTATTACTTGGCCCAAGTGAAGCATGTGTATAATCAATAAATTTGCTTCTCTTCCCACATACACAGCTTTTATATCAGGGGTAGCCTTATTGATTTTGGTGGATTTTTTGTTTGGGAGCATGACCATGCAAGCTCAGTAGGGATGATAACCACTTGTAATTCACTGGATATTGAATTGCATTGCTACATTTAACTCAATTATATCCATGATGCAGAAGAATAAAGAATGTCTAGTCTGACTTGACTTGCTAAAAAACGCCCTTCCAAAAGCAAATTCAAATGTATAGGGAAAAAGTTTGACCTCCTCTCCCTCTGGCATGCGGATATCACCCCTCAACTTCAAACAGCCGTGGTAATAACCTGCTCAGTTGAGAGTGTTGTCAAGTTTTGCTGAGAATATTGGACAGGCTCTTGCACCTCATATGCAGCTTTTTTAATATTACAGAAGGGGTCTGATGTAGTCAAATATTGGGGGGTGGGTTGTTGGTTTTTTTTGGGTTTTTTTTGTTTTTTTTTCTCTTTTGCCTTTTTCCCCCTGAAACGTCGGAGGCTGAATTGTTGCCAGAGAATTTGAAAAAGAAACGAAACTTGAGACAGAGGGATATACATGCAAACCCCAAAAAACCTCAACCCCAAAAATCTCTGTCTAAATCAATGCCAAGAAAACCCAGAATCACTAGCTTACAAAAGGGTAGTTCGGAAGTTTCCCTAAAGATTCAAACTACTTTATTTTGAAGACATATAGTAGGCTTGAGTCTGTATTTTGACATAATTAAAGATTTGCTTGCACACTGATTCAGTTGACTGTTTTAAAAGCTAAGTGAAAAGTTAATCAAAAGGCAAGTGATAAAAAAGGCCATACATCAAGATTAGAACAGTGAGCCCTATATTGCTGTGCATGGGATTTTGAATTGGGGAGAAGGACACTTTGCTCACCACAGTGTGGGAAGACAATGTGAATTAGTTCCTTGTTGCTGTTTGCTGGTGCTACTATATCGGCTTGTACAGGGGTGGTACCAAATTTAACCAATCATAAATCTTTTTCCATAAATGAATATAACTTGTCTTGTAGCACCTCTTGAAATGTGTAGAAATAATCTGTGGAATATACAGCAATGTGATTAAAAGGCACTACTTAATCCTTGTTATGTGGTTACTTAGAAATTGCAGTACTGTTGTTGGCAACAATTTAGTTCCCCTAACTTCTCTTATCACCTTGGTATCTATGGTGATATCAAACTTATGACCCTTGATTAAAGTATTTAGTTTGAGGCAGTAGTGTCTTGTTCTAGTTCAGATCAGCTTTTCAGTTCTTATACAATATAAGTATTTGTTTTTCTTCCTGTGTTCATGAAAGTAAGAAGTGAATGAAAGTGTATTTTTGAAAGGGTTGAAAAGGGTATATGGTGGATAATTCAATCATGTTCCTATAGTGTGTTTACTTCATATAGTTAATGGGGCTCTCCAAGTGAGATGCCCCAGTTTGTACTAGAAAAATTGTTCTTATCAAGTGAAATTTCTTTGTACCATTGCTGTATTCAGCTTGAATCATTGTCTTTAGTGAGTTTTTCCAGGTTGGGTGCACAATAGTGAAGGGGGGGAGGGGAAGGACCATGAGAAATCACTTTGTCAGATGGTGCTTACAAAACTGATTCTTGTGTGCAGGAACATTTGGGAAGGTGGTGCTTAAATGCTGATTGCACCAAATGGTGGAAATTTTAAGCAATTGAGGCTTAAGTTTGAAGGTGAAAAAATGGATTAGTGTAACTGCATTTTCTTCCAGGTAATGGCTCTGTCAAGCTTTCAAACCTGGAATAGGTGTTGGCTTAAACTATTATTGTTAGTGTAGTCTGAAAGCTAAGAGCTGAAGTAGCACAACCAAACATTGCCCACAGATGTTAAACTGCTCAAGTGTCCCATCCTTAGATGGGAAAGACAAAGATGCAGAAGTTACATGTATGGTTTGGGAATTATTTTCAATAATACCGGAAGCCTGTGCTGTGGAGCCTTCTTTGGAAGCTTGGGCAGTTCATGTTGGATTTCTAGAAGGTTCTTCAAAATCTATTAAACTTTCACTCTCAAAAAACAGAAAGGTTTTTATTTTACTTCATTAGATTGCAGGGTTGAGAAAAATAACCATCTGCTGTCTTATCAGTTGTCTTAAGTAGTGTAATGATAGATGAGTCACTTCTGTTGTGGGCCTGTATCAAGGATGGCCAAAACACTTTGCAATGACAGATAGGTAATGAGCTTCTTATGAAGTTTGTTACAATGGAGGAAGAAAGTGATTCTCTGGTTTAAAATATTAAGGTGTCAATCAATTTCTGATTCCGATTAAGACAATGAGATAGGCTTCTGCTGTAAGTATTGAATCTACCCTGACATTTTTGCAGTTATAAGGTAAACTGTTCTCTGTGTTTGTTTTAAATGTATTTTCAGTTTTGAAAGTGAAATACAGGAATGTGGTTCACCATCTAAAATAATTCATTTGCTTATTAGCCCACCTTCAGACTACAATCCTCTAACTTGCTGTTGGATCCTTTCCTGGGGCACTCAAGTCACTCCTATGCTGACCATTCAGAAGGTCATAGTGTTTCAGCAGAGTCTCATAAATGCTGAAGTAAGATGATGACTATTGATATATGCACTGGTTTTGTCATTTCGTGTCTCAGTGGTGTGAAATAAGAGATGGGTGACACAGGGAAAGAGGAACCTGTTCTCCATCTGTGTGCAAGGCACGTCAGAGGAAAAGTAACCTAGCAGCCGTTTAGGTTAAAAAATTACATACTGTGCAAAATGGAATTTTAACATTCAGAAGTGTCTGCTAAATAACTGTATTATTTAACAAGCTAATTACAGTTCTTTGCTTCCAAACATGACCAATGAACTAATTTGCCTGAGGAGATTGCAATGTGGTAGCAATAACCAAGCTGTTACCACAGTGCCTTGGTACTGCACAGCTGCCGAATACATCCTTTATCCTGTAATTGCCTTTCAGCTGTTCCTAAAAGCAAATGTGTTTAACTGTGTGATCATATTTTAAGCTTAAATGTTGTTCATCCTTTTAGTGGCTAAGTCCTTTAATCTGGTGCCTTGAGGAGGAAGCTGTAGGATCAGGTGTCATTGCTTTGCTACCAGGTGTATCTCCTGAGCTCCCTTTTGCATCCTGTTTTCCTCAGATGAAAATTGACTGAACAGCAATGCATTCTCACTGCTCAGTAATAGAGGAGGAGGGTGGCTTGCAGATTCAGTGATTTAGAAGTGGAATATGATAAAATCAAGAATAACTGAGGAAAAAAATAATGACAGAGCTCCTAGGTTTGAGAGTTCAGAGGGCCATCTTTGTAAGCTGGGGAGTTCCAGCATTGTCAGCTGCTACTCAAGAAATGCACAATATAATGGGATAATCCAAGGGGGGGTGGATTTTTCAGTGTAACAAAAGGGCTGTAAGAGATGGAGAAAGTGTGATAATAGGAGCAAGTGCTGGGAAGCAGGTTCTACCCATGTTTTGTTATTGATTTGTTGCATGGAGTTACTAGTTTTATCCTAGTAACCTTGCTTCTTCCTACTATGTTCAGTATTTGGCTTGGTTCTCTTAAATTTAAGGTTGTTTCACCAGTAGTCAAAAGACACAATTGGCTAAACACTGAACTTTCACTGGTCTTAGTAGAAAAATGTTTGATATACTTGCCTTGAAGGGCCCAAGTGGACGTGTGTATTGCCCATATTTAGGGGGCAGTGAGAGATGTGCAGATGGAAGGACACCGAACATGAAGATGTGTAAGGATATGTCCTAAAACGGTGCATAGAACAACCCAGTTTAGGCTAAGTACCTACCTTATTATAAATTGGCATAGAAAGATGTAGGGGGGAGGCCATTAAAATTGTGTTCTAAGTTCATTACAGAAAGCTGCATTGGATGTATAAGAACAGTGCTTCAGCTGAACACCTTATATTTGAGTCTGCTATACTCTCAGGTGGTTTTAAGGGGCAAAACAAAGTAGATCAGATAGTATATATAGTAATTCATTTCCTTTTCCTGACTGGCTCCATGGTTCTGTCTGTACTTAACTTGTATGAGGGGCATCCAGAGGTGTCACTGTAATTTCAGGGCTGTGTCTGTGTTTTGCTTTTCTTTAGATGCAGTATGTTTGATTCTTTGATGCTTTGTGAGAGGAAAAAGGGAAAGTAATTTGCCTGTGGTGGGCATGGGGGCTTGCTTGAAGGAAAGAACAACAGTTAACTTGTCCGGTTTGCAGTGACAATGATCAGTTTGGCCTGAGTGAAAGTTTGCTTGCACTTTACCCTCCAGACTTTGAGCTGCCTAGTCCAGGTTGGTAGGCCATCACAAATAAACTAAATTTGTGCATAGAGCACATTGGTAAAGTTTTTCCATTTCCAAGCTTCTTCCAAAAAAGTGGGGGGGGGTTTCCTTTGTGTGTTTTCATTTCGTTTTCCCAATACCTGGTAATGTCACAGGATGGTCACCATACTAAAGAGCTACTGAAGTCTGCTGCTACTTTTTCAGAAATATTAGCTGAATGTAACACTTCAAGGTAACTTTTTGTATTTTAATGTTTTGCTTTGAATTTGTTTTTAGAAGTGGAGGTGTGTGCTACTGTAGAGATGCAGTTTTTGTTATAGGAAAATGTGGTGGTTTTTTATTTTCATATAACTGTTAATATACTAAGCAATCATTTCTCTTGTGTTTTACTCTATCCAAGCAATATGTTTATAATTTTTGTGTTTTATGGCAGTAGTTGTTGAATTAAATAGCTGTGCAATTTACTTCTGTTGGCTGGCTTTTGGGAAGTAAAGCCGCTGAAGGCTGGCTTTCAGTTCAGTCCTCAAATAGCAAGAAAGTGCTGTGGAATAGCAAACCTTTCCGCTAAGGAAGGACAGAAGATGTTTTAAGAACGTATACAGAATTTCCCAGTTGATTCATGTATCTGATGTGAGGCAGGAAATGAAAACTTGTCTGTGTTATGAATGTCATCAAATAGTCAAACTGCACATTCTGGGAGGCTGTTGAAATGGCCACGTGGAGGGCAGCTGATCTCATTCTAGTCCACAGCACAGAGAAGGTGTCACTTCTAGCTTTGCAAAAATTCTGTGCCATTCTGAGCTCCCAATCTCTTCTCCCCCTGTAGGCCTTGCTACATAATCTTTTTTCAAGCTTCTGCTAGAAGGAACAAATTGTTGCCAAACTAGAGGCTCATTGACTTGAATTTGTAATTCCTTCAACTGCTGTAAAACTTAACATACAATCCTTGCTTGAAGTAAATTAAATTGCTTATTAAAGTACTGGTATGGACTGGAAGGTAGTGTGGTGGTGAGTGGTCAACTAAAAAGGTCAATATTCTGTTTTGTAGTTTGAGTTTAATGCTGCAGGTTGTATTTTCTTATTTACACTTCTGTCTTTGCAGCGTTGGAGTCTGTTTTCCTCTTTCACCATGGATTATACATGAACTGCTATTTGATCTGGTAGATCAGATTAAACCTCAAACTAGCAGTAACATTTCTAGAAATAGCTCAGTGGCAAACATTAAAAGCAGGCATTACAAATTGAATAGAAATTTGTGTGTGGTATATTTCTTTTATTTGCTTGTCTTGTTCTCTCTTTCCTAGCCTAAGTTACTGAGTAATGACTAATGTTATTTCCTGTGTTGCTCTTTAAGGGAAAAATCGCAAAACATTTTGTCTTTTGTTTTCTGCCTTATGTTTTCCTATATTTTTTTAATTGCTGAAATACTATTTCTGTCCTACCACCTTGTGTTTCTTTCCATTGCTTAAACAATATCTGTAAAATAAAACTTCCTGTTATTTTTGTATAGCCTCTTGTGTATAAAACAATTTTCAGAATCTGCTCCCCATACACATAATAGTAGAAGTACTGTCAAGTCCTATTACATTGAGCTGAGTAGTTACAGCCATATATACATCTGTTGTCCCAGGTGTATTTGAGGGTGGAAAACAGGGTAGGTGCTGCATCTTCCTTTTTGCTTCTGTGAATGTTGCAGTGAGGAACATAGATGGGTGTTTCTGTTCTTTCTAATTTTTGTGTATCTCAGTTTGTGCTATAAAATAGCAAGAGAACATAGAATGCACGGTACAGTGTTTTCTAAGGTTTGAATATGAGTAGACAGCAACAGAAGGTCTTCCACCTGATTTCACTGCAGTCCTTGAGCAAAAATTCATAGGAGGAGCTCTAGAGTAGAGAAAACAGCAGTATCTTAACTGGCTTGCAGATCAAAGCTTTGAATAATCCCTGTCTGCTGTTTACATAGTAGAGTGGGAGAGAGCTTAGGCTGGCCTTTGCCACAGAAGGAAGAAGCCCCCTTGAGAGAGAGACACATGGTTGGATTACTTGCTTTTCTTTGAGATCTGTCTGCAAGTGTTAGAAAAACATAATTTTACAGGCAGGCACTGAAGCCCATCAGCAGTTATTTTTAAATTTCTTGTCTCTCTGACACTTCTATTGGAGGTCAGGGAAGTCTGAAGACTCTGAAGTAAAGATCAGTAGTCCTGGTATCTTAGGGTAAGTGTCTGCTGCTCTTCTGATAGGCTTGCAAATTTAGGGACTGCTGCTGAGTATTAGTGTGGGTATAGTGAAGATTAGTCCTGAAGAGGTTAAGGGAATTAAATATTTAGGCTTTATTTCAGGAAAAGTACATTACCTTTCAAGTGCAGCCAACATTCATAGGATAGCTACTAATTTCTGTATTTATTTGTGTTTAAAGTAGATATGCAATTTCTGCTTTTTTTCTCACTCACTGTATTCTTTCTGTGTTCTTCAGGCTGTAACTATATGGGTGTCTTTATGCTCTCCACAATTAGTGTGGAAATCTGGAAGAGCAATGTAGTCTTTCAAATGTACAGCAATTTTGAATTTGTACTGAGATGTAGCCTAATAAATTGTATGCTGTTTTTATCTTTATTATGTATTGAAGTCAATATTTTGTGTATTTCAGATGACAAAAAGGATATTGACCACGAAACAGTGGTGGAAGAGCAGATCATTGGAGAGAATTCTCCTCCAGATTACTCAGAGTACATGACAGGAAAGAAACTTCCTCCTGGTGGAATACCTGGCATTGACCTCTCAGACCCCAAGCAACTGGCTGAATTTGCTAGGTAAGTAGGAAGAAAGGAACTTCAAAATTGTGTTCTTTTCATTGGTTTAATTATGAAACTGTTGGGCAAAATGGTATATTTAGTATGACTTATTATTCCATTTAATTACCTTCTAAAACAGGGGACTTAACACAGCATCACCTACTCTGTTCTGAACTAAAGTAGCAGGATTTTATATTCAGTGGTGAATTCTTCAGTGTATTCCAGTCTCTGGTTCCATTAGGTAAGACAGGAATACATTGATGACTGCATCACTCATCGCTCTAGGTAATCTACCTGCCTTGGGGTTGGACCAGATGGTCTCTAGAGATCCCTTCCAAGCCCGACAATTCTGTGATTTTACAAGTTAGAATATTTCTTTCATGTGAGTAGCCTTACATTCCTGAGAACCGAAGGATCCAATAAGTGAAATGCTGCATTCGGGTTGTTCAGTAGAAAATAGCAAGGCTACAGGATTTAGTTGGCAGCAGCGCTTCCTGTTCTTTTTCACCTGCTTCTTAAGCTCAGGATCTAAAGTCTTATGTCCTGCACTTTCAAGCGCCGCTGATAGTTGCAGTTTCACTGTTGGTAGCTATACAGCTTGGATTTTCTCTGGTGAGTCAGGATTTGTCACTCGTTTACATACCAATAGGCTGACCTGAGTGACAAGGTGACTTTTGCTTTCGAACGGCGGTGGAGTGACTTGCAGCAGGGCGGGGACAGTGAAAGTGTCCGCTGGGCCCGGCTCCGGTGCCTGGTGCTCGGGGCAGCCCGTGGCCACCAGGGGGCAACGGCGAGGCCAGCGGAGAAGCCGCTCGAGTGCCCGGCTGGGGCCGGGGCTGGGGCCGGGGCCGGGGCTGGGGCCGGGGCTGGGGCTGGGTCTCTGCTCCTCTGGCCCGGTCCCCTTGTGTCCCGCTCAGCGCAGGGACAGCTGTGCCTGCGGGTGTCTGAGCGCGGCTCCTGGCTGTCTCTGACTGCTACCGCCACATTTTCCCAAGCTGAAAGCAAAACGTGTAAAGCCATATTAATTTTCATTTTTTAGCAGCTGGCTATTCTTCAGAGCTCAGGTGCACAGTTCTGACACTCAGGTGTTGTTAGTATCCTTGCTGCCTAGTAGAGAGTGTGCCTTTTTCCAGGTACTTGCAAGGTGGCAGAGACTGCTGATAAAAGTTTGGTTTCTTGGTTAGCTAGATCTTGGTGTTCAGTGTGTGCGTTTATTCCTGTTTAACCTTTTTGATCTTGCTGCTTTTTACAAGTTTTGTCCTGTTACTCTGTAGTGTGTTTGTGCTGGAGAAATAGCAGCACGGCCACATCCCACAATTTACTTTCACTAAAGCCATTGAACTGTGAATTTTGAAAGCTCCTAATAAAATAGTTCTTCAGGGCTTGCTTCCTGCTTCAGGCTGTCTAATCTGGAAATGTATAAAAGCACATCCCAAACAGCTGAAAATAGGATTCTATCTGAAGTGATGGGTGGTTTTAGCTACTTACACTCTTCTTTTGGGTTTTACTATAATTTAAAAAAGAAATCTAAATTTATTAATTTTTATTTTTATTATTATTATTTTCTGTAATTTTCTCTGGGACTTGCTGAGGAGTTCATACAATTTTTTATGAAAGCAAGTATTTATGTGATACTCTTGAATGTAGGTAGTGTTTCAGTTCTAAACTGTTAATTATTTTTACTCATAGTGTGTTTGGAATGGTGCTCTCCATTACTTTAAAACATGCTAAAACTTCTGGTTCTGTTAGACAATGAAGTACTGAATAGTTGTCTTTTGTTAGGAAGTGGAAGTGGTTTCTCACAGGGTATTCTCCATGCAAATACTGAATATTTTTCTTCAGATTGAGTTGAATACTTGAAATGGTTGTCAGGATTTGGGATTCTTGAAATAACCAAGCTGCTTCTATCAAATGTGTCTGCATATTTCTGAAATAAATATATTAGTTATTTTAAAATGTTTTAGTTAGGTTTCTGTTGAAAAAATAGTAGCTGCTGGCAGTATTTTAAAATTATTACATTTCTGTATTTATGGTGGAATGTTCTAAGTTCTGGAGCTGGAATTTGTAGCAGGTGGTGGGAAGATTCAGTTTTATGGGAACAGCCTCATTTCTCACAGCAGATAAAATGTAGTCTGTTTCAGTCAGATGATAAATGCATGATGGTAGAGGAAGCACCTTGTATGGATATCACCTTTAGTAATATCCTCAAGTTGCTCAAAATCTAAGAAAAATTGTTCTCATAGCTTAATTGTAGATAAACTGAGATTTAATGAATTTTCTTAGAAAGTCTTGATGTCTTGGTCAGAATAGATGGCTGTCAAACTTTTGCTCTTGCCTTACAGTTGTATGTTATGTCTTAAATTATTGTGTTTGTTTATTCTTCTGGAGTATGGGTATGTTAGAATTTGAGTATTTCTTCTTAAGGTCTTGTCCCCTTGCAATGAAGTGTGTTTTGAAGGGACTCCTTCGCTAGGTGGATTCAAGTACTGTTATCTGCAGACTGCTGTGCAATTGTCTTGTTGACCTTGATGTGTGTGGTATCACTAGGAAGTTTGCGTGGCAAGTGGAAGTAAAAATTGGATTACGTAGCTGGAGTTGGCTTTGGAGGTTCAAGGAATACAGTTTTTCATGTTAAAAGAATGTGTTTGTTTAGTATAATGTTCTCTGAAATTGTCAAACAGTGCTCATTGCCTTACAGTTCAGAAGTTCAGAATTCTCAGTAGCTGTATTAAAAAAACTTTTTGCAGCACATGAAGTTGAAAATTGCTTCTAAACTTTGGTAGCTTCACGTGCTGTAAGGTTTTGAATTAAGAATTTGTATTTAGATTACTTGAAAAAGAATTGTGACAGTCCACATGTAAGGAGGTGTGAACTGGCTAGTAAAATTGTATGGTAAGTGCATTGTGTGTAGTTGAGAGAAAGTTATGTAGGGATGCTTTTTGGTTTTCATTAAAGTAGGAAGGAATCTCACCATGCATTTGTAGAAATTACCTCCTCTGAACCAGACTAGATCCACTGTTTATAACAAATGCAGCTTACTTCGATTAAGAATAAATTGGTTTGAAATATTTGTATTAATTATTAGGAACAAAGTTCTGAGGTTAAGTTTAAACAGACAAAGCTTGAATTGTAGTGGTAGTAGATTTTGAGCAAGGTTCTGGTATTCTGATCATGATCCAGTTAGTGAAAGGTAATGCAGGGACAAACCTGATGTTTGAAGTTGTTTGTAGTTCTGCAGTCTGTTAAAAAAATAATTCAGAATTGTAGTGATGGAGCATCTGCAGTGGCCACCAGTGCTCAGAGCTCAGTGGCTCTGCTCTCACAGAGTGAGTGGTTGTGGTGCCTCTTGTGATACAGTTGTCTTTCACTGCCTGGTTTAGAGCATATGTCATTGACTCATGTAGCAGGAATCCAAGTCCTTTAACTGGAACTCTGACAGTTTTTCCTGGAAAAGCTCTTATGCATTCTATGATTCCATTGAAAACATTGTGAATAAATAGGCTGTGTCAGAAGATCGACATGTTCAGTAATGCACAGACGAATGACCATAAGTTACACCTGGCTGGAAGTTTATCACTTTTTACAGATTACTTTATTCTGTTTTAGCAGTCTTGAATTTTCTCTAGCATGCTTTAAAAATGCAATTAAAAAAAAAAGTGGAATTCTCTTGGGCAATCATATCAGAATATGAAATGTTAATTGTTAATGATCTGCTCAGAAGGACAAAACCTAATAAATCACCATGTTTTCCTTTAATTCCTTTGACTGGGAAACTGGAAATCCCTTCAAATGGAGTAAAATGCTTCATCCAAATCTGAATTGATGACAGCTCAGTAGTTAGCTGTGAAGAAATCATAGCTGCTTGGTAGTGAAAACTTAGGAAGGTAGCAGGGATGTTTCTAGAGCATGCATATGGCAAATTCTCTCAAAGCAAGCCAGTAAAAAGTATATCCGTGGCTATCCCCTTCTTCTGCTTGTCCTCCAAATACATGACTGAACTGGTGGAAGATGGCAGAACACAAACATCAGTAAACCAAGGAAATAAGAAGGAATATCCTGTAGCTGGGAAATAGGCACAGTAATGGGTCCTGGTGGTAAAAACTTTATTCTTTGTGGTTTTATTTTCTGCTGATCTTTGTATCTTTTCTGGAGGAGAGCCGTTCTGAGGACTGGTCTTCCTTTCTATCCGCTTCCCAAACCTATCGAAAACAGAGAGGAAACTGCATTGGAGTTTGAAATTGGATACCTTTCTTAGAAGTGACAAAGCCTTCTGGTCATCCAGATTTATGACTTAGGCCTTTATAAGATGTATGCTTTTGTATTGGTTTTGTTCTTGTTACAGAAAAGCTTAAAGGGCAGTAAGGTGACAATTGCTTTACCTAGTATTCTTCTAGGGGAGGGGAGATCTGCTCTATGCCACACTGCACAGGTCACCGTTCCTGTTTACGCATATATTCCTCATAACTGGAACAAACCTAGTAATGATTTTTGCCAGAATTGTGAAGTCCAAGAACTTCATCTGGCAGTTTTCTTCCTAACTGTGACTGAAGCAGGTGAGGCACTGGCTGTTCTTTGGTTGTATCTAGATGGATTCCTAGGACACCTTGTGCCACTCCCCTTTCATCTTGTTTATCCAGAAGCCAGTCTAGCCAGTTCCAGGAGTTGTAAGTTCTTGCAGTAGCACAGGGCTGTGATGCTCAAGTTGGTTCTGCTCAGCAGGGCAGTGCAAGGGGAATGGCAGAAGGAGGGGAACACACCAGCAGTGCCAGTAACAGTGTTGAGAGAGAATTATTTCCTCCACCTCTGACTGTTCCTGGAGAGGTGGAGGCAGGGTGGCCATCAGCACAGGTGATTGTCATCACAGACCTCTAGGATATGTTAAAGGAGTTGACTAAGAGAGAATAAAGCTATTAAGGTTAGCTTTATGTATAGAGGGAGCAGAAAGTTGAGAGCACAGAACTCCTTAGCAGTGGCAAAAAGGGGAGATTATGGAGCAAGGGGAAGTCTGTACTGTTACTTGAATTATATTTCCTTTCTTCCCAACTTTAACACCATTTCTGTGGCCGATTTTTAAAATTGCATCAATTGACAAGTCTATACATTATGGAGTTTGACAGGGATTTGGGGTAGGGATTAAGGTTCTCTTAGGGTAAAGTACTCTCAGTTCAGCTGTGTA
This sequence comes from Anthoscopus minutus, assembly GCA_013399455.1. NCBI lineage: Eukaryota > Metazoa > Chordata > Aves > Passeriformes > Paridae > Anthoscopus > Anthoscopus minutus. The sequence continues at coordinate 233,929 of VWYI01009449.1, forward strand.
GATTAAAGGAGATAGTTACATTTAAGATACTGCACAGTGAGAATATTGCTTTCTTTATTTTGAGAAACTGTGTGGTTTAATACCAGTGATTTCCCTCGGTCTTCCTTATGCATGGATAAGGGAGTGTGCTTTTATGCAGCTCATTCTGTACAGCTATTGGATTGCACACATTCCTGCTGTCTCTGCTGTCACACATTCCCCCCCTTCACTCCCTCAGCGCAAGTTAAGACGTAGCCTTCAACTGCAGTGTCCCACTGACTTGATCCAAAAGGCACCTTTCCTAATTTTCACAGTTAATTGATTTGCGGTTGCCTCTACTAGGCATGTAAACTCACTGCAGAAATGAAAATTTTGGTTTTGCCATGTAAATTGACTTTCTGCAAAGGCAACTGTATCCGAAGTTCCACCCCAGTATTAACGTGTGTGTTTGTAGTTGTGTTAAATAGTGATGTTTGTTAGAGTTCTGTTTTTGATTAATGTTTCAGGCTAAGAAAACTTGGATGGAGTTGGTAGAGATGCTCTACTGGGTGGGAACCAAAAGTCTAACCACCACCAGCAAGAGCTACCTGCATCAGTGTAATTAAGATGAGCAGCACAGATTCTAGTCTGGTCTCCTTTTGCAGAAAGTTAATTTTAAAGTAAGACCAAAATCTTTTTTTCTAATACATTGAATATGTAAGTCTTTAAATTCTTCTTCGAGGGCTTGTCCATATGGCTTCTGCAGCTATGTTAGCAAGATGACGTTTTTGACACAATGATCTACTGTAGCTGTGCCTGTGGTGTTCATGCCCTCCTGCCTTTAATCCAGGTTTACAAAGGGCCCAGCAGCTTTCTCTTGCCTGTGGCACTGAGATACAACATGGACACCATTTGCCATCTCTTCTTTTGCGTTGTATGCTGCTGTTTTGTTGATAAGCCTGGTTATCTATGGAGCTCTGTGTATAAGCACAGTCTTGTTCCACATCTTAGGCTTAACTTGCTGTGCTTCCATGAAAAATGAGAAGACGTAAAATTGCTCATTTTTAAACTGAACTTTTTGTCATTTATGTCCAAATATTCAAATATACTACTGGGCTGATAAGGCTTAATTTAGAAATGAAGAATGAACATTAAAAAGTCCTGGATAGACATTCATGTTCTATGCCCGTTTAGACGCTGAACTGAAAAATGTAAGGTGTATGTTGATGCTGCAGTCTGCCCTATGTCTGACCATCCAGTTCACCTGCAGTTGGTTCTTCAAGCTCCCTTACTGCACTGGCCTAGGGTATTTTCCTTCTCACTACCTCAACAGCCTGTTAGAGATGACACTGTTGCAGCATTTCTTTCTCAATGACTGACTTAGTACCAGAGGTAAGATGCAAGAGTCAGGAAGAGGATTTAGTACAAAGTGTGAAAATGCAGGCACTGCCCACTAAATCTATTTGCCACAACCTTCTCTTGTTAGTGATTCTCTTGGCCTAGTCACTCCCTTTACAGGTGGCCAGTTAAGACTTTGGAACAATAGTGGTTTTGTTCTGATCATCAGAGACACAGATCTCAGACTTAGGAACTTTTTTTTGCTTCAATTTTTTTGGGGCTGTGGGGGCATGACTCAGCCAACATTTAACAGGTTGATTGAATTAGAAGGAGGTGCTTTTGGCACAAGCTTTGTCTCCTAAGGATGTTTGTTCTCTAAAGGAATTAAATCATGACACTGTTCTCTCATGTCCCATCTTGTCACGTCATTCTTCTGTAGGCATTTTAACAGTTACAGATGCTCATTTCTGTCCTTTTTCCTGGTTTGTTTTTCTTTTTGAATCACAGAGATATAATAAGGAGAATCCCATGCTTAAAGGTAATTGAAAGCTTTGTGTAGGGATACTGTAAAGACAACTTTTGTGTGTGTGTATTTTCCTACAGCCTCAGTACCTCTAGTACCATTGAGTCTCGAACCTCAATGGAGAGTGCGGCCAGTCCGTTAATTCCAATCACTTGTTCGGAGTCAGGTATTTTAATACTTTATTCAGAGAGACTATGGAAACTCAAAACAGCAACCATTCTGTATTCCAGTTGGATTATATAGATTAAGTCTAATCAATAAGGTCAACTGAGTTGGTCTGTAGTCCTGAAATAAACAGTTACAGTGAATATAATGTTCCTGCTGTACAGGAGCAGATGTAGTTTGCTGTATTCAGAATGTTTCTGCACTTAAATTGATGAAATCCTAATTGTGGTGCACAAGAGGAGCTTTGTCAGCACAAATACCTTACACCATTTTCGGGTCACTGTTAATACCTGTAAATGTGTTTGTAACCTTGCAGGAGACTGTAGTGTTCTGCAGGTTAGCTCTGTTACCCACAAAGTGTCGTCTGGAGATGTGGAGGCAGGAGTCTCCCAAGTACCTACTTAGAGAAAAGAAAAAAAGCAACCTCTAAATCCTCAGGGTTTAGTGTTGTCTGTGAAGTGGCTGTCAAGTGCTTTAGTCTGTAGATGATCACTTGAACTGTGCTGCATCTGCAGTACTGAAAGGACTCAGTGAGGGACCAGTGATAGCTGACAGAACCAGAGGAGACTTGTCTGTCACATATCACTCCACTGGCAGTTGTAAGATGATTTTCCTGGGTCTTCAGGACTTCTGATGGAGTTCTTCCACTGCTCTTGCCTTCACTCTTTTCTCTCAGCAGTCCATGTGAAGGAAACGGGTGAAAGCAGATTTCAGCCACAGGAGTGTGACAGTACCAAAGAAGTCTGGACTCTGGTTGCAAAAACCAAATGTTTTTGTGGTCAGAATGGAGACAGTTTATTTTAGTTTATTTTCCTTACAGCTCTCGGGAAGTTTTTGACTGTTTTAAGAGTTGCTGTTTAGCTATTCTTATATAAATTAATAAAAAGGGATGTAATACCCATTGCTTGGAAATACCTTCCCCCAACCTTATTCTTTTATATGTTTCCAGAAACAGAACTCATGCAGATAAAGCTGTCATGGATAGCAACAGATGCTTTTCCTTCTTAACATTAAGAAGAGTGATTCTGATAATTCCAATTATTTTGTTAATTTCAAGCTACTCATTCTGTTTGAGACTAGGGTACACCACCAGACCTGTGGATTAACTTAGAGATGTGATGCATAGCCACCTTGTCACACTGAGCTGTTGTGTGCTGTATTGCCAGGAAAAGCAGTTCAGTAACCCACATGAGCAAGACTACCTCTGCTTCTACAGCAAGGTTTGGAAATGTGCAAAATCTCATTGCATACCTAAAGGAATCTCACCTGTATGGGGGTACATTTATTTACGCCCACCTACTGCCATAGTTAGAGGGAAACCTTTTTAATTTATTGAAGACAGCACCACAGGTTTGAGAAATAGACAGCTGAAAGTGCAATGCACTTCCCCAGAATCACATCTGTCTCTTCTGAATTTCTGTCAGGTGGTTGTTGTAACCCTGTTCTAAGATGGTTTTGTACAGAGTCTTACTGTATGTAAAATAGATCTAACACATACAAGCAATAGTTTGCTGTGCTACTTATGTAGCGGTGGAGATGAGTGGCACCCATAAAATAGTGGTGAAGATCCCTGTCATTGTCCAGGAGTAAATTGGTGATTGCTTGTCAGTTGCCAAGAGTGGAATCCGTGTGCACAATAGCTTAAAGTAAGATTAATTACCATTTCTGTGGTTGAAATGGATGTCTACACCATCTGTGTAGATTCCACAACCTGCCTGATTCTGCTTTCCCTGCTTCTGTGGAGTTTTCTTTAGAAGTCTTGTGTGATGAAAATACTGCAGAATGATTGAACCTATACTCCTTCATGTCCTGCTGCATGGATGGAGAGGAAGTGAAGCTAAATAGGCCACATGGGTACTGGCACAACAAAAATGGAGTTTTCAAACAAAGCCTCCTAATTACAATTAGCATATGTCAGGGGAAAAAAAATCTTGATTTCCACTTACTCAGAGGATTAAGAAGATAGTATTAAATGTCTTATTCTGTATTTGAGAGGTCCTTCTGTAAAAGCAGAGTACTCCAAATGCTAAATTATACTGTTAATATTTTTATGAAGGTTTTGAAAATGTTACAGTACTACTGGCACATGTAATACTGGGGGATAAAATGTGTTCATTATGTAGGCACTTAAGGGAGAGGAGATGTCTACTAATGTGTTTCTACTAATATTTTGTTGGTTTTTTTTCTTTTAGAATGAAACCAAGAAAAATTAAAGAAGATGATGCTCCACGAACGATAGCTTGTCCTCACAAAGTAAGTAAAGTGCTCAGCTTCTGAGTAGATAGTAATTTGTAGATCAGAATTTTGTATTGATGTTTTCTCTTGAGAATGAATAACTAAAATATCTTACTGTTAATAGAATACACTCAGTTAAATGTATTTTAGCTGTCATTCTCTAGAGGCTTCCTTTAAAACCTTTCACTGAATAATATATTATTCCCATTCCTTGTCTTAAGGTTAGTGCATCCCTAATCTTCTGGTAACCATGATGCACAGTCCCTAACATGCTGGTTTTACTGTTGTGATTTCCCGACACCCAAGAATACATACTTGAAAGAATGTTCTGAAAGCTGTTCAAAGTACGTTCCTAAGATCTATATATCCTCTGCTTGGAAACTATGACAGATTTGGAGTCTAGATCAGGAATCAGCAATTTATGGTGCAGATGCCAAAGTCAGCTTTATTGGAAGACTCTGAATTACATTCCACAGAGCTGGAAAGTGCATCATCATGAAAGAGAGAGGCAGGCATCTTGGAGATATGATTCTGATCCACTGGTAGCAGGGAAGCTTCTGTCTTGAATAAATGTTGCCAGTCACCTAGATTGGTAGCCTGTGGCTTTACTGCATTATCCAGCTTTTGTAGTGCTTCTTTTAGCTGACTTAGTCTGTAACAAAAAAAGACAAACACAATCTTGCTGACTTCTGGTCTAGATAAGTGTGAACCTAAGCAAGTAATCAGGGCAGATAGCTATTAGAGTTATCCATTAGATAGCATGAATAGAAGGTTACTTTCTGACAGCCATGGTGTAAGGAATTTTCTGAATTCCTCTTTGTGCTTATATTGATTTCCAATTCTCCACATTCTAAAAGTGTCATGTTTTTTTGTAATACAGTATGCAGAGATGTAGGAACAGTTACTTTTTACTATACCAAGGAATGTTACTTTCATTTCTTTGATTTACTTTTTCATGGCCTCAACTTCATCCAAAAGGGGGGTGGGGAGGGGGAAAGAATGTTCTATCCTTCCTTTTTCTATCTTGTAGTGTTTATAGGCTTTATGCATTTATGAATTCAGTAGCTGTACCTGCTGCTCTCAGAGGCAAGAAGGGACTTTGAAATAAATGCAAAAAAAAGAAATTGATGTTCTGTTTACTTGGGTGCTGCTTTGCCCCACCAAGTTTTGCTATGTGCCACGAGTGATGGCACAATACTTCAAAATTAGCCAAAGAGGTTCTAGTGCCTGAAGAGAGAACTCCTGAAAGTGACGTTTCACCCTATTTGTAAGAAACAAAGCTTATTTAAATGTATTTGTTTAGGGGAAAAAAAAAAGCCAGCAGAATTTAAGATTAGCAATTTAATAGTCCTTTAGGTTCTGCTGTTAAATTTTTTGCCTCAAAGACAGTGATGTTGGCAGACTAGTTTTATCTAAGTTTAAACAGTAGTACAAATAGGATTTATAATTATTGATAGGATTTTATGAAGTATTTTGAACCTTGAGAAAGACATTTATAAAACATGATAGATACCTATTGATTGTTATTAAGAAGTGAAAAAACCTGAAAGATCAGGTAAATAGAGTCCCAGGTCACTGCTGGCTTAAGCATGACTCTCAGGCATTTAACATGCCAAAAGTGGTATTCCTCTGTCAATGCAGAGTTGACCCCAGGTTAAGTCTTTTGATGCTGTACCTGAGTTACTGCGTCTTCTGCTTTTGCATTGAGTTGGGACTAACTCAAGCTATAGTCTCATCTTATTCCCCTGCCCAGTATTACTTTGTGAGTTTAAACTGCAGGAGCAGTGGCACTCTGTGTCTCAAGGTGGTAGTGATCAGTCTGCTGCAGCCAGTTTGGACAAGGTAGTTCCTGTAACTCTCTTGCTCCATTTGTTCTCAGAAATGAGGAGGACAGAGAATGAAGAGGACAGAATGCTGGGAGATGGTGCACATACTAGTTGGTACTAGGGAATAACCTATATTACATTAGAGACTATATAATATATTGTAGTACTGTAGCTCTTGGAATGTAGCACTTTGAAGAGTATACCATAGGTATCCATGAACTCTCTTTCTGTCTTTTGTTTTATTGGTTGGATTTTTGTTTTGTGTTTGTTTTTTCCTCTGAAGCCTGTTAAGTGCTTTTATTTGGTTTATTCATTTGCTTCTGTCAGAGTTGCATCTTCTCCATGAGACTGTCCTATTATTCATTTGACTTCACATGGCTCATAATACTGAGTGAGGAAAGGGTTTGGAATTTTTTTGTTTGGGATTGGGTTTAGGGGGGTTTTTTGGTCAGCTTTTCAAATGATTAGTTTTCTTTTATTGCTTTTTAGAAAATAAATGTAAGGGATGTTCTTTTCAGGGCCAACTCTTAAGAAAGTATTCAGTGTATAAAAGCATTTGAAATGCTTGTACTATAGCAGATAAAACCTTCTTTATGAGAACTAGCTTATCTACTAATTGAGTTTCACTGTTCTTTTTAAGGGCTGCACAAAGATGTTCAGGGACAACTCTGCCATGAGGAAGCATCTGCACACTCATGGCCCTCGAGTACACGTGTGTGCAGAATGTGGCAAGGCCTTTGTGGAGAGCTCGAAACTAAAGCGGCATCAGCTAGTTCACACCGGAGAGAAACCCTTTCAGGTACTGGGAACCTGCAGGCAGGAGTGCCTCCACTTAATCTGGGAACACTGGAGACTGTAGCCATAACCTGGCTTCCATAGGCATGCTAGGGCTTTTCTAAAATCAGATGAGGCACCTAAAAAACTGGGAGTCCCCTTACTTTCATTAGGCTATCATTTAATTATTTACATAGATTTCACTTAGAAATTAGCAAATTGAATGTATGTGGGAGATAACTTTCAAAGTACGATGTAAAGTTGCCTTCTTTAATAATGAAGTCTGCAGTTACTAGAGAAGAAAATGTCTCTTTTTCCTCATCATCTTTTTAGCTTAGTGCATGTGGACAACTGAGACTTGGGACTGTTTGCTCAGTTACCTCAGGGTACTAATTTTCAGTAGGGGTTATTAATCAGTTTTCTGCAAAATGATGGCAGTCAATGAATCGTTCCATTTATATGGGATCACGTGGGCTTCTGCCACCAGAGGTCCCCTGCACTCTTCATATGATGCTCTATAAATCTTTAAAGTTATTCTTAGTCTTGAGCATATATGTGTTCCCCAGAAAACACTTAAGATATGTGGGGTTTTTTGTTGTTGATTATTCTCGAAAATAAATGATTTCAAAAATTTGATTTGCAGTTCTCAGGCATTCACTTAGATGCATACACAGAATATTCAGTGTGGTAAATATAAGTATTTAACACTAAATGCACTGTCCTTTTTACATCAAGCCCGTCTTAAAAGTAAAGCAGGTAAAATGAGAATATCTTTGCAAACCATCACTCAAAGGAGGAAGTTTTAATGTGAAATCCCGTTTCTGTTTTGTCGTACAGTTGTGGTAGTACATACGCTACATGCAGAGAAGGTGTTTTTAGTGGAAGTGCTTGCTTACAAGCTGGAGGTCTTTTATTTTCCTCTTTGAAAAGATACGTGCTATTATATATGTGTATATGTATTTATATACTATATACAGAAGTACTGTAGTTTTTAGCGCAGTTCACAGGGAATCCCCACAGCTTCACCCATAATAATCTTCAGCCTTTGACATCGTGTTTGTGCAGTCTAGTGATTTAAAGATGACTTTTTCTGATCAGTGATAGAAATGAGTTCCACCAGCTAACAGAGTAATTCTTCTCCTTCCAACAGTGTACGTTTGAAGGATGTGGAAAGCGTTTTTCACTGGACTTCAATTTACGCACACACGTGCGAATTCACACTGGCGACAGGCCCTACGTTTGCCCGTTTGACGGCTGCAATAAGAAGTTTGCGCAATCAACCAACCTGAAATCTCACATCCTAACACACGCTAAGGCCAAAAACAACCAGTGAAAGTTGAGGAGAACGTTCTTGAACTCAAAACATCTTACAGGAAAATCAATTGGAAAGAAATACGCCTCCCCTTTGTATATTGTTTCTAGGAAAGAATTTTAAAAAAAGAACCCTACAAACCTAAAGGACGTGTTTTGATAAGTAGTGAATAAAAAGCAAAAAAAAAAATTTGACACAGAAAACTTTAAGGTGACATTGCTAAGATGCTCCACCTTGGTCTGTAACCCCGTTTCAAGAACACGGTGTTTTGTAAAGTGTGGCCCCAACCGGACGGGTCATCTCATTGACTGGCATCAGAAAAGACAATTCTTTATACAACAGTGCTAAAATTGGACTTCTTTTCACATTCTTATAAATATGAAGCTCACCTGTTGCTTACGATTTTTTTTAATTTTGTATTTTCCAAGTGTGCATATTGTACACTTTTTGGGGATATGCGTAGTAATGCTATGTGTGATTTTCTGGAGGTTGATAACTTGCTTGCGGTAGATTTTCTTTAAAAGAATGGGCAGTTACATGCATACTTCAAAAGTATTTTCCTGTAAAGAAAAAAAGTTATATAGGTTTTGTTTGCTATCTTAATTTTGGTTGTATTCTTTGATGTTAACACATTTTGTATAATTGTATCGTATAGCTGTAATGAAATCATGTAGTATCAAATATTAGATGTGATTTAATAGTGTTAATCAATTTAAACCCATTTTAGTCACTTTTTTTGGAGAAATACTGCCAGATGCTGATGTTCAGTGTAATTTCTTTGCCTGTTCAGTTACGGAAAGTGGTGCTCAGTTGTAGAATGTATTGTACAGGCACTGACCGTTATATTAACACCTGATAATATGTACATCCCCCATGTAATAGAAAGGACAACAATAAAACAGTGGTCCTAAAGAAAGAATCTGGCAGAAAATGATCTGTAAGTGCAGTCAATTTTCTTTTGTTGTCCAGAGCAGTTCTAGTTCCTCTTGACCTCCCAGAAATTGGAAGCTAAATAAACTCAAGTTTCCTTTACTTTGCATTCAATTACAGTGATTTGTGATGCAGTTAAGTTGATGCCACATCAGGTGGTTTATGTAAACAGAATTACTGACTGTAATTCTGATTTTGAGTGACCTAGACTTCCATTAACTGGAATGGTGGATTTGGAGACTTGGCAGTGTAGTGGGGAGTGTTCTGTGTGCCTGGACAGCAACTAGCTAAAACAGTACAGGAAATAACTAAATGGAAGCCTTTGTTTAGTCAAGGTAAGGAATGTTGGCAGTTTAAAAGCAGTAACAACAGAAAGTGGAGGAATGGTAGGGTTTGGGTGATCATACCTGGGAAAAAAAAAACAAAACTGTTTCTTCTTTTGGCTAACTTGTTTGAGTGTAATGATAAAAATTCTTGGAACCTTGTTGGACGCCGTTTGTTTCAAAACAAGAGCTTGAAGTTCTAAGAGAACTAGATGGATAGAGTTGAGTTTTGACGGTATAACTAAGAGTGGTTACTTCTCATTTGTTCAAGTGTTCAAAGAAAACTTAGCAGATACTATAGTAAAATGTGACAGATTAATAAACAGAAGATAATGCAGAGAAATGCATAAGTTATTTTTAGAGGCATGTAACATATTTTAATGCAGTAAAAAGTGTTGTTAATCTTTTTCTGAATTCTGTTCTTAAAAGGTTCATCAAAGTTTTCATTGCTAATACTGTAAAACTTAATTTTGAGTCCAGTGTTGGTGATAGTGGCAAAAACATGGGAAATAAAGAAACTGCACTTAAGACCAAGGGAATTTTCATCCATACATAAGTTAATCTGAACGCTGCAACTATAGTCTGAGTTTTTTAGGGGTAGAAAGAAAGTCGGGACATTTAATTGTAAAGTATGCGTTAGAATTTTGGCAGTATTTTTTCTTTTATATATAAGCAGTTTTTGAACAGGACGGTATACTGAAACTTGTATAGTTATAGTTAAATTAAATTCTGTATACAGTTAAATTAGTGTCTATTCTTTTTGGAAGGAAATAAAATTAATTCAGTCTAGTTCTAATTGACCTTATATTTTTTCTTAAGCAGTATCTGTGATGTTGTTAGGCTTTCACAGAAGTTTGCTTTCACGTGTCATAAAGTCCTTTATTGAATTGCAAGGTGTCAGTACTTATCCTTGAGCATACATTAGGGACTGAACTGTTACCTTGAACATACATTTGAGACTAAGCTATGTTAAATATTGATTTGAGGACCAACTGGGAGCTGTAACTGTTGTTGCCTCTGGTTATTTTGCATCTGATTACAGAGAGACATTTCCATCTAGGCCTCAAATCAGTAGCACTCAATATACTCCTGAGTGTAAGTAGCAGCACTCAGTAGCTTGAAAGGTCCTGCTTTGTAAGCACTTAATTCCATATTGGGTATGAATAAATACTAGCATTGAGCAGCTGCTATAACTTGTTTAAGCTTTTAAAGTATAATTGGCACACCTTGCTCTTAAAACCTGCTTAATTGATTCCAGAGTTTTCCTCAAGGTTTTTCAGTGAAGAAATTACGGAGTTTGGGAATAGCAACAGACTTAACTTTGAAACCACCATTCCCAGCGTGCTGTCGAGTTTCTGCATTACACCACCAATTTGTGAGCAAGTTCAGGTAAGGGGAAGAGAATCTGAGGGGTGGTAGAAATGTGGGATTAAAACTGGCAAAAAATTTCCATGCTTACTCATTAAACGTGTTCTGCTCATTTGACTGTACATATACCTTGTTTGGTTCTGCTGCTGTCAAAATGAAAGGAGGCAAACTCAGACCAGCTTTAAAGGTAGATCTTGCAAGACTTTTCTCTCTGTTTATGATCTGTCAGTAAATGCAATACAAACTGAACTTAAATACTAATTACTTGTGGAGAGTGTTTCTTGAAAAACTTGTAGGACTGCAGGTTCAGATTTGAAATGCTAAGAGAATCAATTTTTTGTAAAACAGAATGCGAGGACCTCAGCTAAACCTGCACTGCATTTAGTTATCTTCTGTTTGAAGAGGGTCACTGTGGAATTGAGTTAGTGTATTTTGACTTCTCCCTGTAATGGCTGCAAGTTGTCAATGAACAAAGCCAAATACTAAACACATCCTAACAGCCTGTCAGCAATAATGTAGTTTTAAGGGCAGGTGGAAATCCTTTCTGCTAATTCCACAGGAGATAAAAAAAGATGCGATAATTACCAGAAATGGCAAAAGTATTGAGGCTTTAAAATGTTTGAAGAAAGTCAGTTCCTTTAAGGTGCTAGATAAAGAGACATGGCAGTGGTGGTTAACAGGTGTTTCCATGTGCTCATCACATAGCACACAGGATATTTTTCAGTATGCCTTAGAAAAACTGGGGCTGGTTGGTTTTTCTACTCGATTGAGATGCATTAAACTTGAGGATGGTATGTGCTGAATATCATTCTTCCAAGTGTTTGCTTAATGCTTTGAAGAAATTGAGAAAATCTGGAATTTTCATCAGTGCTGCTAGACAAACCTGTCTGCTACTGGCACTGGTTGGTCTATAATGTGCCATCTATAATGATGGCACTTCAGAATAAGTAGTTTTTCATCTGTACAGCACCTTCTAAAATCTGCTATGTAATCATGGTATGAGGGGAGTAAAGCATTGAGCTTTTCTACACTAATGTTCCTGGAGCACTTAGAGCTACTGAGGGGAATGTGGGGTGGATTTCAAAACTGAATATCAGGTGTGAATTTTGCAGGCAGGAATACAAATAAGAGTTGGACTTCAGTATTCTTACTCCTGGCTGTGTAAATCAAATACTTTACTACTTTCCTTGGGAAAGTCCCAGGGCAAAAGAATGGGAAAGTGAAGTAGAGCAGAAGGAGGGCAATCCTGCTGCTGAACACAAGGAGCAGAAACATCTGCACAGTGGTGTGTAAAGGTAGACATGAACAGAGCAGGACAGTGTGTACTTGTATTATGATATTCAATATTCAGTTTGATTATATGAATTGGTCTCGTGTCAGGTTGCAAGAGTGTGATTATGGCTTTACAGCAATGCTTGAATGCCACCTGGATGGCTGCTGGTTTAATTTTGTAAGGTAATGGAATCAGTGGTCCTGTTCTCAACTTCATTCTCTTTGCCTAAAGCAAACCAGCTTTTATGTGTTCTCTCAATGATCTTATATTATTAATGCAGTTTAGCTTAGAGTTTTTCTCAGTCCTTTTTTCTGCAAATTGTCTGGAAAGTATTGAATTTCCTTTGGGGCAAGCACATCAGATTTTGTATAAGAGTTAATGTGAATTTTTCATGTCCTGGCTTCCCCTAAAGTAGCAGGAAAACACTCTTTTGCTGTAGGTAAATGAATAAGATTCCTTATAGCAACTGGGTTTTAGACAACTCTTGTTTTGGAGTTTTCCAAGTCTTCTGTTACTTTTTCTAAGAGAAAAGCTCTTAAGCCTGTGTGCTGGTTGGGTACCACAGCTTTTGTTATGTGTTACAGTGTGGGCAGGATACCATCTTGTGAGCTGGTGTTCTCGCCACGTTCCTGTGTCTGCTGGGAGCTCTCCTCAGGAACAAGCCTGAAGTTCTGTCCAAATGTTGGTGAACTTCAGGAGGGAGAGAAAGGGATGGAGAGTCTGTGGCATCCTTGTAAGATTTATGGGTGCTTCTTTTGCCCACCACTTTTTAAGTGATGTAGGTTTAGGTGTGATTCCTCTCTATCAGTCTTGGTATCAGGTGGCTTCTGTGTCAGTGCTTTGTTTGTCAGTTCAGAAACTCCTGGGCAGCGGTTTGCCAGGAGATGGCAGTGAGTTACCTGTTTGCATAGTGTGCCTAGCAGACAATGGCAGTGTCAGGGTGCCCTTGGGAGGTCAGGTGTGTGCAGGGTGTCCAGTGGTGTTCAGTGGACCTTGACAGACTTGGAGCATGCCAGTGTCAAAGAGCAAGTTGCCTGCACACCACTCAGAAGTACAATTGTGTACTGAGTCCTGAGTGTTCTTATGCATTCATTAAAAGCACCAGCAAGGCAAAGAAAGATGTTGAGTGTAAATAAAAGTTATTGAGTGCGACTTGGTCATATATACATACATCTATCAAATATGAATATTAAATAGAGAGTAATGTGGACATCCAGTGATCAGTGGTGTTAATGAATGTGAATTCAGCTGTGATGGCTATTTTGGTTAACTGCTGGACCTGTAAAACATCACTGCTTCTCTCTAGCAGTGGTGTCCTAAAAAGTCCAAGCTCTTCTGAGGCAATTAGGGCCTTTGCTTCAGTCTGTTGCTGCTCATTATATGTGCAAGGCCATTGCAGAGGCTGCAGAACAGGACTGTTGTTACACTGGAGTCCTGCAGTGCTGCTCTTTAGGGGATCAGAGATCTCAAATAACCTGTTTTCCTCCCTGGAGCAGGCCCACAGAAAAGGTATCTTTCAGAAGGATGTGGATAACAAATATTTTTGAGATAAATGATAGAGCATGTGAAGAATGTGGCATAATATGTACTGCTTGTTAAATAGTGGAAAATCCATGCACAAAAGATCTTGATGACCAGATGGTTCCTAGTGTCCTTTGGCTAAAGCTCGTCTCGAGAACTGGTTGCAAGACAAATCTGTGGAAAATTGCTTTGTTGGTTAGTATTTTGATTTAACAGCTCACAAAGTCAGGTGTCCTTTGGAGCTGCAAGATGGACTTGCCAAGGACCTCGCTGACCTTGCCAGTGCCAATTTTGGCCTACAGAGGTTGTGACTGCCTCACACGTGGGGCATCATGCAGTTTATGCTTTGACTTATTTTTCAACACATTTATTTTTTTCTCAGCAAAACAGAAAATTTGGCCTTTTGATATATAGTCTTTGAGTTTTCAGTCCTCGCTGATGCTTTGAACTGCCAGTGGATTTACGTGAATCCAGTAACTCCCATAGCTTCAAAAGGCATACAAATATTTTTGGTTTGAAAGTGGATTGTAAGGAATAGTACTTCTGGGAGGTCTTTAGATTTTCCTCTTATGTGATTGGTTGGTTTGCTTCTTTTTATTTTTTTCCTCCTGTGTAGGTTAGGGACTGGGGATGTCATCTCAATTTTTTCCAGAGGGTGAAATGAAAACATGTCCAGTCTCTCGATTAAGAGCTGGCAGGGAAGCAGATAACTACCTGGATTAATTTAAGGGTAGAAGGAGTTTTGACATTTACCTCCTTTAACTGCAGTTAAAAAGTTTGAGCTTTATTACTGGCCTGTTTGAAAAGCACAAGATAGGTTCTTCCTATGTGAAAATACCACAGTGCACAAGGAAGAAGGTGTATGGTCTGGTTGATTGCAACATTGAAGTATCTGATCTACAATAAATCTCTGCTTAACATAATAGATCAGATCCTAGAAAAAGAATATTTATTTTGTACCAACTTTAATCTGGCCAAGTCAAATTACTTGAGCAACACTTCTTTCTGTTCTGATATATATATGAAACAGTGCAGACCATTGAGGTCAGGCTTCATTATGGTTTTAGTATTTTATTGATTGACACATGGTTGTGGCTAAAATGATACAAGTTTGTTTTACTGTCAATAAAAATGCAGTGTGTTTCTTTCAGTAAGAAAAACAGTCATAATAAGTTCTAATAGTGAACAATAACTAAGCAGTTTGACTGTGTTAGTTGTTACATTTTATAGACCCTAAGAATATTTTGTGAACATTCAAACTTGACATTCTTCCATTTATATAAATCTATAGAACGTTAGTATTCACTGCAGACCTTGCCTTGATTTCAGTTTATTTATTGATGAACCTGTATAGCTCAAAATTGACTTTCCAGGTCAGTTCAGTTAAAACTAGTAGTATACTATAAAAGCTTTTACTGTATATCTTATGTATGATTGTGCACATTATGTCACTTTTTTTTCTGTTGGTGGTGATCACTTTTGCAATTAGTGAGGACAACACTAACACAAAAATTGCAAAACAGTCACACTGGAAAGATGAAAATGGCTTATTTTCTTTGCTTGTCTCCCCTACTGCCCATGGACTTGCATAAATTCCTGAACATGGAGAACAGTTTACTTCCTCTTGATATCAAAGTCTGTCTCCTTTAGGTTTGGCCCAGCAAGTCCTCTGCTTCCCTGATCTCTTGCTGTGCTTCTCAGAGTCCCTCAGATCCTTCATCTGTCTCCATGGCTGTGGTGTTTGATAGGGCATGGTGGCTGGGGTAAGCTTCTATTTTCTCTGCCTGTTTTTCTGGCAGAAGAGGGGTTTAACTGAACATTCTGCTAATCTAAGGGTGTTTGGCATTCTTCTGGGTTTTAAATTGTTTAATTATCCATGGATTAAAAGTTGGGCTAACAGCAGCTAACATTAAACTGTTAACACCTGTTTTCCAGCATAATAATAAATATATTTGATTTCAAAGAACAAACACCTCTTTTCTTTGCAAGGTCAACGTTTACATTTCTGTTTTTGTCTTTTTCCCCAGTATGCTTCCAGTGCTGCACCTGCAAGGTTTTCATCCCTTGAATGTCTTGCTACCCTTTTACATGAACGGTATAAAAAGCTTTATCATAGAATCCTAGAATTGTTTGGGTTGGAAGGAACCTTAAAGATCATCTAATTCAAATACCCCCTGTCATGGTTAGAGACACTTTTCACTGGACCAGGTTGCTCAGACCCCCATCCAGGCTGGCCTTGGACAATTCCAGGGGTGGGGCATCCACAGCTTCTCTGGGCAACCTGTGCCAGGGCCTCACCACTCTCACAGTGAAGAATTTCTTCCTGATATCCAATCTCAACCTGCCCTCTTTCATCTACAGGGCATTACCCCTTGTCCTGTCACTGCAGGTACACAGAGAATGACAAGGCAGAAAGGACAAAAAGCTTGTCATGTTACAGACCTGATAAATTTCATTCTACTTGTTCTACTATAGTAACTTAGTCAAGAAGTAGTATACATGGGTACTTTTTTCCCCCCTCTTGTCTTAACTGGGCATGTTTGTGGCTGTAACTTAAAACTGGCATGACTCATCTAGTTAAGAAAGAACAGGGCAGAGGGACTTGATAGTTTCATTTTCAGTGATTTTTACATTCTTAATCCCTTCAGTTATTTGGGAATTGTTTGCTAATGGTGTGTAAATGAGGATCTGAGAAGGCAGGACATAGTTGTGTCTGAATTGGCTCACATCTCAAAAATGTACAAGGAAAGAACTATTATTATTTAAAAGGCTGAAGGTATTGTCTAGCTTGATTTAATAGAAGTCACTTAGATTTCAAGCAAGATGACATCAGACAAGGCGCAGAGCTGGCTTTAGCCTCTTCTCAGGCTTGTTGAGTAACATCCAGTGTCTGCTACTGATTATTTAAGTTCCAGATGGATGAATTTCTGGAAAGAATGCTTTAGTAATCACTGCAAGTAAAACATTGTATAGCCCTTTTCTGTTTTAAGTATATTAGTCTTCTAAGGATACACTGTTTGCTTAGTCCAGGTCTTTGTTTCTGTTCCATAGTTCAATGTTGAACATTGTTGTTCCTGCTGAGAGAACAAAAAGTACTTGACTGGAACTGACCCTGGTCATGGTCAGATGGAGAGGTGGTGGCCTTGCTGTTTTCTGATCCAGGAAATGGATGCTTGACAGGGTTTGTATCAGCCATGTGTATCTACCCCTTAAGAAGATGAATTAGTGGAGCCAGTACCTGAAATAACTTCTGAAGAGGAGGACATGAACCTACTGGAGAGTCCAGAGGAGGGACACAGAGATGATCAGAGGGCTGGAGCACCTCTTCTTTGAAGACAGGCTGAGAGAATTGGGGCGGTTCAGCCTGGAGAGGAGAAGGCTCTGGGGACAACTTTCAGTACCTAAAGGGGACTTTAGGTACTGAAGTGGAAAAGGACTTTTTACAAGGGCATGGAGTTATAAGGGGTAACAGTTTTAAACTGAAAGAGAGTAGGTTGAGATTAGGTATTAGGAAGAAATTCTTTACTGTGAGGGTGGTGAGGTGCTGGAACATGTTGCCCAGAGAGGTTATGGATGCCTGGTACTTCATTCTGATGTGACCCTGCAGGGACCCATACTCGTCTTCCCCAGTTGTGCAGCCTTGGTGCTGATCAGCACAGATTAAACCACATAAATGCAGAATAGGTAGCGTCTAAGCATGGGGGCAGCTCTTTGGCTCTAAAAGCAGGATTGTTCTTTCAGTACAGGAAAGGTCAGTCAGAGGAAGTGAGGTCAGGCAGCTTCCTTTCTTTGCTCCAGTGATGGGGCCTAAGCCAGAGCAAGACCCTGCCCTTCCCAGTGGTACACAAAAGGCAGATATGGAACAAGTTTCTCCTGGCAAAAAAACAGAAACCCCATCCTCATGCAAGCTTGATTTAACACAAAGATTCATCTGAGTAAAACATTGAAAAAAAAACCCCAAACTTCAAAGAACCAAAGGCAAATTTTTTTAAAAATTTATTCCCTCAATATATATATACAAGAGTTAACATACTTCTGTACAAAGGTGTAAATGGTCTTTGCTGTGATTTTTTGTGCATATGCAGCTTAGTACAGATTCAACATTCAATTTGAATCTCAGTGCAAATAGGCACTAAAACATCCACCATACCTTCAAGGTATAAAAAGACATACCAATTTTACAGGTTTCTCCAGCATATTTTGTTACAGTGCAAAATGCTATGAAATAACTCTTTAGAAAATTCATATAAATTAAACACATATTGCACTTGTCCCAACCAAAAGTGTAACAGGTTGTACTTACTGAACTAGTTTGTTTTAAAACATTGCTCACATACATACAAGGCCTTCCTCCTGGCTATTTGTACCAAATATGTGTAGCTTTTAGCTCAAATCTTAAGTAACTGCTTGTAGCTCTTTGGCTAATTCAATTCTTCTTGTACAGACTGGTAAAAAATTACAGCAGATTAATGTAACAAGAAAACCCTCTTCAGTCTTCTTTCCAGTAGCACTGTAACTAAATACATAAAAATCAATATTGTTTAAATTCATAATGCAAGTGTATTGAACAGCAACCATTTCAGACACTTACACCCCTATTTTCTGGAAAGGTATGAAACCTCCAGTCCTAAATATGTATGTATTTCTATGATACTTCACGCTGCTACACTAACATTGCACCCACAAACATTTTGTGCAATACCACAGGCAGGACTTTGACTTCTGTACATCACTGGCTGCTAGAAGAGAAGTGGTGCAAAGTTGCATTAAGAGGACAAAGTCCACTGGGCTGAACTACTCAATGCAGTCTGTGCACCCACCAAAGGAGAAACAGAAGTGAGGGCAAACAACACCAGTCCTGCTAGATTTGAGTTTCCCTAAATCCTTACAAGCCTTGAGATTTAAAGGAACAAGTGCATTTCAGTGTAGATGCTAACTTTGTGCTTAAGATATTTATTCAAAGCCAAAAGGTCAGGGAGTAACTTAGGTACAATTTGTTTTTCTTTTTTTTTTTACAAATCAGTATGAACAAAGTTGCTACTAAAACCATTGACATATAAAAGCAAAGGAAAAGTAAAACACAGGACTAGCTGAACGCCAGTCCTTGTCTTTACAGTTCAGGGTTACCTGCAGAACCCCTCCACCATTAAACTTCTTCCCCCCTCTTCATCTTAGAGGAGCACACTTACTCCTGTCACATACAAAATGAGTATTTCTTTCATGAAAACATTTCTGCATTCAACTCAACTTATTAATTCAGAACCTGAGTGAAAGAAAACTCGATTTCTGGTGCTAGGACACTCTCCAGAACCTCTTCTGGAGTCACAACAGCAACTTTCTAAAAGCAGGTCCCCTTCTGACTTGAATACTACTAAATATGGAGTCCTGAATAAGGCAAGATGCTGTTTATACAAGTAGTGAGATGAAATCCTAATTTGATACATTTAGGAATTCTTTATACAGATAGCATAAATCTACACTACTTGTGTGGGTCAAGTGTTCATGTTTCACAAAACCCAACCAGCCGGGCTTTGGATGAGGAGAACACAGAGAGAAGGTTCACAAACTGGAAGGCTGATGAATTACCGGACCCGGTTCACATTCAGGAAGGTTGTCTTCTGACTTCATGTACATTAGGAACACAGTGACAGTAGCAAAGGTAGCTGCATTGACAGGAAAAGCACGGAGAAGTGTAGAAGTGAGACCTCTGGTGAACACCCTCCAGCCTTCCTCGTGGTAACTCTTTCGAACACAGTCTAGGATGCCATTGTATTGTGTGATGCCTCCGACTCCATCGGCCTGGAGCCGGGATTTGATCACATCCATGGGATAGGTTGAGAGCCACGACACAATTCCTGACATCCCTCCAGAAAACAGCAGTTTGGGAATAACGTAACTGTCTTCAGCTTCACAGCCTAAATACCGAGTCATGCAGTCATAGGTCAGGAAGTAAAAGCCAAAGCTTGGAGTTTCTCTTATGAAGGTAGAGACCATGCCCCTGTTGATACCCCTCAGCCCTTCCTTTTGGTAGATTTTGATCAAACAGTCCAGAGAATTTTTGTAGTTCTTCGTTTTTAGTTTATATTCCCCAGTTCCTTGAAGCTGCATCCTTGTCTTTGCCAACTCCATGGGGCAGCAGATGACACACTGGATGGCCCCTGCTGCTGACCCTGCAAGGAACTGGTTCAGAGGAGTGTCTTTGCCCAGAGCACGAAGCGTGTTTCCTTGCACACCGAACACCAGCGCGTTAATGAACGTAAGTCCCATCATTGGCGACCCAATACCTTTATAGAGTCCAAAAGCCTAATGGAAGAAAGGAGGAAAAAGCCTTTTTAACAGTGGTATGAATAACCTCAAACTGCAGAACACAGCATTTCTGGATGGCCCTTTTACCCCAGCTTTTTAACAGTGGCCACATCAGGACCAACAAGTGCTTGGTAGGTTTTGTAATAAGAATTTCATCTCTGCTAACATCTACAAACTGCTAACACAAACATCTAAGCAATTTAGCAGTACAAAAATATAGCTGAACACACCCAGAAGATAATCTTACTCCACCCAGAGAAAAGTTTTCTGACAAATTTTGTAATTTTTCTTTTAAAATAGCTTACTTAAAGCCTGAAATCAACTTTTTAACAATGGTCCTAAAGATTCAACAGCAAAAGCACCTCACCAATTTCTTCATTCATTGCCTAGATTGTCAGAAAACTAGTTATTTCAATAGCTTCTTACTTTATTTAAAAAGTTAACCTCCAAATACCATCTTCTGACTTAGCACTCTTCACAAAGTTTCTGGCAAAGTTCTGACTGGAATATCTGCCCTACAGTCAGGTGAGGTTCAGAGCATGCTTTATCTCTTGATCTTCAACGTTTGTCAGCTTTTGAACAGCTTTCCCACCCTCCTGAGCCAAAATACACAAAGATTAAAAAAAAAATACAGAAAGCAGTAATTTTGTACTTACAGATTCTTGCTTTATGATGGACTGGAAGCAATGGAAAGTCCCACGGTAGAGAGGTTTCTCTACATTTTGAACTTGCAGACGAACCTATAAAAAGTTGTGTGAGACACCAATTTGTACATCAGGAGCAGCCTAAAGGGTAAGCTACTGTCTTGTATTATGTGGAGATTTGCTATAGCAATGCATATGCAAGAGCACAGGCTGGACACTGGAATGCCATATGTGGCACAATCATTTGAACAATCTTGTCTAAGTGTTTTGAACTAAAACTTGGGGGTGAAAACATGAGGGGAAGAGGAACATTAACTTCTTGTGACTACTAGCAAACCAGTAAGTGGAAGGGTACATTGACATCTAGAATTTCAAACAGATGCTTTCCAGTAGAGGCTACAATAGGGACTTTCTTTAGCTGCCAAGAATACTTCTGTTCACACTAAGAAATACCTGTGCAAACATGAGACAATTTAATAAAAAAATTATTAGTAAGTCAAGGATGAGATTAGGATAATTTTAAAGGGATGGAAACTTTCAACAATACCCACAGTGTTTCTAAATGCCAGATTTGGGCCAATTGAGATCTGATTTTTTTTTCCCAGAGGGTAGCTGGGCAGTGACTCTTAAGATATCTCTCTTTGCATAAGGGAAGGAGTAAAAAGTCATTTGTCCTTTTAAATTTTAGTCTGTTTTAGTTTTTTAGCCTGCTGAATGCAAGCAATCAGTAAGGGTGTAGCTGCTTCAAACCTTTACATAGTAGCAATCAATCAACTTTTCCAAAAGTGAAATAGTATGTTCTGCTGGAGAGATAAATGCTAAAACTGCTGGTCTTAGGGGATGCCTTTTTTGGATGCTTTTCAACCTATAATGGAAAATTCCAATTCTGTTTTTTCATGCTTATTTGCCCTCAGCACAGTTTAAGAGTCTCAGTTCTACCTAGCTCAGGCAAGGCTCTACACTTAGCAATGAACTCAGTGAGATGATTTCACTGGATTAATAAAGTTATAAATCTGTGTTTGATCTGCTGCATGGAGGGTTGCAATGTTCTTCAGAAAAGATGTAATGCTGCTGCTGCAACTCCAAGACAAAAAGCTTCAGTCTCTTATTCTGTGCAAAATAAAAAAAATTTACACCTATGTGGAAGATTTCTTTTCATGGTTGCCTAAAGTAATAAAAAACACCACCACAGCAATGAAAGATCTATAATTTATGTGTCTATAAAATGATTTATGGAGGTGGTTTGTCAGAATACTTTATTCAGGTTAGCTTTCTTCAAAGCAAAAAGAAATAGACAGTTTTAGTATTTTTCCTACAATATGTTATCTTATGCTTTGTAAATCAGAACTTTAGTTTTCAGTGTCATTTCAGTATATATATTAACATATGCTAACCATAGTGGGAGGCTGAGATCACCTTGGGTCTTGCAACATCTCAGCATTAAAAGCAGATTTACAGTAGGATTCAAAGAAAATAAATCCTTTGTCACTTCAAGTGACTTTTGGGGGGTGGACAGACTGTCAGAACTGTTAAAGAAACAGGTCCACAAACAAAGGCTAATCTTAACAAGCTGTCACAATTGCACAAAGGTTTTACTCCATTTAGAATTTACTATTATTGTTTCAAACTTTGTTTGTAACTTCCACACATATGGGCTTTGGGGGATTTGCACCTTTTCTTAATTTATCTTTTCTGCTTGTGTTTAATAGTTTAGAATTATTTGTATCTGTGGGCTGAATTTCCTAGCAGCACACAGCTCCCTCTATTTTTGTCTAAATAATTTGTGAAATATTAACCAATTAAGCCTTGCTGTAGGGTAGAATATTTAGAGTACTGACTCCCCAGGTCTAAGAATGAAAAATCTCTTTCTTTTGAGCACAGTGCTGGTCACATAAGGGTACCCACATTAGCAAACTGCCACAGTGAGTGCACATCAAACTTGCATTTTCATGCATGTTAATGCCATATTCAACAAGCTCCTTAATGTGTACAACTATAGGAAAGATGAATTGTGTGCAAAGTTTATCCACCTGTTCCATTCATTGCCCAATAGTCTAGCTTCCTTCTTATTGGAAAAGACTGTTTTAACTAAAACTAATGTTTTAGGTCCAATAATAAGACCCAGTAATTCCATATCACTTAAGACTTGCATAAAGGCACTCAAGATTAAATTAAAAACCCAAACCACTACATCCTCAAAACAATCCAAGCATTCAATAATGTGGAAAATCAGTGACTTCAGACGGATTTGAGCAATGAAAACATCATCCAAGAATATGTAGTGGATAAGACCTCGACAGCAGTGTGTCTGAGATTCAGTTTTAGAGGCACTGTGTGTGGTAGCATATACAGCCAGAAATGCATAGCAGAAAGAAGGTTCAGAATAAAACTACATTTAAAAAAAAAGGGATATTTAAACCCCGCTCCCTCCATGCCATAGCTGTAGAAGAGGGGCACAATTTAAAATTAAAAAGGGAAAAAATTCATAAGTCTTTCAGTTCTTTACTTGAACTAATACATTTGGGAATAAATTAAGACTGAGAGAAACAGAAGTGTTCACCTGGGCTATACTTACTAGGTAACTCTCCCGTGATGAGGCTTATCTGTCATCTACAACAAAGTAACACTTTTGCTGTTAATGAAGACAGCCCCTAGCTCAGAAAGTAAAGGCAGTTAAAAGCAAAAAAGCAATTTTATACATTACATCAACAAATCAGGGATAAAGAATTTGCCAGTTCTGAGACCAGCTCAGCTGGAGGTTTTGCAGGGTGACTTCACAGGTTTAATGTCTCCCTGTGTGTCCCACCATCCCCCTCCCCGCTCTGTGAAACATGAGCACCAGCCAAAAAAGAGAAGAACTTAAATGCCAAGACAGAAGTAAAACTTTGGTTTATCTACGCAGCTTTCCCATTGTTCAGTTATATTAAAAATGCACAGTCTGAGGTGACTACCAGCTAGCCCTTTAAACACTGCAGAACAGTAAAAAGTTAATTCTTAACACATATACATATATGAGTTATCCAATGTCTTTTTTTTTTTTCTTCCTAAAAGGTGGTTAGTTTTTCCACATACAGTGGTGACTATGCCCGCTAATAATACAAACATTAATATTTGCTCTAACAAAATAAACACCTACAATAACTTCTAAAGGATATGATAATATCATGTGTCACACTGGATTTCATAAAAAATTTAGAAACAAATTATTTGCTCTATTGTAAAACAAGATGCTTTTTTCCAAAGCTGATACATCTATTTTGCATGGATACATCTGCTGAAACCAGCATGGGAGCCCCAGTTTTTACAGTTAAATGTTTAGTTTCATGCAATAGAAGCTGTGCCACTTAAAAAAAAAAATCAACTAAAAAAAACCACACATGGTTACCTTTAGTCTGAGCATAGAATTTTAGCAGTTTTACTGGATTCAATGAAATGAATGATCACCTTCAGTTAAGCATGTAAAACTTGGCAGGATGGGAGAGAAAAAGACAGCTGGCCCTGTACCACCATAATAAAAATTGTGTGAGTCTGGATGATGCCATTCCTGAAAATATATTCTAGAATTCAGCTGAATTATTTAACTGTCAAATTTACCACATTCTGGGCAACAAAAAGACAGATTTTACTGTTTGAGCAGCTTGCAAGGAGGATGAATATCCCCCAACTCGGGAATTCTGCACTGAGTTAAGCATGCACTGGAATACAGAATATGGTGGGGTCCTCAGTATCAACCCACAGCCTTTGCATATCTGAATTCAGTAAGGTAAACATCTTCTAAATATAGATCCACTATGTGGCATGCTGTCTGCTGCTGTCAAGTGACCTGATATATTACTTTAGCAGGGAATGCATTGATATCCCTTCTTCTATTCTTCAGTGCAAGACTTTCGATAAGGCTGCCAGAAGATGACTCAAATTATTTTGTTCTGAAAGATGGACTTAGACTCCCGAGAGCCCTGGCTGAGGGACCTTCCAGGAGATCTCAAATCTTGTTCTTATCGTAACTGAAGTATGTAAAACACACAAAACTAACCATCAGAAAACCAACTTTAACTTGGAAAGTTATAAAAATATACAGTAATACTTGGAGGAAACAGCCCCCAGACAAGCTCCATACTGTGGATTTTTATTCACTTCACCTAGTGCTACAAATTAAGGAGTAACAGCAGAGCTTGAGGGGAAAACAAAACACCAATCTTTCAACCTACTAACAAAGTGGATTTGAGTTACAAATGCAGGGAGAGGCAGTTACAGCAGTTAGTGTTCAACAGCTGCAGGGAAGCAAGCTTAGAACAAAATTTAGTTCAATGCAAAGTTGTATTTCCAAATACCGCATTGTTACTGCACTGAAATTGCAGTTTAAGGCCAAGGTTTATGTTACTAAGTTTACATTTCTGAAGAGCTGGAGTTTGAAGAATCTAAAACAGTAGTTGTGGAGGCTTGCTCCTAGCTTTCCCAGGCAGATTTACACTCCTACAGTGTCTGGGGATTCTTTTTCCTCCCCTACTCCTTGGAGAAACTAAGTTTTCTACTTAAAGGCAAATATATTTCATAATCAACCCACCTTAACAGTGTCAAAGGGGTGTCCCACCAGCACACCAGCAGCACCTGAAATGAAAAAAATGCCATGGCTATTACTCTAAAAGTTTCTTCCTGGATCTGGGGCTACAGCAGCCCAAGCAGGACCACCAGCCTGAGGTGTGAGTGCACAACACGGCTGGCAAACCATTTAAAGAGCATCCTACCAAGTCAGGAGATAAGAGATCTACAATTCAGTCCTTCAGGCCAGTACCAGGTGCCTTTATGCTTCTCAGGAAGCCTCTGAGCCCCAGGCAGGGGCTGAGTTGTGTGGCTACAGACTGCCACACCATATGGAATGGGCAGCCATGACTCCTGGCCTCAGCTCAAGGAAGTCCAGTGGGCAGAAAATTCAGGCTTACTCTAAAACACAGTATTTCATGTACATATCACTGTGCAGGCACAGAAAACATGTAAACATCTCTAAAGACAGCAGAACACTCCTGCTATCTGCCCTACAGCCTTTCCAGATGTTACAGCAGCACCTGCAGAAAGACCATGCGTTACTAAAAACCTTTGCTTTATTCTGGCATCAAAGGACTTTTTACAAGTCACATGCAGGGCTATTATTTACACCAGTCTGAACACGGGCATTTTGCACACACAGGCTGAAGCAATGAATCCTCTGGCTCTGCACTTCTGTGACCCAGCAATCCTTCATTACCGCTGACAACAACTACGAGAGCGCCAGCGCAGCTTCCCACGTTTGTGGAAGGATGGCTGCCCTCCCTCCCTCCCCCGGGAAAGCTGTGGCAGCAGCACAGTGCCTGCTCCAGGATGGTGCAGTCCAGGTTGTTTAAGGCCAGCACGGCAGCGACACAGCCCAAGATAGCAAAACAGCAATGTGCACTGTGTTCGGCACGGAAAGGCCAGCGGCACAGCTGACCCCGAGGGAACCCTGGCAAGGCAAGGAGCGCTAGCAAGAAATCAGAGAGACGCCGAAAAAAGGAATTTAAAGCACGTTTGCCAGGTTGGCAAGAAAAACAGCAAGTGCAAATAGCCGAAAAGACGCGAGAATAAGTCTCCCGAACACAATCTAATAGCTGCTAAATATAGCAGGCGGCAGGCCGGTCGCAGATGCGCGGGGAAGCGCAGGGCGCGTGTCCGCGTTCTCTCCTCTCCATCCTAAAGCTGCCCAGGGTCGCTGTGCTCAGGTCGGGGGTCCCGACCGAGCCGCTGCCCCGGCGCTCACCCCGTCCTCGTCCCCATCCCCCGCTCCTCCCAGCCCCCGGGCAGCCCCCGGCGCTGCGGCACGGCCGCGGCGGGCTCGGGGCGCACCCCCGGCACACGGGAACCCCCGAGAGCCGCCCCCGCTCGGGCTCGGCCCCTGCTGTAGCGGGGGCCGCTCCCAGCGCCCCCGGCACCATCCTCCGCTCCCAAAATAACA
>VWYI01009449.1:260469-324948 GCA_013399455.1 Anthoscopus minutus
TTTCTTCCGCATTTTAAAAACATTTCTCTCTATCCCGTTCTACGCCTCTTCTCCATTTCCTACCTTTTTATATTCCTCCCCTTGCTCTCCTTTTCCTTTTCTAGCTTTTTCTTTCTGCTTGTTGTTTTATTATTCTTTTCCTCTCACCCCCTTCTCCCTCTCTTTCCTTTCCCCTTTTTCTCCCCCTTCCCCACCATTTTTTAATGGTTATTTTCCCTCCTGCAGACCCCGACACTCACCGCCAACGCATCCCGCCAGGAAATCCAGAGCCATGCCGGCAGCGTGGTCCCTGCGCTCCGCGCTCTGCCGCTGCGCACCCACCGCCCAGCCCTTTCTACCCTGCCGAGGGGCCGGGCCGCGCCTCCGGGGGCGGGGGCGAAGGGACAACTCCCCCCAGGCCCCCCCAGCCACTGGCGGCCGCGCGGGGGCGGCTCCCGGCGAGGGACGGAGCGGAGATGCGGGTGCCGGGCTTGAGGGTGCCGAGAATGGGCGCCCCTTCGGCTGCTCCGACTCCCCCCTCTCCCCCCGCCTTCAACCTGTCACTTCTTTCTCTGCAATAGCTGCATAATGAACCAGAAGTAAAGGCGGAAACAAATTTGGGAGGCTGGGGAGGTGGTGGTTGGAGGATGGAGGGGGCAGAGCATCACTCTTGTGGAGCATCAATAGCACCTCGGTTGTTTTGGGTGGTTCGGGGAGGCTGTTCTGGGTGGTCCTGCGTCTTGGGAGAGGCATCCCTGAGTGCTTGCGGTTGGAAAGCCTGAGGAGCTGAGAAAGCTGAGGACTTTGGAGAGGGTGCCTCCTTTTAACAGGGCTAAAATGCCTATCAGACCTGTTACAGGGAAAGGCTGAGGGAGTCAGGGCTGTTCAGCCTGGGAAAGCTTCACAGCACAGCTTGGGTTGGAAGGGAACACAGTGGATCATTTTATCTGACCTTCCTTCTTAAGCAGGGTCATCCCAGAGCATGTGGCATGGGATTGCGTCCAGATGGTTCTGGAATATCTTCACTGAGACAAAACTCCAGACCATTTCTGGGAAGTGTGTTCCAGTCTGCAATCACTGCACAGTAAAGAGTTCTTCGTGTTCAGGTAGAACTTCCCGTGCATCAATTTCTGCCCATTTTCTCTTGCTCAGCACCACCATGAAGTGCCTGGGTCCATCCTCTTGACACCCTGCCTTGAGATAGTCATAGACATTGATGGAGTCCCTTCTTAGTGGTTTCTTCTCAAGGCTGAACAGGCCCAGCTCCATCAGCCTTTCCTCATAAGAGATATGCTCCAGTTCCTCATTAAACTTTGTTGCCCTTTGCTGACTCGCTCCAGGAGTTCCATGTCCCTCTCTCCCTGAGGAGCCCAGAACTGGACACAGCACTCCAGATATGGCCTCACCAGGACTGAGTAGAGGGGCATAATCACCCTCTCAACCTGCTGGCAATGCTCTGGAACATGTTTCCAGAGAAACTGTGGATGCCCCATTCCTGGAAGCCCAAATGTGTCCCTGCCCATGGCAGAGGGGTTGGAGCTGGATGGTTTTTGAGGTACCTTCTGACCAAAACCATTCTATGATTCTATTACCAGACCCTCCCCCAAACTATTGTCCAAGAGATGGGAGGAAGGGTTGCACCAGGAGATATAGGCTTTGTGCTAAATGCTGACCCCATGGCACAATGGGAGGTGTGGGAATGAGACCCTATCTTTGGTGGTCAAAGCCACAGACGAGTAGCCTGCTGCTCATGGGGCTTTGCAGAGCCCTGGATCTCAGTCTTACACAGCACTTCTGCACTTCACCCTGCACAAGGGGCCTCTCCCTCCCTGCAGGCTTTTCTTGTTCTGCATTAATTCTGCTTTCCTGCTAACATTGCCTGGCTTCACGGTGCCCTGATGCCAGAGCCTTTAAATGGGGAACTCAAGCTGGTGACAGTTTCCAAAGGGAGCCCTGTTTAAGCTGCTCGTTATTTCTGCAGGCAATGTCTGAGAAAGGGGAACACCAGTGGCCTAGAACAATAAGTAGCCTATTCCAGCTTTGCTTATAGTAACACGAGCTTCATCAGGGCCTGCACAGTCTAAATTGCTTTTAGAGAGTAAATTCCAGAAGCATAATGGTAAAGCAGATGGATGGATTTTTATTTCTTTATTTTCTTTTTTTTTTATGCTTTCCATGGTATGGCAGTTGTTTTTTAGGTGCAGTAGCTCCATAAAAAGTCAATAAAATCTTGCAGTGGAACAGCACATTACAAATCGAACCTGTGCAAAGAAACACACAAACAAATGAACAAAGACAAGGATGCTTTCAAAGAGGTCTGAAAGTGCTACTAGAGGAAAAAGCAGAGAACCTGTCCCAGATTTAGCAGCTCTTGGACCATCATTACAATTAATAAGTAGACAAGATATAAATGCAAAACATTCAATATATCCCTGACATTACCCATATCTTCCAATCTGATGCTCATTTGGGTTCCTTTTCATCTTTAAAAACCATCAAATGAAATGAAACACCAAAGTGTCTTTAGGATGCTTTGAATTCTTTCATGCACATGCCTGTCCTACCTAGGGATGACCAGCTGTACCAGAGAGCAGGTAGGTGGGCTGGTCCTGCCCTCTGACACAGCATCAATGGCTTTGGGAGCTGCCCACTCCTGCTCTATCACCCACCTCCTAACAGGAACCTAGATTTTACTGAATACTCATATGTACAGACACTACTTGAGATCAGACAGGAATCCCTGATCAGTCGTTTTTCCTCAAGCATTTTATGCAAGTATAAGTGAATTCCTGTAACTCCTGTATACCCTGGATCCATGGGAGAATCTGCAGTCATGTGCAGAGTTTTGCAGGTGAAAATCCAGAGGTTATACAGCTCTGTCATGGAGAACAAGCCTTGGAAGGATCAGCTTAGCCTAAAAAGTTCCTGGCCAAAGGGTTTTAAATCTGTTATTCAAATCCTCTGATCTCCAAAGCAATCTGCCTCAGAGGAATTACCTTCTCTACCAGAAGTAGGTTTGTAATTCTAATATTTGTCCATAATAGTCAGGGAAAACATGTTCTCTCTCTTTGTAGGCACTTCTAGGTTATCTGAAGATGGTTTCAGTCTCATTCTTTTCTTCTGTGAATTATATTAATAATTACCTTCTGATCTCTGAACCTTCTTGCCCCCTTTTCTTCAGCTGATGTGGAGTTCCTTGAACCAAGCCCTAAGGCCTTGCTGAGTGAGCTCTGGCAGATTGCTCTGTGTATTTGCAGACAACTCTTGTTTATGTATCTGAATATGAGATCAGATATTCACAAAAGACATAACATAACACAACACAACACAACACAACACAACACAACACAACATAACATAACATAGCACAACATCATAATGAACATTACATTACATTACATTACATTACATTACATTACATTACATTACATTACATTACATAATGTTGTTCACTTATGGGCAGCCTGTGACACATGATGTGCTCCAGGTCCCTTCCAGTAAATCAGCTGTGTGCCACAGTGTTCCCTACCTTGACCTTGCAGGTTTTTTCTGTAGTCATTCCTAGCTGTTCATGCTAAATTGCTTTTTCCAGATTGTATTTCCAGTTTGTCAAGATCACTTGAATTCTAATCCTGCTGTTGATGTTTGTGCAGCCCCTCCCAAGCTGCTGCAATTTCCCAAGGCCTGTCTTGTTCCTGTATGCTTGAGCTGTTCCTAGTAAGCTTTATTTAATATTACAGAATCTTTTATTCAATGCTACTGAACCCCATTGGAACACTTCAGAGGGGTAGGGGCCACTTTATGTACTAGTGCAGAGAACATCAAGGTCTCATTGGTATAAAGTCTGAGATGTCCAGGGCTGGTTCACTAAGACATGAGCATGGCTTTTGTCCCACTGGGGAGTTTGTCTTTTGTTCATTTCTTCTTGCTTGGGGTTTTGTTTTGTTTTCAGTTCAAGTTACACTTGTGAGGGAATGCTGTGTGAATGTGGATGGGTTTATTAATCTTGTGTGTGGGTGGGACAGTGAGTCAATATAGATGCTTGTATTTGTGTGATTAATGGAAGGAAGTATTAGAGTCCTTGCAGTTGGGTAGTATTTCTTATATCAAGTATTTTGAATATTCATGCAGGGCCTTATTTGTGCAGTATAGATAAGGTTTTGGAGACAACACCTAACCTGACCCAGATTTAATGGCTCTCCTCTTCACTCAGGCTGTTTTTCTAGATTTTTCAGAAGCTGTGTCTGATCTTGTTTCCACTTTGTTGATGTGTGGTGCCTCTGTCTCAGAGTGTGACTCAGATGCCTGTTGGGGATCTTGTGCCCTTTAGGCTCCATGGAATAGGCTCAGCTGTAACCACCTTCCTTCTTATTCTGCTAAGACTGTTCCAAACATAACTTACAAGTGCTGGGATGAACCCTCTGGAGTGCTGGAGTGAGGGGTTGTGCTTTTCCTGCTTTCTTCTTCTTTGGGACCACTGAGCTTCCCCACTGTATGGTGAAATATGGGCCCCCCAAATAAAGAAGGCAGAAAAAAGAGCCCAGAGTAGCTTGGGAAACATATAGAGTCTACCAGCATATACAGCAGCTGCACTGCCATGTGTCTGAGAGAAAAGGTTATAACTTATTCTAACCCTTCAAAGAACCTCTTACCTTTGTCCCTTTGTCTTTTAGGTGGAAGAAGCTTTGCAGAGGATGCTGGAGGAGTGAGATAGCAGAGGAAGTTTCTTCTCATTTCTGTGCCAAGAAGTGACCCTGCTGGCTGTCTGCCATCTTTGATGGCATGCAAGGGAAATCTGCAAGATGACACTGAACTGAAACCTGTACAGGGGGATCAGGAGACTAGGGAATGGAACAGAAAAAGGCAGAGAGCAAGCAGTGTGACAGAAAAAATACTGCAGGTAAGTATAACATGAAGCAGAAGGGGAGTGGGGCAGCATGAAGTAGGAAAGGAACAAAAACGTGGAGTTGTGATAAACTTGTAGAAATTCTGATGGCAATGGCATGCAATAAAATATACATTGTTGACTCATGTCATGTTTGCTTTATGTTTGCTTGTGAATTTGGCATCAACATTTGGCCATGTCCCAGTAGAAAGGTCCCACTACAAAGTGGAGGATGGAGGATCTGCTCCCCAAGGCTTTGCTGAGGCTTGGCCACCTCTAGGACTACCCTGCATGGGAATTCTCTTTCATAGAGCCCTCTTCTCCCAGACCCTTCCTTAACTTCTGAGGTTAACTGCTACATCATCACAACTTCAGCTCTCATCGTGTTACCCAGAAAAATGCATCAGTTTCTCTTTCTGTTTCAAGCTGTGGATGGATTTTGAGCTTCTTCCTAGAACCCTCTTTGGTTCCCAGAATCACTCTTCAAAGGCTCTTTGGGGCAGCACCTCTCTCTGTGTGCCCCATGTTATGTGAACATGGGAGGCATTCAGACCATGGGCAATGTGAACATTGTGTTTACAGCAGCAAACTGCTTTCAAGGAAAACCTTGCATTTCCCAGAAACTGCAGTCCAGCACAACCAGGCTTGATGATCATCGAGTGCTTTATAGAATGGCTGGCATCTAAACAAGTGATAAATAAATCCAGATGGTGAAATGAGAGAAACCTTGGGACACAATGTACATAGGAAACAAGCAGGCTTGTATAAAAGCACCCCTTTGTCTGAAAAATAGCCTTCTCCAGGTGAATTCACTGGGTACCTTTGTGTGGATCCAAGTCCATTTTCTTTGTTTTCCTAAACACTCTTTTGTTTGGTGCCCTGCTTGCTGTTTGCATTATCCCACTCTATTGTTTTGTTATTGAGTCAGGTCAGTGGGATGCTCCAGATCATCTGGATGCAGCTGTACTTGAAGACAGAGCAGCTAAGGCATTATTCTCAGGGAACTAGATGCATTTATTATCCATTAACTTTATGACCTTGGGTGGCTTTAGGGTATTCTCTGACGTCATTATCCCACTGGCTTCAAAGGCACTGTATGTTAAGTGTTGAAACTTCCTAACCTGATAAAATCCCTTGATAAGACTGGTGTTTCAAAGCATGAAATGTAACTGAGTGCTGCTGAAACAGAGCTGTCTTGCTTACAGATCTTCTGATGGTTAGAGGCTTTGTGATCCCCCAAAATGTCCAGGTCAGGGTGCCAGCATGTAGGGTCTCTTCTGTTCCCAGGGAAGTCATGTCTAGGCAGACAAACAACTGCCAAGGCTAATATCTGAAATGCTGAGCTTCTGACAAGCAGAGGCAGAGGTGCTGGGGCACAGGAGTGGTTTAGTATGCTCCAAGTTGTAAGGCGCCCTGAAAAGTTTGGTCTGGCTCCAACTTTCCATGCTTTATCCTGGTAAAATGGAAACATTTTTGCTAGGAACACACACCTTCTGAAAAGCCTGGCCCTCTCCAATTAAGCAGAAGTTGCCAGGTTCTGACATGCATCTTCTGCTGTTTGTCTCAGCCTCTGCTACACATGTATGTGGATTGTTTTCGGTTACTGGTGTCTTGGAGAAGAGAAAGAAGCATAACCTGCGCACTAAAGAGTCCACAACATTTATGTTCATTCTGAGAGAGAATCTATCCCTGTTCATAGTCAATTGTCTTGAGCTTTGTTTGAAATACAAAACCATAGCAAACCCCTGGGTGCTTCCCTGGAAGCAGATGAGAAATGAACAGACCAAAAGCAGAAAAAGCTGCCTATAGGCATTAGTCCAAAGCTTTTTCTTTGGCATTTTCTTTATTTTCAAAGATCATACATAGAGTTTTGTTAACTACACTGCTGAGTCTTTTCCCTTTCCATCATTTTTCTGGTCAGCAAGAAGGGTCAGAGAGGGCAGACCTACACATGCCCATGCTGGGTCTTGTCTTCTCTTATCACAGGTCCCATCTTTGTATCTGGGCTGTGATAATACTATGATTGCTAAGAAACTATAATGACTTTTTTAAAGTGTATTTGGGTAAGGACCTGAGTACAAATTTCCTGAAGTATTACGAGGACTATGTTCTTGTATTTGCTGCAGGTGGAGCAGGTTTCTTAGCTGCTGGCCTTCCTTGGAGGAGGCCAGGAGACTTTGCAAGTGCATCAAACTGTGATACTGAGAGCAGGTATCCGGCAGAACTCAAATGCTATTTAGCATCACAGTTTGAATATGTCAAGGACCACACTGAGAAGAGCCACACGAAGATCAGAGAGTGGGCACTGAGTCCAGTCACCTGAGCTAACAACTTGAATTTGCAGACAATATAACTTAAGCTTCAGGCTGTTTCTGTGAGGTAAAAAGTTGCAATTATGCCTATTTTATAGACAAGGAACTGGTAATACTGATTTGGCCTAGGGGAATAGGAGGCAGAACTAGGAGGACAACCTCCTTTGCCTGCCTCATGGCTTTTTTTTTGAGTAACCCTGTTCTGACAGGAAACTTTCTGTGAGGCTAATGGCTTTTCACTGCCAACAGATATAAAAATATACTTTTACCATCAAGTATTTGAAATCCCCTGGCACAATTTGTATTCACATGCAAAGTCAAGGACTGGGAGACGAGGTGTCCTGCTAAATCTGAGTGCTAGGCTATTTAACAGCCTAACCACTAAGGTCTACATCTGGACAATTTTTTAATATGTTGACCTGTCTCCAAGGCAGCTTCCTGCTGGGTCATTTGTGGGCTGCCAATGTCAGGTGGAATGTTGGTTGGTGCAATAGCTTTATAGTAAAGATGCCTATTTCTTGTAAACTGAAAGAACAGGCTTGGCAGGCTGACCATTGTGCCTCTACAGAAACTTCCCATGAACTCTGGGAGGTGGACACTCCCATGGCCCCTGAACACACAGCAGGTATTCCTGTGGTACTCAGAGCTTGGTACTGTTAGTACTGGTGTCTGAGTGTTCTTTGTTAAGGTTGAGAGTGCTCCTGAAAAAGCTATGGAAGCTTCTGGCTTAGATTTTAATTTTCCTCCAGGTTGGGCCAGTGGAAAAAGCCAGGTTAATGTTGGAGGCATGGGACTGAACACTTGCTGCTGAAATGGGTCTATATCTGCACCAGGACAGTGCCCACTGCTTGCAAATATTTATGGCAGAGATCCCTGGATTACTATTGATCAAGTTAGGATGGGCAGCAGAGGCTCTTTGCTCCAGCCTCCCCCCCCCGAATAACATGGGGTTCTTCTCCAGCATTAAACTTGCTTTGTAGCAGTATTTTTAAGGGAAATGCTTTGCTTTTGCTTGAAGACTTTAATTAATTCATTGTAGTTTCAGTTGTTTTCTATTTCTGGAAGAAAAAATTTCTTTGTATATATCCCCTCTCCATTTAAGCTCCATAATAATACTGGCATTTAGAAAAAGTTCTCTTTTCTGAACTCATTGGTGCCAGGTTTTTCAGTTAAGTAGCTCTTTCTCATGTGACTTTAGCAGCTGATCTCAAAGTCCCAGACAATAATGCTTTATTATTTATATTTATTTATAGTTCTAGAGCTTTCTTTCTAATTTCCAAGTAGTTCTGAAGTTGTTAAATCATATAAAATCAGGTAGTTATAAAGGAAAAAGATCATTGGCTAGTCAATAATGTAACATCTCATAGATGACATAGAAGACAAGGACACAGACTCTGGAGAGAGCACTGATAGTGCACCAGCAACATCAATAAATAGATTTGGAGCTTGTCTCTCTTCCTATGACAACAGCTGTGTTTGCTGTCTAACACCTGGATGCCTCTGCTGAAAAGGTAGAGGCTTGCACATTAAAATGATCATCAAATAAAGAGTGCTTTATTGCTTGATGGTAGGGAAAAGCAGGCCAGGAAGGTGAGTGCCTCCCTCTGCTCCCGGCTGCCAATCACTAACTACATCTTCTGTTCATTAAAGTGTAGAAAATATGCAAAAGGTTGGAAAGGGGCTCAAAAAGCGGTCAGAAATTCAGTTACAGTCCTGACATCCCCTCCCTCCATCTCAGCAAGGAGTTCTTCTGCAGTGCTAGCAATGTAGGATGGCATAAAATCCTTTCTGAGTGCTTGCTGTGGTGGTGCACTGTCCAACTTCCTCTTTCTTACTGGGCAGCTCAGGGTGATGTAATCAGGGCCTTCCAGTAGCTGAAGGGAGCCTGAAGAAAGAGAGATAGAGACTTTTCACAGGGACATGTGGTGGCAGGTCCCAGGGGAATGGATCCAAACTGAAGGAGAGTAGACTTAGGTTAAATATTAGGATGAAGTTCTTTGCTGTGAGAGTTGTGAGGCAGTGGCACAGGTTGCCCAGAGATGTTGTGGATGCCCCATTCCTGGCAGTGTTCAAGGCCAGGCTGGGTGGAGCCCTGGTCACCCAGGTCTAGTGAAAGGTTTCCACAGCAGGAGGGTTGGACCTAGGTGATCTTTAAAGTCCCTTGCAACACAAACCATTCTATGACTGTGTGATTCTATGATTTTGGGGAAAGATACATGTAATACTTTAAATTTTTAATATATACCAAATTCCACAGGGGTGTTTGTGTAGGATGGGTGCTAATATTGTTACTTCCACCTTTTCCCATTATTTATTCCTGAACAGAGACTTGTGGCTCTCTGAGAAGTGCCTGGATCCTTGCAGTGTCTTCATGGCAGTGGATACTGCAGTTATGCTGATGAGAAGATTAGGCATAGGGGGACTGAATGACTTGCCCAAAGCCAGAAAGTTTGTGACCTCTTAAATTACTGCAATCATCCTCAGTCTTCTTGGAAATGTACTCTTTTCCCTCCCCTTGGGAATGTGTGTAGAAACATTACAACCTTATTTCAGCTTTCCAGAGGTGGAATCCCATATTTATTCCCAATGCAGTTGCCAGTGCTCAGAGTGGTTTCCTTACTGCTTCTGTTTTGCTGAGAGATTCCTGCTGTGAGTTCTCAAGTCCTTGGAATTATTGGTTTTTCTTTAGTACCTGAGATAAAGGACAATGAGCTGCTTTGATTTGAAAATCCATGACACAGCTGGAGCCAGGAGGTTCCACCCCCCATCCCACCCCCACCACAGAAGCCAAGTGCCAGGCTCTGCCAGCTCAGCACTGCTGCTGTCGCTCCTTCCTGTTCCGCAATGTGCAAACAGCCCGGTGACGTAGCAGGGTAACGCTGTTTGAACAGTCTCTCCAGTCAAGGATTTTTCCAAAATAAATTGGACAGGAATTAATGGATGTGCATGTGAGTGCAGTATTGCATAGCACAGGTGGGATGGAAAATGTAGCATATTATGGCAGGATATGAGGAAGGAATGTTTTCTCAGCAAATCTGGCTGGATGAGCTGGCAGGTGGTGGCAGAGTCAAAAGAGGACAGGCTCTGCACGATGGATGGAGTTGGTAATATCCTGTGAGATGTGTAAGAAGACGGCAAAAGGAGGCCCCTGTTATTTTGTCTCACCTCCATGATGCTATTTAACACTGATTGCCTACCTAAAGGCTCCCTTCTTGCCTTTTCTTTTGCTCCATCACTTGTACCAGCCCTCTAGACCCTCTGCCACTTTGCCATGGAGTTCTCTCTGCCTGGGTGGGCAGACAGCTGCCGTATCCTGTGAAGCAAATGGAATGTTTCATCTATCACATACTGGGCAAAATTAGGGCCTTCCTCACTTTTTATCACTCAGTTTCATGATTTCCTGCAGATTGTTTCATATCTTCAGCTCTTTCATTTTATCTGACAGCACCTTCCATGCTCTGCTTTCTCAAAATCACCTGTGAAATTGGCCTATTTTGAACAAATCACTCTTGAACAGTTTGCTACTATAGGAAAGAACTCGTGAGCTATTGCTTGTGGAATGCTGTCCCTTGCAGAGGCTCAAAACGTGTTTAGTGTGTGATTTCCTAGGGCCTGATTTGAGAAGACTGCTTAGGTTGGGACCAGGCATTTTCTCTTTCCCCTTCATAGATGTGAACATGATGTTTATTTGCAAGCTAGACTAGCAGTGATCTTTGGATCTGCAGTCCTCGGACACTGTGTCAAAGTGGGACAGGAATTATTTGTATTTCATCTTGGAGAAATGCCTGATAACTCAAGATTTCTTTGGGATGGATTTTCTGGACTGTCTCTATTGACCTGTAGCACTGGGGGACCTGGTTCTGGTAAATTCATGAGGCTGGTATATCTCTGAAATCTAGAGAAGAGAGGATGGAGGAGGAAGCTCCTTCAGCAAGGTATGAAGAAGAGTAAGACTTCAAGGACTCTGGGAGGGCTCCTGATAAGGGAAGTTGAAGGTCCCTCTTTTTTTGAGGGTCCCTCTCTTCAGCAGGGTCTGTGCTGTTTGGAGTGTGCCAGCAGTGCCACAGGCTGCATTTCTCATGGGGCTTCCTTCTCATGGGGCTGCATTTCTCATGGGGCTTCCTTCACACAGGATTACACTTTCCTCAGTACCTGTTCTCATGTGAGCAATTGAATCCTTGTGTGGGGCTCCTCTTCCAGAAGACTCTTGCCTTGCTGCCATCACGTGGTGGCCAGGCTGGGCATGCAGGAGATCCTGTTTTCCCCTAAGTCCTGACCACACACCAGGAGCAGAGAGTACTGTAGTGGTGACTGTGTTTGCTTGAGGCTCATGTTACTTTGCTAAGCCCTGGCTGAGGCAGATGTCCCTGAAGTAGCTGTGTGTGTGCATTCCTCCAGTGCTGGCTGTCCCACCAGCTGAAGTGATATCTTCATGGGGCAAGGTAAAACGGTTCAAGCCCCAAATTATTCTTCTTTCATATGGACACCTTCTGAACGACCTCTGTTTGCAAAGCAATCCCAGTCAAATGGAAAACCTAACCTCTCCTGGTATGCCCCACTGAAGTGACCAAAACTATTATCAAAAGGTTATGGAGTCAGATTCCTGCTATATAATGCAAGTAACATTTTGCTAGAAGCAGTGGCGTAAATGGAGGTTAAAAAATAAACAAAGGGTTAATTTTCTTTCACAAAAGGAAGGGGGTTGGGTTGTTTGTTTTTTTCTTTTTACAATCTCATAAGATTTCATGAGGAAGATTCCCTTTGAGCTGTTTAGCTTAGCTAAAGAAGGCAGGAATTTTGCTTGGTCTTTTGATATTTCATGGAAAATACTAATTAGCCCTGATGCTTTAGTCAGCCAGTGCGAAATGCCAGCCAGCTTCTATTTTCTTGCTGATATGGCACCAGTCACTGCAATGTGTAGAAAAATTCCCCCCCCCACCATGTGCTCTCAGGCTGTCCCTCCACAGGTGACGGTGTCCTTGTCCCTGAGTGTCACAGACACAACAGCCCTCATAGCTGGAGGGGTCCTGCAAGGACAGCAGCAGAATCGCATGATGGGAGAAGAGGAAACAACAGATTTCCCTGCACTTGGCATGCACAGACTGCTGATGAACCATTAATAATTCCTGTACAGGGACCAGGTATAACACGGAAGAGCTATTAAATAACCCAGTATGTTTTTGCAGCTACATTGCTAGCACTCTAGATAATGTTTTACTTCTGGTTTTAAGTTTTTGCTGTCCTTGCATGATGTTAAACTGGAATAAACTGTTCTCTTCAGAACAGAAAGCATTCAAGGAAGGATGCATAAGAAATCACAGAAAGCAAGTAATAAAAATTCTTTCTTTTTCAATTCCTAGAAACTCTGTGTCCTCACACAGAGCTGTGCTATATGTCATCGACACAGCATCCCCAAAACGCATGCTTCAGTGAGAAACGGGTTCTTGGAAAATGTGCAGGAAATGGCACTGGATACTAAAGTCCCCAGCTCCCCTGTAAAGCCGACCCAGGGGGCAGCAGCCGTGAAATTTTCTCTTTGCTGCCAATGTACCTTGGCTCTGACCCGGGAAAACCTCTGCAAAAGGGGTACAATTCAGGTCACGGCTTGGCAAGCCCTTCATTGCATCAGGACTTTAGTTTCCTGGGTCTCTCTGGGCAAAGCTTAACCTCCCACACACAGATGAGGCACCCTTTAGTAACGGGACTATTGGGCAAAAACAGGCAATGTAACATTTCCTTGAGCTCTTGGTTCCCCTTGATCAGCAAGTCTCTCTACAAGGAGCTGACATTGGAAAGGGGATTAGGAATCTCAGCAAGAAATGAAGAAGAGCTGCTCTAGGAGATGGAAAAACTGTGCTTCTGCAGTCTGAAATAGAAGCAAATACTCTGGATGTGGCTGGATTAATTTCTGGGGTTCACAATTTGTATACATAATGAGGGGGTAATAATCCATGGGGATCTATGTAGGAGTTTAGGATCAGCTTCATGCGTTATGAAAGTCAAGAGAAATGGCTTGGTAAAGAGGCAAAAGGAATTTTCATTAATGGAAAGGGTGTGTGGTCCATCAGAAGGAGAAAGGGTGGGCTGGGATAGGGGGAGGGAGAATCCATCCAACAGCCGCAAATGCAGCGTCTCCGTGGCGCAGCCCAACAGTGTCCACTGGTAAACAAGTGTGCAAAGCTGTTTTTGGGGCTCCTAAGTGCAGCAGGGGATGGCCCCTTCACAGCCAGCCTTACCCGGAGAGTCACCGCCCCTCGGGACTTTCCAGGCGAAAGGGCGCTGGGAACAGCAGCACTGGCGCAGCATTTCAGGGCTTCATGGGATTACTTATTCACTGTGTTCCTGGAACAGCTCCAGGCTTCCCAGCTCTGCCACCAGCATACAAATGTATCAAGTACCCACAAGGCTCACAATCCCCAGAGGCAAGAGCAGACTGTAGGAAGGTGATTCCCACCTCAGATCAGGGTCTCCGAAGGACCGGCAGGGCTCTGGGAAGACCGAACCGGTGCCCTCATCCCTTCTACCTCCCTAACGCTCATCAGGGAGATTAAGGCAGCAGCCGCACTCTGGATGGATTTCATTGCTGGGGCCATCGGAGGTAAATACAGGAATTAATGCTTGTTGACAAAAGCAGATAGCTGTGTTTCCTTCTTGTTCAGCTAAAGAGCAGGATTCAATAGCAGAATAGCAGAGCTGAGAGTCTTTCGATGGGGGCTGCTTGTTAAAGGTGTGTTCTTCCTTATTAAGTGGGAAATGTCATGAGAGCAGGTTCACAGAGCTGCTGGACAGGCAGTGCTGCAGCTTGGTCAGCTGAGGTCATTGCCTGCAGTTCCTCCAGTCTGATTGCAGTGGGCCAGGGTAAAACTGTAATAGGAAGAGACAGAATGTAATAGGTTTTGTGCGAATACAAACCAGCTTGTATAGCCCTGACAGTGAAATCCTCACATGCCTGGCATCTAGGGGTCCCAGCGGGCAGCTGGGGATAGTGGCTCTGGGGGCTGAGGATGTGATTTGTTAGACAGGAGGGGAGGAAGCACAATGTTCTTAATGCATTCAGAATGCCTGGATGAATGACCTTTGCATTATCTTAGGTTAAGAGGTATTTGCAGTTGTGATGATGATCTCAGTGCAGGCCAGCTACGCAGCAGGCTTTGATCTGGGAGAAAGTAGGTTAGCTGTATATAAAAAAAGTAACAGCAGAGAAGTGTGGTGAAATTCTAGACATTTTTAGAGCATGTACTGCTCAAACCTGTCTTTGTTTTAAACGACCAAATGTACCCATTGGTCTCAGTTCTTTGCTGAAATCTTGTTAGATTTAGTGGAGTATACAAGATAATATATACCAATAAGTACCACGAGAAAAACCTTTGGGTCACCACTGACAGAAACGCCAGGTAGACCTACCAGGTGGCTCAGAAATCCAGCCCAAGCCTGCAGGACAAGTCTCACTTTGACATTCAGGCATTTTCCCTCACCAGGAACAGCCTGTGGTCCTGCTGCACATGTGTTTGTCCTGGGAAGGACCACGCTGAGTCTTACCCTGCCTATTAATTGCTCGTCACCCAATATGTGCAAGTGGGGTGAGGTTTGGCATCTCAGCAGCATCCAGCCCTGGAGGTGCCTGTTGTGCCCATGCTTGGGGTGTTGGTCTTCCAGGGGTGTTGCGAGACTCTTCATGGGAGAGGAGGATATACCCAGCCCCACTATGATAGCTTGTCTTTCTCCTCCTGTTTCCCTTCTGACTTCAGAGTGCCCTGTGGAGACACTCTGGCAGTCCTAGGGCTGGCAATGGGATGTCCATCCCAGAAGGATTAACTAAACCTCCTCTCAGGCTTCATGTTCATGGTGGGGCAAAGGTGAATGCATTTGTTGCTTGGACTCTTTTGCTTTTTTAGCACAGTTTGAGAGAGGATGCTTAAAGAAAAACTTCTTTTGCAAGGGAACCTGGAGAGCTGAAAACAGAGTTTAAACATGGCCATTCACCTTGGCTTTCTGCCCTGGCTCCCACGCAAAGCCAGGGTTTGTTCTGTGACCCCCCTGTCCAGGCTCCAGCATCGTGTTCTGCCTGGCCATGCAGCAAGAATCTCACTGTGTGCCCTGGACACTGGCTCAGCCTGAGGGGATGCAGGCTGTGGAGATCCAGATGGGGCCAGAAAAATCTTTGCTTGTTGTAAGGCACTTTACTGACCTCAGTGTGTCAAAGAGCAAGATTTTCCACCTTGTCCCCTATGTCCAGTTCAGAGCTTTTCTAGGAGGGATACTGCAACTTCTCACTGGCTGACAGAGGTGGGAGCTTGTTACAGACATATGAGAGGTAGCTGGGTAGGACTTCAGGGCCATCATCATTCCCCTGAGATGGAACAGCTCCTGGGGTTGGACATCTATCCTGTAACAGCTGGGATAGTTTTGGTGCTGAGCTTGTCTTGGGGTTTATGTTTGCTAGAGCTGAAGCAGTTTCCATATTCCTAAGGAGTCTATGAATCCAGCTAAAGAGCGTCAAGCAAGTTGAGGTAACATAAAAAATGAGAGTTTCTTTTTAGTAAATGATGTTCTTGTGACCTAGATCTATTTTCAGACTGTTTTGGAGAAAGCATGGTTTAAGTGCCTCTGAAAAACAGCAGATGTCAGGCCCATTCAAATTCCAGCCTCTGGCTGCCTCAGGCAGCTGCGCAAATACTGTGCATCAGCTCTGGGCAATGGATTCTGTTGCAGTGAGATAAACTCAGCATCTTCAGGCCAATAAACAGTGATCTGCTGTGGCTCCAGATAGAAAACATGAGACCATCATGCATAGTGACTGTGGAGACTTTCTGTAACCAGCAAATGTGGCTGGAAGCAGTCCTTCCTGGTCAGTAAAACAGAGGAAGAGGTTGGACTAGAGATCTCCTGAGGTCCCTTCTGACTTGAATTTTCCTATGATCCCATGCATGTTTTCTAACCCTGCTACAGCAGCAGCCTGGGCCATGGCAGGAGATGGGGATTCATGACTGGGGCAGTTGAGGACTGCAGGACTCCTGATGATTCTTGTGTCAGAGTAAAGATTTGGGGAAGCAAAGCTGAGATTTACCCAGTCGTGGTAGAGCAGCAGGGTCTGCAGAGTGACTGGGCTTTTCCACAGCTGAGAAGTTATATGCAGTCCTAGGGCAGATAAAATAATCCCCCTAGAGAAGGAACATGCTGTCTCCTTACAGCTAAAGCAGCTCCTTCTAGGGTCATGTTACTGGATGAAGCTCAGCTTGCTTAGGGCATGGGGCACTGAAGTTCCCAACTCTGTACAAAAGAAAAGATTTTTGAAAGCTGCTGTCTGCCCATGCAG
Organism: Anthoscopus minutus; assembly: GCA_013399455.1. Taxonomy (NCBI): domain Eukaryota; kingdom Metazoa; phylum Chordata; class Aves; order Passeriformes; family Paridae; genus Anthoscopus; species Anthoscopus minutus. The sequence goes on from VWYI01009449.1 coordinate 276,962, forward strand.
TGCATGGAAAATGATCCCTGCTTCTCTCTGGGTGTCTCAGCCAAGGGTTTGCCAACAGCTCAGAGCTGTTGCAGCCTGGTGGGCTCTGTGCAGCTGCCAATTGCTCCCTGGTGATTGCCACCCCACCAGAATCTGTCCTTATTTAAGCTGCTTGGTCAGAGTCACCTGACTTGTGTAGAGACAACAAGTGATCCATTTCGTGCACTCTGTGTGTGTAGGGGATGCTGCAACCTCTGCTTATACTTGGGAATATCTCAGATAAAGGGGGCATAAAAATGGCTTACTAAAATTAAAGAAAAAAGTAATTCCTCTGGTTTTGCTATTTATTTTTGTAACAGCTGATGCAGTGTTGCTCAGCAGGAGTCCCACAGGAACCCTCTCCTGTATGCCCACTGTTCATTGCTGGCCTTCTTTGATTTTGCTTTGCAAATAGGCCATGTGTGGGTCATACTATCTTAGTCCCAGGCTATTTATATTGTGTGACAGTGTGCAGAGCCCTCATTCCTCAGCCTTTGATAGTCTTGGCTGAGCTCCTCAGCTCTGATAACTGCTTGAAGTGCTTTGTGCCCCTAAGTAGCACAGCTCATGGCAAATTGGGTTATTCGGAGGTTCGAGGGATTCACATCTTTGCTAGGATTTTTTGGTCTTCTTTTATGGTCTTCTCCCAAGTGGAGATGTTTGGTCCTTACTGGAACCAAGTTGATTGGGAGCCTTTAGGGCTGAAACAGTCTGTTTTGGGCAACCTATTGGGCTGCTGTCTTTGTATCTTTATGTGTGAACAGACTGATTTCTCCAGAAAGGAGGTCAGTTCTTGTCAAACACTGACCTAAATCATCCTTGGTATATGATCTGCATGAGCCAAAGCTCCTGCCTTCCTTATCCAGTGGAGTGAGCCAGGACTTAGATGTGCATGGTGCCCCAATGCCACCAGCGTCTGGTCAGCCCATGCCCATCTCCTCTAAGGTTCAGGAATTCCGAAAATGATGAGATTTGTCAAGACCTCCCAGCTGAGATGGGGTGCTTGGGCTGGAGCTGTGTGGGTGTGAGGTCAGCACTATCATCCTTGCACTGACTTAAGTGCTGCTCTTCCCTGGCTGGCAGTGTCCATGTTTACTCTGGCTGATGGCCAGGAACCAGGGCCAGCGCTGGTCCCCAAATAACTTTGTGCATTGTCACTCTCTGCTTGGACCAAAGCCATTGCTTCTTCAGGCCACATGCCTGTGTGTTCCCCCTTGCTCTCTCTCTTCCATCATTGTCTCTCTTCTATCTAGGCCTTTTTTCCCCCTTCATTGCTGTTTACCTGGTGTCAGATTTGATAGATGTTTTTGAAGGACAAACCTCAATTTTCTGCACAAAGATGCTGTTGGTTGTTTTCCTCTGAGTAAAGCACTTTGGGGTTATCTCCTGGTGACTCACAAGAGCAGCTGCTGCTTTTCTCCAGAACATGGGAGAGCTTTCCAGAGCTCTCAACCATCCCTGTAATCATAGGTGAACATGCCCACACCAACTAACACATTTTTAAGTAGCTTGGGTTTTAATTTCTCTTTTTGAAAGAAGAACACAGTGAGAGGCAGTTTTCAACAGGTGAGGCACCAGATGTGCCCTGTATCTCTGAATGCCTGGCTGCCTGAAGGGCTCATCCAGTATTTCTATGAACTTGATCTCTGTCTAAGTAATTCATATGGATACTGCTGCATTGTTCTCCAGCCCGATTTCCTCTCAGGTGACTTGGCAGGTGATGTTCTGGGAGGAAGTTTGCTGGCTAGCGCCTTCATCACCTGCTAACACCTGCTATGAGGTGAGATCTATTTATTATTGTAACAGAGAAATCCTTGTTGGAGCTCTTTAGCCCTCCTTAACTTGCCTTTATGGCAGTAGCTTTGTCTCAGAGGATTAGTAGATATCCAGCTATTTTAGGGCTCTAGGAGTGAGCGTGGCTGTTGCTAGAGGGTTGACAGTGGCCCCGGGGGCTGGACATGCCGACACAGCCCAGGGGCAGCGATGCTCACCTGGCCGTGCTGGGCGGGCTCTGCTGCCTCTGGACACTCCCGGCGCTAATCCCTCCCTACCCTCAAATCCCGCCGAGCCCTGAAAACCAAAATTGCTCCAGACCATGTGAGTGAGGACGCTTTGCACCACACGTGAGGAGGCCAGGTCATAGTCCAAAGATGCTTTAGTGCCTAAGCTGAGAGAGGGAAAAAAAATATAGCCCAGTGTCCTCCCTTCATCGTCCGTGGGGCGGTGCTCTCAGTGTCTCTCCCTGTCTCATCTTGCTCCATCTTCTTGTCCGTCCCTGATAAGTTTCTGTGTGAGCCTTGGTCACACAGAGGAATCTACATTTTTCTCTGTCAGTCTTGGCTCAAACATCATTACTGGGGCTCGAGAAATCTGGTGCCAGGCACGGCTGGGCTCTGGAGCTGTTTTCTGCTATTCCCCAGTGCCCTTTTGTGCTGGGTGAAATGGTCTGTTGTGACACGTGCTGTTAACCATCTCCAACATATTTTCTATTTCAGGTGGTCTAAGCACAGCCGTGGGTTATCCACTGGACACAGTAAAGGTACTTGTTGGGTTTTATTTCTTGACTATAGAACAAAAACAAAGAGGGCCTTTTGTTTTCTCCCTCCTTATCTGCATTACATCTCCATATCTCACTGTATTTGGTTGTGTTTGCCTCTAACAAAAAAAAAAAGAAATTGTTTTCTTTGTGATGTTATTTTGTGGTTAGTTATCTGGTTTGCTGCTATTTGTTGTTTTATTTATTTTTAATCTGATATCTGCATTTTAAAGTTGTCCCTGTATTCTTAGGTGAGAATTCAGACTGAGAACCACTACAAAGGATTTTGGCACTGTGTTCAGGAAACATACAGGACAGAAAAGGTAGGTGCCTCTCAGGATTGCTGATACCAGCTGCAGATGCCTTGTTTCAGAGAAGCAGATCTGCCTCTGTCAGTTTGGGGAGGATGGGCACCAGTTGCATACAAGCAACCGCTGGGAGAGGTTAAAACTTAGCTTTGCTGGCGAGCTGTAAGGTGGGAATAAGTTTTGACTCAGCAATGTACAGCCAGCACTTTTGAGCAGATGCTTTCCCATGCCCTTCACCCTTAAAAGTCGCCTTTCTCCTGTTTCCCACGAGGTCCGGGGATTTTACAAAGGTGTGACAGCATCAGTCCTCACTGTGTCAGTGGTTTCCTCCGTTTCCTTTGGCACATACAAGAACTTCCTCAGTGCCATCTGCAAGCTGCGATACGGGGATGCAGATGCCAAGCCGTCCAAGCTGGATGTTTCTCTTGCTGGAGCTGCTGCCGGCGCTGCCCGGGTAGGTAAACAGCCCACAGGGAAAGCACAGCAGGAGATCTTGTTCACAAACATAGGCGGCTGGGAAAGCAGGCAATGTTTCTTCGGTCTGGGAGGCCACAGGGGAGCCTGCAACAAGTCTGGTGGGTTTGTTTTTGCAGGGGAGGTCATGCTCTGCCCACACTGCCCCTTCACTGGTTGGCTCCGTGGCGTGGCCGAGTCCTGCTGGGCAGCTCGTGCTGGATTTGGTTTGGAGCGCCGGAACGCTTAAGAACATGCCATTAAAATGACACAGACCTTGGCAGCAAATGCAGAACAAGGAAGAAAAAACAGCATAGGCAGCAAACTCCCCAAGTGGCTGCGGTGGTGTGTTTATGTAAGAAAGACATAACTCTGAGTTAAAGCCCAGGTTGGTGCTTTCCCAGCAGCTGCACAAGCATCACTGCAGGAATGGGCAGAGCACAGTGCTGCATGGCCAGGACTTAAAACTCAGCGGGTCACCACTGAGAAGTTATTCTGCCTGGCAAATGTGCAGGATCCTCAGACAGGGAGGCAAGGCTGGGCCCAGGAGCAGTTTGCCACAAGCAGATGAGGGTGAGCATCCACAGGTGCTGTTAATGTGGTGGAGCTTATCCCATTGTGCCGATGGCATGCTGGGCAGAAACGTGTGCCTGGTCACAATCCTCTTACAGAGTAGTCCATATGGTTTCTAGGTGTTTCCTAGCAGTCAGTGACTCAACATGGCTAGCTTTTTATAGTCTGGATGGTCTTGGTTCAAATACAGATACAAATAAGAGCCCCTGATGTATGCTTCCCTATGGGTGAGGACATCCCCCTTTCCACGCCCATCTACTTTAGCAAGTAGTTACAGGTATTTAATATCCTGTGTTGATTTCTTGCCTTGCCTTCCTCTCTGCCCAGTGCAGCTCCCACACATGTCCTGCTGCTGCTGGGTGGAACAGCGCAGGCACAGGGGAGGAGGCTGGAGCTTGCTGGAACTCGCAGACAATATTATAGCCTGAAAAGCTGGGAGACAAGAATTTACAGGAGGGAGATCAAAACACTGTTTAACTGTGAGGGTTAAAATGCCATTCTCTGGTGCTGCAGGTTGTGCTGACAAACCCTAGTGAAGTGGCTAAAGTTCGGATGCAAACTCAGAGGAACCCACACACTTCCATCATACATCAGCCCATTTCCAAGCCAAAGTACCGAGGGTCTCTGCACTGTCTGAAGGTTATCATCAAGGAGGAAGGTTTTGGGGGTCTATACAAGGGCTGTTCTGCATTATTCTGCAGGGATTGCTCTGCTTCTGCAGTATATTTCCTTTCCTATTCTGCTCTGTGCGAGTGGCTCACACCAGATGGGAGAAATAAACCAGGTGGGTATTGGAAAGCATCTGTCATTACCTGCAAAAATGGCTTATTTAGTCCCACACCAAGAGGGAAACCAGGCTCTGGGCAAACATCACCCAGTACCTATAAAACCTCACCCAGATTCTCATGAGGGGTTGCTCTGTGTGTGCTGGTTTTGGCCCCGGGCCCAGTGGCAGCAGCCTGCATGCACTCGGGCCCCACCTTGTCCCTAAGCAGCTCCTCCTCCTCCTGCAGGAGGACTTTTTACCACACACTCTGGTGCCTCAAATGTGCATATGAAATCCTGTTAATGGGAAAACAGGATAACTAGAAATTAAATATAGAATAAGTTCCTGGGAATCATCATGGAGCTCAGACAAGGGTCAGTCCAGAGCCTGAATGTGAAGTCCGGGTAGAGAAAGTAAAGAAAGACACTTCAGGTTCTGAGTTGTGATTTGGCTCCAAAAAGCAACTATCCACTTTGAGAAAAGATTGAATAGGTAAGATTCAGCAAAAGCATCTTCCCGAGAATTATAAATATTAGATCCATCTGAAGAGGGTGTGAGTGCTCTCAGGCTGTACCACACCTAGTTCACATGGTATTCAAAGTGTCACATGTGCAAAAATTCTTTGAGAACACTGGGAACACACAATTGCAAGAGCTGCACAAAGTATCTCCGGAAAGACATGAAAGTTACCAAAGTTTGTTGTCAAATCTGAAATGGCGGTAGCTGAATGAGACGCAAGTGAACTGCCCTTCTCCCTTCACTCTCTCCTGCAGGTTTCCTTGTTGTGCTGCTTTCTGGTGGTTCTGCTGGAGTCCTGGCCTGGGGATTAGGTACTCCCATGGATGTCATCAAATCCCGCATGCAAACAGATGAATCGGACCAGCACAAGTACAAAGGCCTGATCCACTGTGTGAGGGAAAGTGTGAGAAGGGAGGGAGCAAAAGTGCTTTTCAAAGGACTGGGTTTAAACTGCATTCGTGCCTTTCCTGTGAACATGGTAGTGTTTGTAACATATGAAGGTGTACTGAGATTTAGAGATCATTATATAAACAAAAAATAGCTTGTTCTACTCTGTCCATAGTGTATTTTTTTTTTTTTTGGTAAGACAATATCCACAAACAACTGTTGAACTGATGGACAGCATAGAAAGCATGGACATTTCAGCCCAAAGTTGACAATGGATGGCTTTGTTTTATTCTTATAGGATTATGAACTCATCAGAGAGCCTTACACACATATAACCTCCCTTTTATCTCATTAAGGTGTTTAAACTGTAGCTGATGCTTAGTCCTTGAAACACTTGCAAATTTTTATGTTCTAATAAGTTGTTTGTCTGATCAGGGTTTTTGGTAAATCAAATAGTTTTTTTTTCTACTGGCCCAGAAAATGCTCTTCACAACCAAAGGAAGAACTGGGGGGAGTTTGTGCAAGTTTAACACTCTGCAGCATGTGCTCTTTACATGTAATGCCTGCACTGCATTCACCGAGTGACTCACATACTTGTGCTTCAGGCTGCAACTTCCCCTTCCCAGCAGTAATTTCCCCAAAGCACTCTCCAATTATATCCCCTTGGCAGCAGCTGAAGCAGGAATGTCTTCTTTTCCCTGCTGTTCTTTAATAAGTGGCAGACACGTTCTGTTTACATAACTGCGCTAATGCTCTTGCTGCGGACGCCAGGCGCGCTTCCCGGCAGGCCCTTGATTTTCTCCCTGAGCCTGCACAGCATCAGCCCTCTCCACAGGCCATGGAGCAGCAGCTCTCCCAGCTTGGCACAGCTTTGGAGGCAATCTGTTCTCATCCTGGAGCGAGGGTAGGAATAGATGCAAAGCCTCTTTGCTTGGCGATGAAAGGCTGCCATACAATCTGTGTGCTGGCGGGGTTAGGCAAGTTAGAGTGGCAAACTTGTAGCATAATCAAGATTTCCACCTTTTAAAAGTGCATACTCTTCTCCTGTTAAATGGTGCTGTTAGGAGCAGCCAAATGTATTTTGAAATAATTTCAGACATTTCTATTACTTCTTTCTCATCTTCCTACTAATTTTTCATTACTTTTTCTTACTTTTTTCATAAAAAAGTCCATTGAAAAACCAATGCCCATGTTATTGGTTCAGAAGGAAAATCTCTAAATCCAGAAATGTTTGCTCATCCTGCCTCAGGGGCCACGTATATATTTCTGGTTTAATCCCTGGATGATGACACTTGAAGCATTCTGGATCCAACCAGAATCTCAGATTCTGCTTTTATGGGGGGGAAATGGGAATACTTTACTTTGAAAGGAGTTCTCATATTTAGGACCCTTCTGGTCAGCAGTCACTCTCACCAGTTGATAGCATGATTTTACTACACTGACTGCAGTTTTGCAGCAGACAGGACTTGTCAGCTGCTTTAGACATACAGAAATAACTACAAGTTTAAAGAATTCAGGTGCTCCTAGACAAGAATAAAAGGAACCTCTTCTACCCCAGACAGAGACCACTTTGAAGCTCCACAGCTCCTTCTGAAGTCTAAGCCTTCAACTGGACTTTTAAACACATTCACAGCCATGCTATCATACCACACAAGCACCTGAATTCTTTCAATGGTTTACCCAGCTCTTGCAGCTGATCCAATGGCAGGCCAGGCTGGTGCACATATGTGACACTAAGGGGAGTGAAATGAAAGACCCAACACTGAACTGGATTCTCTCCAAAATGCATATGGCCTCAGCAACCTACCACTCTGGTCAAAGTTTTGGGTGTCAGCATCAAACTTCCTTTAGTCACAAAGTCCTTAAAACTGAAGATTTAATGATGTCCTTAAGGTTTGGAATTCCTCTTAAGAGTCTACTACCCTCACCTCTTTCTACAAGGGATGCATTTAACTGGGCAGTGATTTATCCTTGCTCTGCCTAGATGTTTGAAATCATATCCCTTTATGCCATGTTATTCTCAGCTAACCTTGTTCTCAGGCATTACATTCTCTGAATTGAGACAGCGAAAGAATGCCTGCAAAACAGACTAAACAACCATTTATTGTTAGGCAGCACTGATACCATCCATGGTCAGTCCAAGGTTTGAATATTAAATAGCTCATCTTTCCCAGTATGCTCACGCACTCAGATAACTAAAAATGTCTCCTCCTGTGGGTGTAACTGAAATACACCTGATTCCAAGGAAAAGTAATTGTAAATATGAGTGAGAATAACTGCAAAAGACAGTGCAAGGGGCTGAGAACTCGAGCCTCGAGGTATTCAGCACCACATATAAGCAGGCACTCGTGGTCTGAACAAATGCTATGTGAGAGGCAAATTGTATCTCCAGGCAGCTTCAGGAAGGTAAAGGCTTCACAACCCATGCTGTTCAGAACCCTGTACTGGAAAAAATCTACACAGTGTGTGGGTGACAACTTGAGGAAGAACTCACAGCTGATACAAACAGCAACAGATACAGGAACTGTCTGAGTACTGTAAATATAGGCATATAAATCTGAAAGAATTTTTCTTTACTGACCCATATGATGTACTTCACTACACACACACCCCAAGCTGGGTGTTCAGCTTGTGGTTTTCAGCACTGCTTTATTTTCTGATTTGACCCTTAGCTACTCTAATTATCACAGAACTATTTACTTCAATAAATTAGCTAGCTGAGGGTCAGCCAACAGAAAGAAGGTACCACATTTGCTGTATTGCTATTGGATGTACTTTGCTATATGGACTGCAGTTTGTTGTACAGATCACTTCTTTCAGCAACAAAATTGTTGGCCTTGAGAAAAAAAATCTGAGAAGTCACACTCAGGTTCCACGTTGCTGACAGCTCCTATTTGCTCTGACCATGCTCATGAATATCCAGGTAGGTTTCAGCATTCCTCGTGGTGACTGTGGAAGTGCTGCAGGAAGCTCTTCAGAGGCTGTGCTTCTGCACAGAAATTGTGAGCACCATGTTTCTGCTTAAGCACCAGTCTGACACCAAACCTACTGAAGTATCACTGTAACACGTCTCTCTGACCTTCCCCCATCCCAGAGCAGGCTGCTGTGCACAGGGCACATCACATCCAGTCTGGCTTGTGACCAGATCATCCCTGGACAACTGACCCTTACGAGCTCAGTCTGCTCTGGGAGCAGCCTGAAGTCTGCCTGGAAGGGGGTTCCAAGGCACTCCATTTCAATACTCCAAAACAAGCTAATATCAGATGACAAATCTACAGCTAAAAAGGTAGGAAGAGAGGTCAAAATAAAGGTAAATCAAGGCTTTGAAAAAGTAATGGAAAAGTAAAGCAAAAGAAGTTTGATACAGACTTTCATCTTCATTTTTATTACACTGAAATGAACAAAATGAACAAATTGAGGAAATGTAATGAACAATGCCTGATAACATTTCAGTGTGCTTCTGAAAACTGCCTTGTCTTGGTCTTTAAAATGACCCCTGGGACATGAACCACAATTACAGCAGAGTCAGGAATTCATCATGACTCCTCTGAGAAACTGTACCACCTCAGAAGCATGTTAGTATGAATTTATCTGAGGACTTGAAAACAGTGCTTGTTCAGCAAACAAATACTAGTTTTCCTATCACTTTCCTTTCTAGAATTTTCAAAACATATTTCAATTGTTGTTATAAAATAATCCATTTGCTTATCTAGAATAGAACATGACACTGTTTCTCCTACAGCATATTTCCCTTTGCTGAATAACAAAATTAATTCTCAGTTAATGAAATCAATCTAGCAGAACAAATCTGCATATATTTTAAACAATATATTTGCATTATAAGTTTGTAAAAGCACTTTTAAAGTCAATTTAAGGCTTATCTTTTATGTATGACTTAAAGATGACAAAGAGAAGACTGCAAGAACAGGAAGGTCATCATTAAAGTCCAAAGTAATTAAGACTTAGCTTATTTATTACTGGATTTAAGAAGCTGCTATTTTTCCCCTAAGAATTGTTCCACTACTTCCAGAAAAAAAAAAGTTTTCTACTCATTATTAAGCTTTTGCTGGCACTGAGATGCTTTGCCTGTGGGTTATGGAGACAGTCTCTGGGAAACATTTCCACTAATATGCTGAAGTCAATGGCATTAGATTAGAAATGTCAGCTCACACAAACTGTAAAGAAAAAGACAAAAGCTAAGCCTTGTTTTTTCCAGCACAAGTTTGAAACTCATGCAATAGGCCTAGGTTTGCCTTTTCCTTGGTTCCTTTAACAAACATAACCAGGCTGACCCACCTATATTATCTATATCAAATAAAACCACCTTTGCTAAGACTAAATCTGGCTAGCAACTTTCTATTCTATACCAGACAGATCTAACAGTTTGCACTCAGCACTGTTGAGATCAAAATAGCTAATAATTTGGATTTTCCTTCCATAAATCATAGCGAAGACACTGAAATTCTTTTGGAGAAAGGAGATTTATGTTAAAATATCTCATGTAATATTTAATTAAGTATATTTTCTCACTGGAATACATCCTAAAATAAATATCCCTAGTTTAAACCTCCTGGTGCAGTGAGCAAGAACTGACAGTACTAGAAGTATCCCTGTGTCCAGTATGACTTCAATTTTCACAGCATGATTTAACACTTGTTATTTATAACTAGAAACTAATATTTGCATTTCTGTACTATCTTCCACTTGAGAATATCAAGGACCTGACAAGTTCTTGATGACCTCCTACCTCCAGAGGCACTCAGATCAGGTAAAAAGCTCCAGAAAAAAAAAGTACAGTGAGATTTTTACAACTTGCCCAATGTCAAAGAGGAAGGTGATAGCAAGACAAGTCTGATACTCTTTCTCCAGTGTTCAGCTCACAGAGGTGCACTCTTTATGTATCGATCCCACTTTGTAACGTTCATTTTTCAACATACTTTGTGTGCAGCATGTTCTCAGTAGCCCAAGGAGACATACAGTCTATTAAAGCAAGGTACATAGTACAAAAGAAAATGGAGCTTCTATTTATTATTTTGAGATATAACCTCTTACCAACATATTTAGAACAATTTCCAAGTTAGCCTTTATCATCAAATGGAAATTTTATTTATATTTTCAACATGAAATACATTAAAATACAATGTTGGGCTGACATACATGCTTTTCTGCAAGACTGATCAATTCTGTCTTGCATTTTCTGATTTTAAATAGATACAAGTCCTATTTTAAACTTTTTCTGTACTCTGCTGTTCATGATAATTCACTCTTTATTTATAAAGCACTGATTACAGGCTGTACATAACGAGGGAGTGATGACATACAACAGAAGACAACAATTTACTTGGTTGTGGATTATCAAGTGCTAAGTTACATATACATTTCTTCAAAATTCAAAAGCCAGCTTCCTTGGAGTCATGAACTGCTTCACAATTTCATCTGTGACCTGCTTCCTTCTTTCTTGATGAGCTGCTACCAAGGGCTGCATTGTTTCAATAAGTACCTTCTTCAGCTCCCCCGTGAGCAACTCCCCACTGGTGTAGGCCTGACAAGAAAGTGTTGGTTGCTGAACACAGTGCCACTCACAAAAAGATTCAGTAATCAGTATTTCTTTAAAAGACACATCTGCATGACTTAAAAATAAGTACACACCTTAGAAGATTATGTGGTATCACTCTGAAAATGTTGCCTGTCAAAAGATTAAGGAGTCTGGCAAAATTCATATGTGACAGGTTATTATAAGGACTGAATAAACTACATTCACATTTAACTAGGAAATCCTGTAATTACTTGCAGGAAACTGCAATTTTCCTCCCTAGTATCCCAGTTCAAATAAACAGTCACCCTAAGACACTTTTTTTTTCAGTAACAAGTACATATTCTCATATTTTTCTCACTGCATTTGGGGAAGAGACTAGATGTGATTAAAATATCCTTTTATAGCAAAGACACTCAGAATCTGTATTCACACTGTAGTCATATTCACAGTTGGTAATCCATTCCATTGCTCAATATTGAAATGCTTTAGCTTAGAAGCACAGGCTAGCAGTTTATTGGCTCAGCCACATTCAGCAACCATGGCTGGGACAGTTCAGCTATATTTGAAATGACAATAAACATGATAATCTTACCTCCCCTCATCATCAAGCCTTTTGTAACACCCTTCCAGGTGTAAATGCTGCTGATGTTCACTCAGCAAGAGTAAAATACATTAACAAGAACAAATGGGATTGCAATTTCAGTGGTGTGGTTTGGGGTGCGTGTGTTGTTCTTTGCTTGTTAGTTTTTTATAAAAACACCAGCGTTGCTTTCTCTAGAAGTCTCCTCTGGTGGTACATCTTAAGCAGCTGCACTGATGCTGCTACAATGGGAGAGTTCATGTTTTCTGCTCAGGTTCTGAGGCATCAGCAACTGCAGCAAGCTGCAAGCTGTGGGCCAGGCTTTGTGCTCTGCAGCAGACTTAGGCTGACATTCAGTCAGTGCAGTGGTTGGAGATTAATGAACAAAATCTCCTTAAGTCAAATGTTTTTCAGGTTTCAATAAGGAATTTACAACAGCAGAGAAAAGAATAGCTATCCAACCCTGCTTTTGTGTGGGAAGGAGCAGAGGGCTGGAGAATATGCAGCTCTTGATTTTCTTGCAGCTGTTCCCAGCAGAAGAAAGCTGATAAACAAATGTGACACAGGTGTTATCTACTGCAGCTCCTGCCTTCTAGAGAACACACACCACCTAGGAGTGGCGCTGAAATGAAGGGAAGTGGCTTGCTACCAGCCTTGGGGACAGAAGTCTGCCAGATATGCTTAAAGAAAATGCAACATATATGAAGCACTTTTCACCTGGGATCAATGAATTAATTCCTCAGAGCTATTAAATTCCTTGTGATGGTAAGAATAAACCAAAACCCAGCAAGCTTTAGACATGAGCTTTTGTAGTTTTGCAGAATATTTAGGTACTTTACAATAAGGAACAGGCAGAGTATACTATACAATTAAAACAACACTAACCCAAAGGTGACCTCATTTGAAGGTAGGGAAGATAGCCTACAGAGTGTTGGAGATTCCTGTGAAAACACTAGGGATTTTTTGTTTTAAAGAAGAGACACATTGGCCTGTGAGAAAGAACACTACAAAGAACCAAAAACTGAGATACTAATCCTGAAACTTGCAAGGGATGGAAAGCATGTGAATAATACCAAATTACCTTCCTGGAGAAGGTTCACAGGAGGATTGAGCTACAGCTCTGTTGAGGGCAGAGGTACAGCTTTGTCCTCACAGCAGGGAAAGGAATAACCCTGTCTGCAGTTTGGTTACTCACCTGCTTCAGTTGCTCGAGCCTGTCATCATCTTCCAGGAAGAAAGTCAGGTACATAAAAGACACATCGACGTCACAGTTGCCTCCGTACTTCCTGTGCTCCTCAATGGTGTCCCTGCCTCCCGAGAAGGCGTGCTTGTTAATCTGGAACAACACCAGGAGCTCAGGCTGTCATTCCCACCACAATTGGGGTTACTTTATTGTAAGCACAGATGTGTCATGATCCTCCAAATTCTTTACTAAGGATTAGTTGAAGAACAAGTGGGACAAGTTAAAGCAGAGCCTCAGGACTGAAAAAAGGAGGTCATTAGAACCCTGCAGGGAAAAGTGGCTATACACATACTCCTCAGACTGCATAATCAGAACAAAAATAAAGTGAAAATTAAAAATAATCTACCCAAGATTCAGTCAAAAAGGTTTTAAGTCCCTTTTGCTGAAGCTGTTGGATAGAATTTGTGCTTACAGAAAATGTACTTCATGTAATAAAAATTAAGATATTTATCAAGAAATTAATTTTGAAAGAGATTAAGAAGGCATGGAAAATCCTGCAGAAATCCTAAAGATAAGCTAATCTCTTTTTGGGGAAAAGGAAAACAAGAGAAAGCGAAGTTAAATATTACACAAGTCTGTCTAGAATGCTTAAAATCAGACCAATGCCCAATTGTTCAACCTAAAAATGGAGTATTTGCTGACAGCCTCTCTCTTTTTAAGCACAGTTTCCTATAGGCAGATGAACAGCACTATTGAACAGATGTAATTGCTAATCCCATTCCCAATAAATTCAGAAGCTACTGGCTTATTTTGAACACTTATACATGTGTAGAACTCTCTGACGATGCTAATCTTCCTACAAATATAAAGAAAATAAATTGCTAAGTGGAGGGAAAAAATATTTCTTAACCATATGCTGAGCTTTTTCATTTAGCTTTTTTATCCTTTGAGATACCATAATCAACCTGCCAAGAGACACATTTGCATATGAAGTAGGTACTTTTTTAGTTCTGGTATCTAAGAGCTGTTATATATTTACAACTTATGAACATTCCTACTGTATAGACTGTCTAGTGCTTTTTTGAGTCTCTCCAACCACCAAGTTACAGCTGAAGTCTTGTGGCAATGAACTATGCTCAGAAATCATGCACCAATGAGTATTTAAGGGAATGAACAGCCATCTGCCATATTACATCTATTCTTATATTGTAGGGCAGTCTCAATAGCTGTCTCAGCACCTATAAAACAAAGTTTTATGTACTCTTCTGCAATGACCCTCCTCCTTACTACATTTTGTAAGCCTGTATGAAATTTTTTTAATGGCCTTTATCTCTACAGTTTGTGTTCTTCCTAAACAGAGAGGGATTAAATACAACATGCCAGGTGAAAGCATATTTTTGTTGAAACACAAAATGTTTCCTTTCTTAATCTCAAATTCAGTATTTTACATATTCTGGCACCTACTCTTTGACTGAGGGTTTCAGTGACATATCCATAGTGTTGCACTGACTTCCCCCCTAAATTTCTCTGAATCCCTCAATATGTCTATAGACATAAAATTTATAGGAAAACAAACAAGTTTATAGGAAAACAAACAAGTAATTGAGTTGTAATTTGCTGATAGGTACAATAAGAATAGTTTATTAAAATACTGCCACTCATCTCATTGGATTACCTAGAATCCTCTTAGCCATTCCCAGTATATAGTAAATTTTTATCTTCCATTACCTGTAAGTTTTGAACCTCACTAATTAGCAATGTACCAATGAAAAATTGCTGTAAGCATTAGTTTTTTTTTGTCCAGCATAGCATTCTGTTTTTTAACTTTCATTCATGACCAGAAGTCATCTTTCCTGATATATTTTTATTTATTTACTATAACAGTATTGCATCTTTCACTCAAGCTCTATTTCCATAAAGATGTGTTTCTGATGGGCTTCAGAAGCTGAAATAAATCTCAATTTGTCTTCCATTACTCAACACTGTATGTCATGTTCAGGATTTTTCTTTGTATCTTTTATATTCCAAGTAGCTAGAATTATGTTTTTTATTTGTGCAAGTAAAGACAGCAGTATTAGGACTTATTAACTTGGATCTCTTTGCAGATCACAAGTTACTTGCCAGGAAAAAAACATGTAAAAATGTTACACATGAAGAATTCCATTCTTCAAAACAGTACTGGTTAATCAGTTTCTACAAATGGCACTGAAGTGTTATGAGGTGGTAGATGAGTCTCACTGTATGAGAATTAATCCAAACCTGCCCAATAGAAACAATATAAACATATTTTCTTCTTGTTTTGACAGACATTTAACATCTTGTTTTATGCCTATAAATTCCTTCCCAAGGACTGACTTTCATTTTCTTTAAATGCCACTACACAGGTGAAGTTCTGCCAAAGTAAATCATGTGACACCAGATAAGAGCAATCTTCTTTTGAACTTAAAAACAAGCTAAGAACATACTCAGAAGATACGCCTTCTGAGTTGAAATTCAGCATAATGTTTATTTGTAAATTGGAGGGAGCAGATGTTTTTGTGAATTGGCAGCAACAGATTCTCAAGCAGCAGGAAAGGTCTGACCTGTTTTGTAACTAACACTGTGCCATGTTTGGTGCTCCCAACAAGGAGAGGGAGTCAAGGGAAAGAGCTGTTTATTAGTTTTACATCATGGCCTGACAGATTTCAAAACTATGGCAACGTAATATTTATTTTAAGAGCATGAGCCTCCACAGCTCTTATTCTTACACCACTGCTCTGCAGGTATCAGAAAAACAAACATGTTTTGTACACTATCCCAGCTAATATTTGTACTGTCAGAGTAGCTGGAAATGCAAAAGATCACATTGGATAGTCTAGCTAAATTTGCATAACTCAGTCAATTCCTGAAGATGCTCTGCCATGAAATGTATGGAAAACCTGATTCATGTATGTTCAAGGAAAACACTAAAAATTGTCATTGTAACCAGAAGGACCTCTGAAGGTAGTGTCAAGGGTGGACTGGACAGGGATAGGTTTATGGCTGAACTCTTTGATCTTAAGGGTCTTTCCTGACCCAAACCACTCTATGACTCTATGACCACCACTCCTTTTGTTTTAAATCCTCATGCTATCAGGTTTTGCAGGTCCTTACCTTAGTCTTGATTTGTTTGGGTGTATCAGTAAGGAAGATGGAGGAGTTTGGGTCACTAGCACTCATTTTGGTCTGTGCTCCTTGCAGGGCTGGGAAGAAGACTGAGTGGAGTAAGGCTGGCTTAGGCTGTCCAATTCTTGGTGCTACATCACGGGTCATTCTAAAATAAGGATCCTAAAACAACCACCAATAAAAGCACAGAATAAAATTGAAGAATGTGATTTGAAAGCTGATTGATGCTGACTCATTCATGCCATAAGAAGTGATGTCAAAAAACCAAAAACTGAAAAAAACAAACCCTGAAATATTCCAGAATCACTTTTAATCCAGTTCATTCAGAACATCAACATACAAAATCCCTATTTTTCTTTTCCATAGTGCTGTACACTCTGACTCCCTTAAGTAACAGACATATTTTCAAAACTTTACATGAATTCAAGTAGCTGCTAACACTATGCTTAATATGCCTAAAGATGGATGCAGCCTAAGATGAAAGCTTTCTCCCAAAGCATTTTAACAACCAGCAGAGAATCTGAACTAAATCAGTAATCAAGCTGGCAGTGTTGTGCTGATGATGTGACTTAAACCAAAGTGAAATATTACTTCATAATACTGTGGCTGATTAATATGATTACATCATCTTCCAGTGTCTGTCCTGTGACTAAAATAGCCAAAGATTCAGACAGTACAGGATGTGATTCCTAGAAACACTGCTTATTTAAAGACCCTATGACTCTCATTTGTATCTGATGTTCTTCCAGCTCCCTCTATAAATCTGAATTGTTAAGGTTCTGCAGCCTTTCTGGCAAACTATTTCAATGCTTCTTTCATTCTTACTGAGAGAGGGTTTCTCCCCATGGCTCAACAGAAATCTCTTGTGCTGCAACTTGAGCTCATTCCATTTTGTCCAAGTTACCATGGAGATGGCCAAAAGTTTCTTCCTATCCCCATGTCAGTGTGCTTTTGCATAGATGTTACTGTCTTTGCTTTCCTAGATCAGCTCAGTGTGAATGGAGCTGAGATTAAGAGAAATCCAAGACTGGATGAATACATGATTGTTGGGTTAAGCCTTCATCTTTTAATCTTCTAGGTCTTTCAGTTTCTGCCCCAGAAAGGTACTTGCAGGAATGTTTTACAGATGCCTTGAGACACCACTATGCACCAATGGTACAATACAATACCAAATCCTTGAAAATCAAATAAGGCAATATGATTTTCTTACCTGGTCAATAGCACATGGGATAAGACACTGAATATTCTCCTTGCCATTGAATATCTGTGGAAATGATGAACTGAAGGATGGAGCAGCTTGGATAGCAGGAAAGCTGATCTTACCTAAAAAACATGTTTGGAAAACCTAAGCAATCAACAGAAGCAGTGACAAATAGAATTTTTTGCAATATGTAAAATGCACAAGTAAAAATCGTTAAGTATTTGCTTAGCTGAAGACCAAGTTCTATCTTTATCAAACACTGCTGCCTTATCTGAGAAAACTTTTTCATCTTTACCTTCTGCAATGTCAACAAACCTTCAACTAACATAGAAACTAATGATAGAAGACAAGCTGTGACCACATTAACTTCAGCAGAAGTTCATCCCATCTCTTGATCATTGAACTATCTACACTGTCCAGAAACAGAATTGACTAAGCTTTCAATTTTTTTTTCACTTTGTGAGAGAATAGCTACAGTCATCACATAAGCTTCCCTCTAACATCTTAAATCACTGCTTCATGTACTCTGTACTCATGATGCATCTCAGATGTGCCCAGTTTTCTTTTTTTATACAGGGCTTAGTTGCATGTAGTACAGCACGGCCAACCTGGAACTGATCAAAATCCTATCAGAATAGACAGCAAGTAAAGGACTTTTACACACATATGATGAACTCATAATCACAATAGCATCTTTTATCAGAGCACTGCTGAAACAAGTGGAAATCTGTTTTTTGGTTACAGTGAAGGCTGAAAGCTGTCACTGGCCTGATTACTGGACGAAGAATGATGATAATGCTCAGAAACATCCAAGATTTAATGTAATTTTTACACAGAATCTTTTTTCTTGTCCATGTGACAGAAACCTGCAACTGCAGTGAATTAAATGGGAGACCTGAGTTACCCAGCACCCTGATAATTAGGCTAATCAGCACTCGACTTTTTTCAGACATGTAAATGCCTGTGTGTATTAGTGCAACCTTTCCCGACAAGTTTATTTACAGATCTGGCACAGAAATTTCTAGGAGGTCAGATTGTTTATAGCTCCAATCACAGTAACAAAAGAATAAAAAAGAAAACAAAAGAAAAAGTTGCCCTCTGTTTTGGACCCTTCAACATTTGTGTTTTGTACTTTTCTCCTACTAAAGCCAAAAAGGCATATGTTATGCTAGAAAGTTCATTGTAAAGTACGTTCTGTTCTGAAGGAACAACAATAACATCAGAATCTGCCTAGAAACATAATCCTCCTGCTTCTTCTCTCTGTTTCATGAGCAGCAGATACTAATCTCTTTAAACAACTATTTAAAATAGCTCAAATGAAAGTGAAAGCAAGCACTGTTTCTTGTAACTCATACAATTTCCTACCAATGCAATCACTGTCTGTAAAGCCAAAGATTCCTTTCACTTGGTTAAATGTGACATGCTTCTGAACTTTGACAATATTTTTGTAGAATCCAGCACTTGTCCTATGAGAAAAAAAAAGTGGAAAAATAAAGTAAGAAGAGTGTAGGTACGAACTCTGACTGCAAAAGTTGACAAAATCAAAAAAACCTGCAGGATTAAAACTCAGTTTCAGACTTTTGTGGTCCATTGAGATGATAATTACAACATAATTTACAAACAGGAGTTTTATACCTTGAAAGTTTAATTTATTCTTCCTTTCCCTCAAAAATTACTACAAACATTCTTCTTTAAACTTCACTCAGTGAAGTATTAATAAGATAATTGATCACAAGTTGCTCCAATGCCTTCTGTTAAAGCCAATAAAGTGTAAACACATCTGAGAGATTTTGATACCATTTTAAGCAAATCAATCTGGAAGTTTCTTAGTGGTTTATGTATTTTTATACTTTAGCTGGTTTAATATATTTTTCATAATACACATTGTACATACAAGTATTTGCTCATATGTTATACAGAAAGATAATAATATATATAAAATATTAGCAGAAAAATACAAGTGTTACAAAACTTGTCCTAAAGATTTCAAATTTAGACACACTTATTAAAACATCGCCGGTAGTCAGAGAGAAAATACACTTTTTTCACTACATTGCTGTAAAGAAATTTATACTTACCCTAAATAGTCTAAATCTGAAAATATAAAGGTTTTATTGATGTCAAAACCACATGCAATGATGTCTTTTGCATTTTCTCTAGCATATTCATATGCCTTCTCAATTGTCATGTCCTTCCAAAGGTATTTCTCATCATCAGTTAACTGTATTACCAAGGGAACATCAAATACTTCTTGCAGCCACCTAATAGAAGCAGACATGTTTTATCCCAAATTAGGTTAAAATGAAGATGCAAATCATGTAGTTAAAATATTTTATATATTTACGCAAAAGTAAATGGAGAGGTCTGCTCTTTTCTTTGTTTGCAAATGCAGTTACATTTATTTGAACAGACAAAATGTTTTATACAGATTATAATGACAATTTCCCTCGAAAAAAGACCCACACTTACTGTTTCCTGTACACATGACAGAGTTCATCAGTTGCAAAGGAACCAGAATTTAAAGAGGTTTTACCTTTCTGAGCCCAGTGTCTCTGTGTCCTGCTGTTGCAGGCACCGCCTTACAGAGTAATGTTACTAAGTCTTGTAGGGAACTGGTTTTTAGGAACAACAGAAATTCTAAGGAATGCTACAAGGCTAAGGGAGTAAGGGAGAGCACTTTATGGTGATGCAGGGATTGTGATCATTTCAGTGAAAAGATGAGAGTGAATTAAGTTCATTAATATTCACTTCAGGTAATCAGAACTCCTTGCAATTTATCATTACAGCAGTTTCACAAGCTATATTCAATGTTTCTTTTGAAAAAAATGCTTTGATTAACACAACTGGTAGAAACAGCTTACTTTGTGAACAGAAATGGGATAAGATGACCAACGTGCATTGCCTGAGATGATGGCCCTCTGCCTGTATAAAGGTAAAAGGGCTTCTTATTTTCATAAGCATCAAGTACCTGGTCCATATCTCTAGAGAATAAACAGAGAAAACAAGATAAAACTCTTTATTAAGAAATATCCACAGTAAAAAACTTTATTCAAAATCTGAGTGTTTTAAAAGTCAAAAGTATTTATAAATAAATTGTAGTATGTTAAGTGTCCTAGAAACAAAAAAGTTCTTGTTTACTGATTTTTTAATTTAAGAAAAGCATGGTCTCCTTCAGTCTCCATGGGGAAAAATATAACCTCAAAGAAAAATAAAATCAAAAGTGAAAATTTAATGTTAAAATTGTACAACTTTTAAAATTACTTCGTTGGAGAATAATCTCTAGGGCCTAGTAAAACAGCCATGGAGCCAGAGACCCTTTCTCAAATAGGTTCAACCAAGCAGTTAAGCTGACTCTGGTGGAGGTCACACCCTCACACTCATGCTCAGGCCCTTCTGTTGAAACCTGCTGGTGCCACAGCCCAAAAGCCCTCGTGTGCTAACAATTAAACAGTGAAGGTCACTGGTAGGCTCATGCTTAAGATTATTCCCTGAGCCTTTTCTGTACCACAAACAGATGCACGGGAGCCCTGCTGAAATCAGCAGTGGCACCTGGAGTTCTCTGGCAGGCCACTGCCTCTGGCTGCTGACACAGAGTCAAAATGAGCCTGCACTCTGAGCACATTTCCTCAGTTTGGGCTAACTGGGGACATATCAGAAACCCACAAAATCAAGAGTTTCAAGTGTTGCCAGGGGAAATCTGCAATAGTTGCAAATTTCAAATGGCACAGTTGGTTTGGGTTGGTATAAAAGTACATGGTTTTTGCTAGTTACAGGCTTCTCCCAGTAATTCTCACAGGAAGCCTGTCCAACAGGACCTTTTGAATTTTAATAAAAAAAAACTCACCTGTGGGAAAAAAAGATCCCTCTACGTAGAAAGTGGTGAGGTTTTTGTCCAATAGCTCTTTCTATTCGATTAATCAGATCTGTGTCAATTTTACTGCTGCCAAACCGAACTATATCATAAAATGTAAAAAAAAATAAATTAAAATAAGCACAGCATAGCTACAAGCAGATTTTGGAATACCAAGAACATACCAATGCAAGCTAGATTAAAAAAGTTGAAGTCAATTTTCCTGATTCTTGCCTGAAGACTCAGCACTCACCTCCAGTATTATTCCTATGCTAGAAGGCTCAGCTAACTCACAACATGCAATATTTCTCCATCCACAAAATACCATCATTACAGTCTCATTACAGCAGAAGTACTGATATTCCAATCAAAACCACATGCTTAAGACACACATTCAGATCACCACCTTGGCCTGAGCCATACCATCAAAATGCCTATGAGGCTGTCAATGTTCATCTCTTGAGGTCTGAATTCTGTGCTGTCAGACAATATCTTCTTTTGCTTTCCCTCAAACAACACTGCTTTCACTCCAACCTCAAAAACTCTTCTGCAAACTTAATTCTTTAATATGCGTATGATTACAGACACTGCTCCCCTCAAGAGGCTTGAAAAGGAAATGCATAATGCTCTTCATGGCAATCAGCAAGACTTATGACTTGGTGCTTTAGGGAAGGTCGTGATAGAGTAAAATAGCAGTATTTTCCCTATTCCCAGTAATTCTGGATCCTAATAATCAGGCCGATGCTCTATGATTTAAACTTGTTTGAAAAAAAATGTGTAAGAATCTACTGCTTGCTACAGTTCTGTTCTATTCAATATTAGAACTATTCAACATTGCACAAATAAAATGCAAAATGCGTCACAAAATGGCGAATTATAATCTGAATGAATGCTAAAAAGAGATCAAATGAGCATTAAAATAATTCAGCACACCAACTGTTAAGAAGCTAATCTGACAGAAAGCATGAAAATGCCCTGAATTAACTGGAACTAGCTACCCTTAAAATATTCATGTACTGTCATAGAAAGTGATTAGAAAAGAAAGCTCTCTGGGGTATAAAACACTTCAGTGGAAATGCCTAAGTATCTTTATTAAACATTCACAGGCTGCCTTTTCTTTGCCCATGTTCACCTTTTCTGTTAAAAAAAATGGGTCATTTTCCCTACCTATTTCCTCCTGTTTGAATGCTCAGAACATCTTAGGCTCTCTGCTCACAAAGAATCTGCCTTTCTAAACAGCTTCTGACAACGACACAGTCTACACTCCCAAACAAACTTTTAAAAAATTCCTAGTGAGCTTTTCATCTCTGGTGTTCTAGCTTTTACCAAAATACAGCTTTCAACTCACTGTGTAGAAGTCCTGAGAACTGCCATTTTCAAAAGCATATTTGCATTTGCTGAAAATTCATTGTATACTTTTCCTCTTTGCATTGCCCTGTTATAACTACATGGAGAAATGTATACCCTAATATGTTGTACAGTAACTCTGGTGACCAGGACAGTCTCAAATGATCTCTGAACAGTCATGACAACTGGGAGAGGCTCCTGAGGCTGGAAGAAAGCAAATGCCAATCCTACCTTAAAGAAGAGCTAGAAGAAGGAATTGTGGAATTAGGGGGCACAGGCCAGTCCACCTTACCTCAATCTGTGGGCATGTGCTGAAGCAGATAATCCTGGAAATCATTCCCAAATATTAAAGACATGAAGGTGACTGGTAGTAGTTAGCAAGGATTATTAGTGGAAAATCATTGTCAGACCAACTTAATAGTCCTATGATGCATGACTATAGCTGAGGTGAGCAGTGAATGCTGTTTACCTCAGCTTTAGTAAGGCTTTTGACTCTGCCCTCCAGCTCATTCTCAGAGATAACTGATGAAATCTAGGCAAGTGGACTAGGCAAGTGGACAGCAAGGGGAACTGAAAACCAGGTGAACTGCCAAGCTCAAAAGATTGTGAGCAGCAAGCACAAAGCCCAGCCTGAGCCCAGACCCCAATCTCAGCAAGTGTGCAGGTGAAATAATCCTGGGATTATTCAGGATAATAAATATCCTGAATTTGGCTGATAAAAAGATGGCTGTGGTGCTATCAAGAGGTACCTCAGTAGGCTGGAGAAATGTACTAATGAGAATCTCATGAAATTCAAAAGGGAATGCAGAGCCCTGAATTTGGGGAGGAGTAACTCTGTACACAAGCAGAGCAGGGGGCCTGCTGGATGGAAAGCAGGACCTCAGGGTTCCAAGGTCCTGACAGACAAGGAATTGAATATAGCTTGTAAATTACTTTTGTGGGTTGGATGGTTTAAGGCCTTGTGGGCTGCATCAGGAACAGTGCTGCCAGAAGTCAGGGGAGGTGATAATTTCCACGTGTTCAGCACTGAGGAGACACACCTGGAGCACTGGTTCTGGGCTCTGGCATAAGAAGGACATGGATAATATAAAGTGAATCCAGCAAAGGGCCACAGAGATGAAGGACTTAGAGCATCTGTCTTACAAGAGAGTTTGAGAGAGCTGGGATTACTGAGCTTGGGGAAAAGAAGGCTCAGGAGAGATCTTATCAATGTGTATAAATATGTGGTAAGGGGAAGTGGGAAGGAAATAAGAAAGACAGCACCAGACTTTTCTCAGTGATGCCCAGTGAAAGGACAACTGGCATAACTTAGAAGAAAGAGGAAATTCCATTTAAACATAAAACCCCTTCATACTGTGCACTGGTCAAATATTGGAATATGTTGCCCAGTGAGGTCATGGGATCTCCATCCTTGGGGATTAAAAAATCCTAGTGGACAAGGTCCTGAGTGACCTGCTCTAGCTGACTCTGCTTTGGGGAGAGGGGCTGACTATATGACCTGCAACTAGCCCACCAACTTCAACCATTTGGTACCACCTGCAATATTCAGCTTACTGAATTATCAGCACAGTTAGCATAAAAAGCTCTTTCTCACTCATTTTTCTGCTCTTTGCTCATGCTGAAACAAACAAACTTCTAGGGATGTTCATATCTAGTACTTAGCTGACAGAACCCTTCTTCTCAGAATATCTTCAGGCTGTTTTGGTGTGCTACCATACACTTGCACATCTAGGACAACCATTTGAGAAGAAGACCTTTTTCAATTCAAATACTGATTTCATTTCTTTTATGTTTGATTAAATATAAGCACAGTGGCAACTTTCTCAGGTACCACTAGCAACAGATTATAGGTGGCACAAAAATTTCTTAGGGTAAGAGCCATCCAATGTAACAAGTTCTTGGACAATACCTTTTACTTTTATTTTTTAAAAAGGAAGGAAAAGAAGGAAGCTTATCAGTAACAACCAGCAACTGCTTCACATCCTGAAGTGGCTAGGCTAGGCATTGATTCTTTGAGAAATTTCCAACACAGCACTTAGAACAAGCAAAATGACTCATTTAGCAAAGTCACCAATCTGAAAGGAGTGTAAAGAAGTAGAAACCCTTTAGGCTAACCCACACTCTATGGATGACAAGTCTTATGTACATAGCTATTGGAAAAAAAAGGCATGAACTGATTTATAGTAAGTCGCTTTTAGGGAGATCCTGAGATTGTGCCAACACAATTGTGCAATAGTTCCCTTTCTAAAATGCTCAGAACTCTTCCCTCCAAGAAAAAAATCCCCAAATCACTTGTCTGTAACTCCTATGCAATTAACAAGATGATGAGACATCTTGTCCACTTCCAGATTCTAGTAAATATTTTCCTTCCTTCTCTCACACTGACTTGTATTTTTCTTTGCATACTTCTCCCTTTCCAACTTTCTTTATACCCTTAATTCCTGCAGACTCACCCAATGTGATACATTATGCATATGCAAATGCATATATTTGACATGATCTCTCAGTAACATCACAAAGAGTTAAAATAATGCTGACACAAGCTACTGTCCCAAAAGGAAACATGATTACTGCCACATAAGAGTGTATGCTCTACTGTGAGAAAAAACTAACAAGCAGACCTCAGGAATGTACAGCTCAGGTACTAAATATGAACTGAAGATTGAGAATAATGGAAAAAAAAAAACAAACCAGAAATTAATGAATAGTTCTCTCACTATGCTAGTCTTGAACAAATTATTAAACTAGCAAACTGTAAAACCAATAAGGAAATTACCTAGACCTGTGTTTCTTAAACTACAAAACCTTGCTAGTTTTGTAACAACTCCACCTGGAACATTTTCCATTACACTCCATGTTTTTGAATGAGCTGCAACTCCTTCATTCCAGCCAGCACTTAACCGCCTGTAAGTGCCCCTTCTGAAGAAGTCATTAGACTTGATAGATTTCTGCATTAGTTTTGGATCATTCCTACCCTCTCGAATCTATAAGAGATGTGAGGAGCGGGTAGGAAGAATCCCTTAGCATGGCCAAAATGCTCTTCTGCATGCCAGCCACTGAGGATGCAGATACACAGTCACAGTGTCTTCATTAATGTAATTTCTAGTAACAGTCCTTACGCCAAAAAACAAATCACATTAAAACTTGGATTTTGAACTTAAAAGTTTTTTGCAAAGTATTTTAAGTCTTTCATAGGAAATCTCCTCCTGAGACATTTTCATTTCTTACAGCAAATTCTTTAGACATGGAAATGCTAAGAATTAGACATAAATTAAATGTTACCTATGATGTTTTGATCTGGATTTGTTATGATGCCTTGCTGTTTCTGTGGTCATTAGGATCACTTTACATAAATTCCTTAGTAGCAGTGAAGGAAGACTTATACCTATGAGCTTGTCATAATCCACGCCTTTAGCATTTGATGTCTGCACATTCCAGGGATCCACTAAATCCTCATCCTCTTCTTTAGCTGTACCATTGTTTATTAATCCAAGATCTTTTGGAGGCAAGCCTGCCTGATAATCTTGTCCTGTTGTTGTTTTATATGACAGTTTTAATGATAAGAGCATCCTCACTGCTGCATCAATTTCATCCTGAAAAAAGGAAAAAACCCAAACAACTGTTTGTTTGATTTCACTTAAATGCCTTCACTCATACTTAAAATTGAGAATTACATTAATGTCCCAACCTTTCAAAATCCCACATCCATTCTTTGATCTGAACTGCATCATTAATAAACTCTAAACTTTGTTCTGTTTAAATGTTTTCAGCATCAAAGTCAAATGTAGAAGAAAAGCAAATAGTTAATCATTAGAATATAAACCATCACCATTGCCAAGATATTTAAAGCACCTCTGTCTTGCTTTTCAATTTCTGCCTAGGAAAAAAATGCTTACTTGCTTTTCAGAGGTACAACAAGCTTAGCACTTTTAGCATAAATTGCTAAGGTATATAAATAAAATATAAATTATCTAATTTACTTTATAATGCTTTTAGTGGCTCACCTTAAAATAATTTATTCATTACAATTCATTGATAGACTTGAAGACAAACTAGAACAAGAAGTTATGGTTATGACCTCTCTAACATAAAGCTATTGTAAAATCCCATGCAAGCAATAAATAGAACAATACTTAATTTGACTCCCAGTTTTCAAGGCTTACTCCCACAGGCAATACATTAAGAAAACCCATATTAAAACTGAGCTCTCCTTGCCAAAATAGTGATGACACAATAGGGAACCTGAAATAAATGGCAAATTACTGAATTATTCAAGGGAGATTAAGAAGGGATGGTCAGTACAGTTACAGGAAGAAGTATTTGATAATGGCTACAATGATGCCTGGAGAAAAAGATTTTCATGAACCATCTAAAACCAGGGAAGAATGCAAATGACATAAATTTACTTGAAAAAGAAATGCCTTGGATCCTGTCACATGGTGTGGCAACTGGATGAAGCAGACTTCTAAGCCTAGGACTCTGTTTTTACTTCAAGAGTAAAAACTTTGGTCTTGCCAGTGATTACCTCACTCCAGGTCCGCCACAGTTCACACAATGGACACAAACAGCTCTCATCACAATGCACAATACATCTTAGAACAGTAAAATTCTTCAGCACTCAAAGACATACCTAAACTGAAAAAGAATAGGTTCAAAATATGAAACACAAATACCTTTGGCGCTTTTCCTGCTTTCAGTGCTCTGACTTTCTCTCCTTGCTCAGTTACTCTTTCAAATAGCTGAAGTGGACTCAGAGACTTCAAATCACAGTTCAGGCTGTCAGCCATTTTTCCAGACTGCACAGAGATCTATTTAGGTACAAGTTAACTGAATTTATCCTCTTCCAACTCTTTGGCTTGCAGACTCAAAACAGCAGCAACAAAGAGAACTGCAGGGCAAAAAGCAGTATGTTTTACTCTTTAGGGTAAGCCTTCAAGATTAGGTGAACAGAATAAGAAAATAAAAATACAGATTCCTACCATAATCTATTCATATCAAATTGATAAATGTGGAGACATTACAGAGTGAGCTTCAGTTTCACAGAAAAATGGACAGAGACTGACAAGAGTACCAGGTAAATTTAGACATCACTGTTTGTGTTGTCTGTCTATGTATTTAACACTAGAACACCCTTTCAAAGTCAAATTCCTGGCAAAAGAAAAATAATTAAATACATGTATATATGATTCAGAGCATCTCAGAACAACTGGTAGAGGATATCTGATTCCTGATTAGTTAATGTTTCTGCACTGATACCCTGTCAAATTCTGGATGATGAGACTTTCATAACTACAGTAAGGAATTTTTGGTAAATGTATGGTCTTGGTATATATAATGGAGTACTTCAGCTCAAAGAAAGATACACAAGAGCAAAGCTTAGTCATCTCCTTTATGGCTTTCATCCAGAAACACATTGATGACTGGGGAGAAATACTTCTTTGAAAAGACTCCTTTGGTCACCAATAGGCTGTAAATTTGTCTGTGTTTCTCAGAACTATGAAGGAAAAATAACAGATGGTTTAAGATGAAGAGATGGCAGAGGTCTAAGCATACTCTGTCATGCTGTGCCCATGTCCACCAAGTGGGAAGCTCTGTGCCCATGTGAAAAACTACTGACTTGCAAAGGCCTTATCTCTGTGGAGAGAATCCCTAGCAAATTACTGATCCACTGCTGTGCATGGAGCACAGATCAACTGAGTGTAAGCAAAGATACATGTTCCTTTGGCTCCCTTTTCCCAGAATTAAACAAAAAATCCACACAAAAAACCCCTGCAGAAGCATGTGATAGTTGCATTAGCTGTTCAGCAGTATTTCAAAGCCTTCCTTCCACAAAATAATCAATCAAATCATAACCTTGGTTATATGTACACAGTGTTTATTCAAATTGCTACTGTAAAAAGCCTTCACCAGCCTAGCAAACTCTGCAGGTTGATTTGGTAACAGGCTGGTTACCAAAACATACCTATCGTTACGGCTTTGTTTGTCAGTCAGCTGCAGTATTCCCATATTTCAGCTTCAGTTGATTACCCTGACAAAACTGAGAAGTGGATACATACATCCACTTGTTAATGTAATTTGTTTACTCTATTAACTCTTGGATTACCATACTTAGATTACAAAATAATACATAAGTTTTTAACCTAATTTTATCCCTTTAAAATTGAATCTTTGCAGTTTGACAGTGTGATTAAAAAAAGTAATCTGAAGCATATAGAACAATTTTTGATGCATTCCTACAATTTAATTACTTTTTTTTTTGTTGGATATTGCCTTCCTTTTCTTCATGGGCAAAGAATACTTTAAGTGTTAATGAAAGTAAAGAATAAATGCATATTAGAAAATGTTTATGACTCTTAACACACACCCTTTCTGTAGAAACATGCAATTTATATTTACTGGCTTCAAATATCACAAAATAATAAAGACATAAAGAATTTTCTTTGATGTAGAACAAATTGTGACTTGTTTTAACTTAATTCTTTACAGTAGAGTCTTACTGCTGGATTGCTGCCAGTCAGAAAGGCTGAAATGACAGCTGACACTTGGCACACATACTGGAAAGCAGCAAACCAGACTCCTTTAAATGTTTGGAACATTATGGATTTAAGCTGAAAGGAGACTCTTAAATGAAGTTGCATCTTCATTAAGAAGTAGCAAAACTGTGCAGGTGGTGCAACAAGACATGAGGATATTGTGACTACAAAATGCAAAACATATGGACTGCTCCTTAAAGGTTATCTCTATTTACTTCAGTACTGCCCCTATTTGCTAGTGGAATTCAAGCCAGGAATTAAGTGATGTGGAACACAGGTCTCTGCTTTTTGAAATTCATTAATGCAATTGTGAAACATTAAAAAGAAATGTCTGGATACTCTACTATTTTTCAGGATTTTGATATTATAAAAATTAACAGTCTCAGACTGATTACATACGACAGGCAAACATATCTGAGGAAAAAAATGATGCATGTGATTTGGAGAACTATTAGGATGTTTAGGACCAGAGTCTAGAATGATCCAGTGTGAACTTGAAAGCCAACGTGTGTGTGCTTTTTCTAACTATGAAACGCAGGTAACTTAAAATGGCTACTGCTTCTGTATCCATTTAAAAATATTAAGTTACTGTGGGACAAAGCTCAAATATTAAATCCTTGGCAAATGTATCAGAAAACTACTGCATCTTCCTCCCTTTCCAACCGGCTGACCATCACAGATCTACAATCATTTTCACTGTCTGCAGTCTGATTTGGTAAGTTAGAGATCTGAGAATTAAAAAACAGTTTCACTTTTAAGT
Organism: Anthoscopus minutus; assembly: GCA_013399455.1. Classification (NCBI taxonomy): domain Eukaryota; kingdom Metazoa; phylum Chordata; class Aves; order Passeriformes; family Paridae; genus Anthoscopus; species Anthoscopus minutus. The sequence goes on from VWYI01009449.1 coordinate 306,656, forward strand.
TTATAAGACAAACATTGCAAGAAAGTACATTATGGCTTCCAGAGGCAACAGCAATACGACAGTCCAGAACAAGCTTTCATGAGCAGATGAAAGAACGTGAGACTAAGTCTAAATGCACTTACATTCCTGAAAACTGTTTTCCTTCCTGTGAAAAACATCAAAACAAAAACAAGAAATATAAGATTAAAGTAGGTAGCATCCACATAGATGTCATGTGAAACAGGCCTTGAGAGGCACTCCAACATAGGCTGCACTTTATGGCATGCCTACCTTCCCAGTCACGGCAAACATAAATTTACAAGAAATTACAATAAAAGAGTTCAAGACGATTCCCTAAGATGACATATAACATGACCATTCAAGGACTGAGGAGCCACCAGAAGAAAGCCCGACACGAATGTTTGCTGCACTGCAGCTGTGCAAGAGCAAAGCTGCTGTGCAGGAACGGCTGTATACAAAACTACCGAACACGCCGATGTTCCCTTACCCTGGCGTCCTGCAGCATTCCCTGCCACGCCCTGCCTGCCTGGGCACAGCAAAGCCACTCGCCAGCTCTGCCCTTCCTGCGGTGAGATGTATTCTCCAGTGACCTGGACACCGCGTCCTAAACTTCCTAGGGAAGAGGGCATATTCACCGGACTCTTTGGCGAAGTAGCCCCGCAGGGAACGGAGGAAAAGCTCTCAAGTGCATCGACACTTCTCAAGGGGAAGGAAAACGTGCCCGGCAGAGACCCTCCACACCCAGCGCCTCGCGCCAGTCACAGGGGCAGCAGTGACCACCCAACCAGCCCCTCTCCACCCGCCGGGGTCTCTCTGCCTGTGCCCACCCCGGCCCATCCCTGCGCCCATCTCCGAGCCCATCCCGGCCCTTCCCACCGCTCCTCACCCGCCGCTCCTCTGTCACCACCATTGCATCACCCCAGCCGGCACGGCCGGCGCAGCTCCCGGCTGGGAAACACAACCCCCGGAACCATTGCCTCACAGTCCTCCCTCCTGCTGCAGCCACCAGCCCACGGGAACGTTCTCCATTCTGCTCGCAGCGGCGGAAGAGGAGCTGCTTCCCGCTCAAGGAACAGCGGTCTGACCCCTGCCCCTCCCAACACGCAGCCCCAGCGCGGGGCTACGACACGCGGAACTCCCTGAGTGGAGTGCATTGTTTTCATCCGGCGCGTTTTTAGCATCGGCGTGGCGGCGGCCGGCGGGTGAGTTCCGGGGGTGCTGCCGGGAGTGCAGGTACCGCGGGGATGGGAGCGGGAACCAGAACCAGAACCAGGACTAGAACTGTGCCGGGTGCCGTTGTCTCGGCACCACGGATGGCCTCAGTGCCCGGGGAGAGGCAACGGCTCTGCGGGAGAGGGGAAGGAGCCGGCATCAGTTGGTGGGGCTTTCTCGGGACCTGCTTCTTCGGGTGGGGCAGGAGAAAGGGGACTGGAGAGGGCCGGGTGTTTGCAGAATCGTTAGAGCTGGTTATCCAGGCCTCTGCAGGTTATCCAGGCCGACCCTCTGCCCAGGCAGGGTCACCCAGAGCAGGATACACAGTAACGCATCCGGGTGGGTTCTGAGTGTCTCCAGACAGGGAGACCCCACGTCTTCACTGAGCAGCCTGTCCAGTGCTCTGCCACCCTCCGTGAAAATAAGTGCTTCCTCGCGTTGAGGTGGAACTTCTTGTATTTTAGTTTATGGCTACTGCTCCTCGTCCTGTCGCTGGGCACCACCGAAAAGAGCCTGGGCACCATCCTCTGGGCACCGGCCTTTGAGACATTTTATGAGCTGATGAGATCCTCTCAGTCTTCTCCAGACTAAACACGTCTCCCACAGCCTCTCATAAGGGAGATGCTCCAGACCCCTCATAATCTTTGTGGCCTCCACTGAATCCTCGCCAGTAGCTTGTTCTTTCCCCTTCGGGGCTGTGGGGCGTCCCGGGGCCGGCGGTGTCCCAGTGTGACCGCCCCGGGGCCGGCGGTGTCCCAGTGTGACCGCCCCGGGGCCGGCGGTGTCCCAGTGTGACCGCCCCGGGGCCGGCGGTGTCCCAGTGTGACCGCCCCGGGGCCGGCGGTGTCCCAGTGTGACCGCCCCGGGGCCGGCGGTGTCCCAGTGTGACCGCCCCGGGGCCGGCGGGACGGGGGCGCGGGGCCGCTCCGCGAGCGACCTGTGGTGCTCTGTTCCTTCTCACCCCTCTGCTGGCATCCGCGGGCACTCTGCCCCTCAAGATGAACACTCTTCTTCAATGCGTTCAGATAAATCAGTCTTGCGGAGGCCGAGGACAACCAAAATGCTGTAAACTTCTCTTTTAGCTCAATACATTACACATCACACCGTTAATAAACTCACAGTCTAGTTACAGGATATTTCCAATCAAGTACGTTGTAGTTCCCCTCCAGCCTCCTATTTTTCTTTAGTTAGAGCAGTGTCTCTGGGTGGTGTTTCTTTATAAACAAAAATTGATGGGAAGTCTTTAGATGAGAGAGATGCTTTCTTTTTACAAAAATACTGACGTTTATGGGTGATGTGTGTGGTGAAATAAATTTGTGCTGACCAAATGTAATAGGACAGTTCCTTTCCAATATCTCATGGGAAACATTTTTAACCTTGTGTTTGCAAGGCTCTGTCTTGATTTAATGAATTTCAACTTGGGTGACTTTTTTTTTTGTATTAAAACAAGCTAAAGTACCTTTGTAAGTCTAACCCAATCCACTTATGTATCCCAGTTTATAGCTTATAGCCAGAGGTCAGCTTCTTACTATATTTGTTCTTTGGACATGATGCATTTGTCTGGGAAATGTGTTTAGCACTGCAATAGAAACGGTAACCACTTGATACCATTACTGAAGAAAAGCCCTTCAAAGCTCCTATTTATTTGATAAGATGTTTCTATTTACTGCTAGGAAGTTCAATTTACTGTTTTAAAATTGATTTATTAGTTAAGTTTTCATGAAGCACTTTTTTTCCCTTGACACTGTTTAAATGAAATATTGTTGTAATAAATGAAACTGTATTATTAAAAAAAGGTTTTTTCCTTGCTCTTCTTTGCTGTCACTTAGAGCTGTCTTAAACTTTAGGTAATGACAAAATGTCCTCTAGAGGGAGATCTTGTTGCTTTTATGTGCTAAAATGTTGGTCACCTTGTTCCAGTTAAATGTCTTGATCACTTATCTTGGGAAGGGTCTGTGATGATGAATGTGTGTTTGTTAATAAGTACCTATCTTCTGGATCTGTGCTTAGAAATTTGATAACATAACATAGAGTAATGTAACACTTCTGTAGGTTATGTGAAACAAAGTTGTTTTCATTCAAATAGATCTAATTCTGAAGTTAAAAAATCTTTACAAGTTCCAGAGCCTTACTTCTGCAGAAGTATTTGTAGGACCTATGTTTGTAGTGTCCCTACATTTGTGGTGCCAGTTCTGCAAATGCTTATGAAGATACTGATTTTCATGCTTCATTCCCTGTTGTCATCAAGATGCTTTTAAGGGCAGTTTCTCTGCTGACCTCAACCAAGAATTTCAGCAGCCTGTTTGAAAGTGTTGTGGGTTAAATCTCTTCAGCATAATGAGTGCTAACATTTGGCAAGGAAACAAAGCAATAATAAAATGTCACATTTAATCAATCTTACCAATACTTCTTGCCTATAAATAGCAGAGGTTGAAATACTACTTTACAGACACATCAGTTGTTTGCATGTAGTCAACTTTATACTTCACATACTCCATATAAATTGTTGGAAAAATCTTGGTGGGGTTATTATGAGGGTGAATTATTCTGCATGTTATACATGCAGTCTTGGCATGAGATTTCTTTCTCCTGGCCACGTTGAAAAAAACTTACTCCACAGCTGAGGCATCTATGCTCTAATTTTTCTGTAAGTAAATGCAAATAGTGAATTCAGTGTAGCTTCTGGCATATGAGATGTGTAAAACTAAAGGCTATATGGAACATGCTCTGTGGATATAGTTGGAAAATTTCCTCAAACTTCAAGGCTGCTGAAGGGGTCAAAAATGTGTTTACATTTTAACTGCCAGCTGAACCCCTACACACTTCTTTCAAGTTATCTGTACTTTTAAGAAATAGATGTTCTTAGACTGACTCCAAAAGAGTTGTGGTATTTGTATTCTTATAAATGTACATACAAACCCACTACATAATTAATTAATTTCTTCTCTTTGTGTGTGTGTAGAAGTAATACTGGAAGTAAGGCAAAGTAATTTGCTGTATTTATATTGCAAGGTTGTTTTCCTTTTCATCCTCACTGTCATTGTTTTGTGGTATGCAAATACACCTCTGCAATGCATTAAAAATGTATGCAAAGGGCTTGGAGGCAAATCCTGTTTTGTAATGGAATGTACATTGTTATAATAGAGGAATAAATTCTATTAATGAACAGAAATAAGTTTTAAATTTTTTTTAAGAAAGGCAAATTTATATCCCTAAGTAACTCAAATTGTAGATTCTGTAATTAATTGTGCTCTGAATAATCAATTCTTTATTTTAGATCATAATTTTGGAGGATTGCAGCACTGAGATCTCTGGAGTCTGCTGTGTCTAGCCATAATGAGTTTGGTTGCTTATGAAGATTCAGACTCTGAGACAGAAACTGAAAAGGCTGAAGCCTCTGATGCTTCTGGCAGACAAACAAACCAGCTGAGTTCTTCTGTGAGTTGTCTTCAGCATTTTGCACCTGGTAGTACAAAATCTACATATGAAATGCACCCTGCTGGGAGCACTGGCAGATCTGGCAGGGGCACGGTTTGTGAAGATGCCCCTGAACATTATGCACAGAATAACAACACTGACTTGGCACCTCCCTTCTGTCAGAGGGTCTACTCTGGCCATACTGCATCATCTGTGGCTTACAAAAACTATGAACAGGCTTCAAGCTCTTCAACAAATCCTGGAAGTGGCATTTCCCAGAAGAGAACACACAAAGACAGCACTACTACCATAACAGGAATTAGACCATATATCCCTAAACGATTGCGTCAAGAAAATTCCAGTGAGCCTGAAAAAGAAGAACCTGACCAGAGAGGTAGCTCAGATTGTGATGTTAAGTTAAGTGTATCAGGAGAGAAGACATTAAGAAAGATCTCTGAATTAATTAAGCCATATTTGGGATCTAAGTATAAAGTAACTGAAGTTCCCAAAAGCTTAATATTTCACGTGTCTAAACACAGCGGCCCTGTTAATGAAATCCAGTGGTGTCCTGTACGGGAACAAAGTCACATGCTTCTCTCAGCTTCTATGGACAAAACAGTCAAGGTAATGTAAATCAAGATGCTTTGTGGCTCAATCATCAGACTTAAAAATATTGTCTAGGACAATGCTCTTCTGGAAACAACATCCTTGCTTGTGTGTATTTAACAGTTCCAATGTACTCAGATTTTGAGGAGATGCTTTATAAGATTGTTACGAACTTGCAGCCTAACTCTTCAGTATACCCACAATTCCTTCCATTAGCTTGGAATTTGGTGGTTTTGTTTTTTTTTTTTTAAATTTTATTTTAGTCATGTCAGTGTTTTAGACCATAAGTTACATTTCTGCTTGGTCATTTCTCATGTTCTGTATCAGTGTTTTATCTCAATGGCCATGAGCTCTATGGTATTCACATAGATTCTGCCCTGAGTCATTAAGCAACTAACCACCAACAATGGAATAAGATTTTGAAGAACTTTACCTTTCTGACAGGCCTCTGTGACATCTGCTGGAGGAGGTGAGTCAGATAGATGGATTTTCCATCGCAGAACGGTGTCTTGTTGTGATCTAAGGGGTCTTACCTCTTCATTTCAAGAGTTAATTGCTCAATACTCAGAGTGTATTTTCCTACTAGCTAATGAATTTGTCTTCAGTTCTATGATAATTTAGTCCAGTGAGGCTTTTGTTTTTAAAACAGGTAATAAATATTTTATGTGTATGCTTTCCCTGATATAGGGCTGATCGTGCCTCTGGGTTCAAATAAGAATCTTCTGAAGTGGTCTTGCACAGGAACATAACTTTAAGAGTGCACAGAAAGTGCCCTTTCTGGTGGAAGACATGCTTTATTGCATCTGACATTTTTACCATGGCAGGCACAATTACTTTCTTGCTTTTAAAATTTAGGACTTTAGTAAGTCTTGCTAAATAAAGACGAGAAGAACATCCCTTGTACCAGCATACCAACATAGTTCCTCCATCTTCTTTCCCAGGATTTTTATGTCTCTTTTTCTTAAACATTAAATGGAAGAAAAAAATACGTTTGTTTCTCTTTGCAAGTTGTCTTTAGTATATTTGTTATATCTTGTCCATTGCTTGGAGAACCAACTTAGAAAGAAAAGGCTAAGATAGGCAAAAAGTGCTGATGGATGTTTCTTTTAAGCAGCAATGTAAATTTAGATTGTACAGTACTGATGTCCAGATGTCTGAATTTGTCCTTTTGTCTTAAATTGTCACATCGCCTGCTTAATGTTTTTTGACTAACTCAGAGCCTTATTTTACTGACAAGTGAATTTATGGATGTGTTGAATTTGGTATAAAAATCTAAAATCTAAGTCGTTAAAATGATAAAATTGCAATAAAAATTATAAAGTTGCAATATAAAATTATTAAAAAGTTGAAATAATGGCCAGTCTGGTTTGTCTTCTGAGCATAAAGAAAAACTATTTTTCTGAATCAGTGTTACCATGCTTGGGAGCCTGGAAGCATTCATTACCAGTAAAGCCAGTTTTTGAAGGAATCAGAGGGTTTTAGGGCTCCCAAACCTTCGAAATTCAATATAAATGAAGTGTATTAGTGTTGGCAACACTACAGAGCATGCGGGTCTAAAAAATTAATGAAGGAATAACGTAACTTTTAGGAAATATCTGAAACCACACTTCAACTTCTGGAAGAGACTCGGCGAGCTATGGATGCCCCTTCCTGTTGTTTCCAGGGCAGCCTCGTCGCTGTCGCTCCGTTACACGCGGGCCGCCCTGGGCAGCAGAGGGCGCGGTGACACCAAGGATTCACCCGGTGTTAGGCTCCCAAATTCCCTCCCTTTCTGCGATCCCGGGCGCATAAATCCCTGGTGACTGTGACAGCACTGCTTTACCTTCTGGGAATTGGTTTTGGCTGTCTAATTTTCCCTGAAGTTGGTCCTTTTCCGGTATAAGCATAAAATAACTGATTGAAAATGCAGGTCAGCTATTCTTTTTCCTCATCCTTTTTAACTTCACTGATTGTATTTTTTTTTCCCCAAAACACCTGCTTGGAATTGTTCATTTAAATCCAGGCAGTGGACGTGTGTTCTCTTTCCCTCTAATGGGAATATGCAGACATCTGATTTGGGTAAAACTCAAAGCGCAGTTAAAAGCCTAAAATCTCTGTATAATCAGAGAGAAGAGGCAATTCAACAAAGAGCCTCAAAACTCTACTTTCAGTCAGTCATGGGAATAACTGTGACTATTTTTAAGTGTGTCTTGGATTCCGTCCTTACACTCAGCCTATGCATTGAGACATTTATCTTTTGAAGAGTCCAATATTAGTGGCCATTTCTCAGAACTGAGTGTTCTAAGTTGAAATGACTAGTAGTTTAAGTGGTGCTTGAACCACAGCTCTATAGTTGTACTCAATTTGTGTAGTATTTAGCTGCTTTTGTATATTTTATCTATTTTTATGTGCTTAATAATTTCCTCTTTTATCACAAACTAATAATTTTCCATTGCAGGAAAGGATTTTCTTTTTTTTACTCATGGCATGGAGAAGGAAGAAATGATTTATTTACCTTAGTGATCATAATTTTTTTAGTCCCACTTAAATTACGATGACTAAGTCATTCGTATCACAAAGATACATGTCTAAAATGTGTATGTGGAACTGATTATGTGGTTTTTTTACTTTTTAAGTATGTGTATGTATCCTGTTTAGATCAGGAGAAAAGAACATTTATGTTCTTACATTTATGTTCTCTCAGATTGAAAAGTGCACTTTGACATCTTTATGAATCTGTGTATGTCATGCTGAAGTATTTACAATAAATGAGTTGATGTTTTCAGTTTCTGTTGTCTGAAGAGTAGTCTAGAGCTGGAAGATCATCAGAAGCATTTAATAAAAATATCTTGCATAGTTAGGAATGAATGAACAGTGTTAGAGCAATTTATGGTTTTCTTTAAAAGTATTTGATCTGATTTCTTTTGTATTGCTGCATTTAAAACACCTCAAACAGTTATCAAGTGGTAAAGTTGAAAAAAGTATCAGTTAACAGCTCAGGGGCAGAATTCTTTAGAGTAACACTCCTACCAGCAGATGGGGCGTGTTAGAAAGGGGTGGGAACTAAACTACCTCTGAAGACTCAAAGACTTTACTATTTGCCTCTATGTTGTGTGTTGAAAGAGCAAAGTGAGAAGTTTGTACGTGTGTTGCTAGATGTATAAGAAAACCCCTGAGTTTTCTGAGAGACCTGAAAATAAGATAGAACTCTGTCTGGGAAGCAATAGGCATTGTGAATTACTCAGTTCTTCAGATCTGGAGAATTAATATAAGGATATTAAATGCTAAATTTTAAATTTGTAGGGAATGAGAAACTTACTGTGACAGTGCTTCTTTTCACAGTTACACTCTAATGGTATTGTGAGTGGCTTATGTTTTTACCTTAGGTATGTATTTTAAGGACTGTGAAACGTTGTCTGAACTGATTAAATTTGTTTTCTTTGAATAACGCTTCTCTACCTTCTGTTTGAATAGCTGCTGTAAATGAATTTTAGGCATCTACTGCCATTTTTGGGTTTTCCTGCTTAAACACCAAAATAGTGTTTGTGATTTTAATATCTCATCTACTGGGTTTTTTTGCATAAATTTTAAGAGTTATCACTGCTGTTAAAGGTGCCTGGTTCCCATTGTGTGGATAATCAATGCTTTCTGAACATCAGGACTTTTTTAGGTATTTCTGATTTAGAGCCCCAAATACAGAATCCAGAATCACAGGTTACTATTTAATACAGCTTTTTGCCTCTGGTAGCAGAGAACATTAAAAAGCTGTGTCTTGAAAGACATTTATCAACTGAAGAAACTACAATGCTGCTTTCACATTTTTTTATTTGGAAGATCTTGTCATTACACAGGGCCACACATATATTAACATTTTCACTAGTTGCTGGTGCTGGATTTAGCTTTTTAACAGTTGTTCATAACTTCAGCATCCTATGCCTTTATTCTATTATTGACTTAAAATTAACTCAAGGTAACATCTTGATAATCATCTGTTAGCTGTTAATTTTGTCTTTCTCATATTTTATTTAGGGCATCACAGCAGGTGTTATGTTTGTTGCAGAGGATTTCTTAATTTTCAGCACTTTCACTCTCCATTGATCAAGGAAAGAAAATGCTGCAATTCTTGCGTATGCAAAAAGTATATTAATAGCACTTTGTGCTCTACTGCATTGTTGCAAGTTTTTCTTATATATTTCATTCTCTGCTGGCCTAGTTGAATGGTCATTAAGTCACAGCTCTTCCTATAGAAGTAAAGTAAAAATTTTAAAAATGAGTTTAATAACATCAGTCTCTTGAACAGGGGCATTGCTGACTTCCCATGATTAAGAACATAGCAGCCATACTGGTTCAGACCAGGGCTCTGTCTCGCCCAGGGGTCAGTCTCTAAGTAGATGTGTAAAGAAGAACAAGTCAAAGGTTTGTGGTGCCTTTAAGTCCTCTTCTGCTCTGTGCTTATTTTCAAGTTGGGATTTCTGAGCTCCTAAGTAGTTCATCTTTGTAACTTCCTACCTCAAGAGATTTCTTCCAGATACTCCTCCAGTCTTCTGAGATTCTTTTGTGATCATTAGATGTAGAGTGGTATGTTACTTATACTCATTAAATTTAATGTATGGATTTTGGTTCCTGGAGTGTGTCAAATGCCACAAGAAATAGAATTTTCAATCATACTTTCAAAGTAGTTTATGGCTTTGTGTCTGTTAGGAGGAAAGATAGAACTATAGTATATTCCAGGAATTTCGTTATTCTTGATCCTGTTTATTGGACTGAATGATGGAAGGTGATCGCCTCAATTCATAAACTGTCTATGGCACAGACAGTGGCAGCACAAATTTCCTATATATTGGCCACTATCCTACCTCAGAGTAACAAAATCTAATATTTCTATTTTCAGCCATTCTGCACACGATTCACTTGGAAGAGGCAGTGTTTCTTGTTGTTCTGTCACAGGCATGTCTGTTTATTAAGGAATGAATTTAAGCTGCCAGCATATTTTCTGTACACTCAGGTATAGCTGTCAGATGGCTGTAGCCCTGTCACAGCTGGGCTGGATTCAAACTGTTCACTAAGCAGAATTACCTGTCATGCTGCTAGTACCTCAGGTCGGTAAACTCTTTGATTGATTTTTAAAATCTAGTTGTGGTAACGTTCCTTTAACTGTAGGTGATGATAAGATGACAAATTTGGAAGTCATCCTATTTGATACATATGTTCTTTATTTGAAACATTTTGAAGATCTCTGTTGATACATTTTAAATAATGTATATTAAAAATAACAAGTGGTTCTTCCATTATCTTGGAAGTGGCAAGGAAATGCTCATATTCTGGATATTGTGTGCTGCTTACCTAGCTGTGGAAAAAAAACCATTTTCTTGTTGAAGAGGCTACTAAATAGGCTGTTCTGAAATACTGAAGCAGGCTTTTCTTTATGAAGGTTCTGACCTTGTTTCCTTGTCTGTTTAGAACCGTGCATATTTTTTCCAGTGACTTTAAGATTGCTGATTATGAAGATGGCAGTACACTTATACACAGTGATAGGTACATGCATAGTAATACCAGCCTCTTTTGTATACCTTCATCTTCTTCTAACAAAATTTTTTCATATGCTTCAATGAGAAGTATCCTCCATGATGCTTATTTTTGTAAGAAAAGGAACATCATGCAGGAAGGAATGTACTGGACCATCAGTGGAAGCATCTGGCTGTGCCATGGGTAGATGATAATCCAGGTCAGAATGTAATAGATAGTTCTCACAATTGTTCTGCAAAAGCTGGTGACACATATCAGCAAAGAACAGTTCATGAAAGTGGTGAATTTTTGTCTCTTCATCTCAAAGGTTTGTGTGGGTAAGAGTTGTTTCACATTTGGTATTTTAGTACCTTGATAATGTTTAGAGATTTCGGTTAGAGAGATATATTTTTTTAATTATTTTCTTGTTTCCAGTGATGCTGTCGTCAAGGGAACAGAAATCCTTGTAAAGCCTTTGTTCACTTTTTTCAGAATTCACAGCTGGAGATGACTTGTATAGTTTTTATTATGTTCTATGTGTTTGACACACTCTTAAGCTCAAAGGATTTTTTCAAAGGAGTATGTTTCTTTGAGTATAAATAGCACCATCCTCATCTCTGTAGGGTTTGATAAGACATTGTTTCTTTCCTTCTGCACTAACAAGAACTAAATTCAGTACTGCTTTGGATTAGAATTTATCTTAACACATATGAAGACTGACATTTGAGGAAAAGGGGGAGGGCAAAAATGCAGTGAACCTCTCAGCTTCTGGGTGAGGTTTTTAGCTTTGTAACATCATGAGGTTTTTTCCATTTGGAAATGACTCCTGACTTAACATCTCATTAAAGAAAGCAAAGGTGATACTCCAAGTGTTCTTGTGAAACATTTTTGACTGCTTTATGTCTGTGTTAGAGGATGTGGCTGTGGGGGAGAAGAGTGGGATGGATATTTCAGAGTGTAGCTAGTATATCTGTGTTCCACCTTGCCTCCACAAAAATAAATCAGGAATTATTTAAAGAAAAATTGTGAAAATAAAAGTTCTTCCAAGAGCATGAAAGTTACTGAAGCCTGTCTGTGTTTTGAGTCTAACTACAAATCCTCTTCAATTTGTTTCTCTGGAGCTTCTGCACTGTCTTTCTCTTTTATTCACCTCCTTAGCATGATTATGTCTTGAGGGAAAAATACTGAGGCCTTCTGTGAAATTTGGTTGACACTGATCAACAAGTGCAAAGTGGCCACAGGTGAGATGCACAGGATAACACAGTTGTTGTGACAGTATTATTTCAAAAACCTTTTTCCTGTGGAAATCCAAAAGCATGGAGAATGACTTCTAAATATCCTTAACAGTGATATGTAAGAAAAGATTCTATTTTCTCATGTTACCTAAAAAGAGTTTTGGTTACTTGCATCATTAGCTACAGAAGTAGGAGGAATTTAAAGTGTTTATCTCACTTTTCTATCAACCCATCTGTCCCGGATGGGTGACCTCTGCACTTCCTTTCTACTGGGAACTCTTTCAGTTGTTTCCTGTGTCTCTGAGGTAGCAGAGAATAAAGCAACCTTGTGCTCCTCCCAGCACAGCCAGCCTTGAGAAGAGGGTTAGGGCTAGAGTGGAGCAGTGCCTCTAATGAAGCTGAACTGGTAATGTAAGATAGGCTCTCCAGTTACACACAGGATCTGTATGGGCAGCTGCTGTGCAATCTGATGGCAGAATGTCAGCTGAGATGGGAGAGATGGATGATGGTGTATTCCCATTCTGGGTGTGTCAGCAAGATTGCTGGTGAAAAAGTCAAGATTTTGGTGCTTGCGGAAAAAAATGAGCTAGAGTAGTTTTAAGTTCTTAAGTGACTGTAATATATTATGAGAGTGTCTCAATTTGTTTTGTAACAGTTAAGAAATTCTGAATATTTTTGCTGTTTGAAAATATAAATAACACCAATCTAACTTTGGTTCTTTTCTAGAAATCTGGCTTTATAGCTGCATCTTGCATACTGCTATATATTTAAAAAATCTGCTAACAAAGACACAAGGCATCTTATGACTTTGATTCCTTACCCTTCATGGTTTGTCAATGTTGTCAAGGAAACAACTTTTGAGAAATTTTGCTCTACTTTTTCAGGTTCTGTAGAGAGATTACTTGTGTAGGATTGATCTGGCATCGGGGCTAGAAAGAGTTTTCCTGAAGTTTCTATTCTTTTCAGTATGTTCAAGTCCTTGCTTTTTAAAGCAGATTTTATTTTTAGCATGCATTATATAGCTTCATCTTTAAGGTCATAGTACCAGTGAATGTACCAAGGATTGCTGACACTTGATCTTTGGATGAAGCCTTGTAGAAAGAACTTAATTAATGCCTTTGCTATATATTTATACAATGAAAACAACTGTTAGTTATAAATTCCCCTTAAATTATAGGAAAGAAACATTAGAAAGAAACATGAGAAAGAAACATTAGAAAACCCCTTGCTCTTCAAAGAAGTTGCTTCATTACTATGGAAATAATGACTTACTGTCCTTTATCATACACATCATGTTTCATTGCAGTAATCATCTCTCTTCAAAGAAAAAGCATTTTGTGGCTGATGTGGAATTGTGTTGGGTTTGTCTTCCAGCTCTTGTGTGCTGGGTGACAGGCTGATTAGATTATTAAGGCTGATCTTTACCTTCACTGTGCTTGTGGAGGCTTTATTTTATAATAATAAAACTGCTGTTTATCTTCTAGGGCATACCTGAAAATGTTATAAAAACTTCTGCCTTTCTCCAGTGTTTCGGTTGGTTGATGTATTAAGAATACTGGGCATGATAGTGAAGACTGCATGTGCTTGTGTGTTGTGCATGTACCAGCTGTGTAACACCTCGCTTCCTGAAGTCAGAATTAGGAATCTGTCCTTTTCACTAGTCTCCTTACGTCTTTCCCAATTATAATTCCCACTTTAAAGGAATTTTTCTCTTTCTGAACATTATGACTAGTGTATGGAATTTTGTATTTTTATCTGCTAAGGGAGAGACACAGCTGGTTTTCTGTGGAAAGAATGGGAGTTAGGGGTGCAGGTGGTTAGGGCTGACATAGTCATATAAACATGTTAAAGCTAGCACTCTGTTAACAATGGAGAAGAAATTAAAATTAATTAGGTAGTTCAATCTTACTCTGGTTGCTGGTACTGAAATGGTGCTAGTTAAAAAGTCCTCATTGCTAGCAAAACATGTAGCTGCTTGACATAATTAATGGTTTATTTCCATAATTAAATAACTAGTTTTCATGTTTAATACTGGGTTATGTCACTGACATCAGTGGATTTAGGATTGCGTCTATATTTTCCAGAGAAGAGGATCTTTAATATTTTGTTTTAATTTATTGGGTTTTTCTCTTTGTTTTTGCTTTTGGTTGGTTTTTTTTCCCCACTTATTAACATTATCAATAGCCTTGGGAATAGTAAATGGTTTATTTTTCAATTGAAAGAATGAAGTTGTAAGGAAAATGTAACTAGCCCAGGCTGACTGATAAATGCAAGATTCATTAAAGCTCAGGTTTTCAGATAGCTATTCTAAATCACTTGGTGCTACCTCTCAGATGTTACTCCAAATCAGGGTGGGCAGTAAGACTGCAAAAACAACTTCTTAAAATAAGAAAATCACTTGGTTTATATTGGGGATGGATAGAATTTGCCTGTAAATTTGGCTTAAGCAAGTTCTTCCAAATAGAAATTCGTCCCTAAGTACAACTCTCTACCATTATTTTTAGAGCTGCTGCAGTGATGTGTTGCTCTGTGCCATTGCACAAATACTCTGTCAGTGGGTGCACAGTTGGCAGTGTCCAGTTCTGTTGTGCTGATGAACAGCTACCATTCATCTGATGGCTGAGTCACCAGAACTTGTCCATATCTGTTGTCCCTGCTGTGCCAGGTGCTCCCAGTGGATAATGTGCAAGAATGCACATTAATTTAATTGCTCCTTGTTGTTTGTTTTGTTTGTACTTTGTTTTATTGACTGTGTGAAAAAGATGGTATCTGATTTTTATATATGTACATAGATCAATATAAAGCTGTAAAGTACATGAGTAGCCTTAGCTGATTGGCAGTTTTATATTAAAAAGGTATAATATTATTGAGGTACAGTACAAACAGCTATGGTTTGAATTTTGATAGCTACCATTTAACTGAAGCTTCAGAAAAAAACCCATAAAACTAAAAGGAGTTTGTCTATGGTGGTTTTCTCCTTCTTGTTTTCTGAGATAAGTCACAAGTCAGCAGGAGTAGACACACAGTGTTTCAGAAGCTGGAAGTGCAGTTGCTAAAACTTGTGTTCTGAATAGAACAGTGCTTCTTACACCAATAGTGGATGTTCCCAATCTGTGGGATGCAAGTGTCTGTGGGATATGCTTGTGAAAGTAGCCAGTCCTTCCTTACCTGTAGGAACCGAGGATACTTAAGGCAAAGTGCCTCCAAAGTGCTCTAAGTCTGAAATTGAGGTGTCTAGCACTTATGAGGAATTCCTGCTTTTAATAAAGCATAAATGTTTGTGACTTGAAGAAGTGATTGATGCTAATGAATATGATTCTTAGAGATGAAGGGGAAACCAGATTATTTAATAGACGGCTATAGTAATTTAGCTTATTATCTCCTGGGGAACTGCAATGCATTTGAAGTTCTTCTCCTTTGCCTGCTGGTAAGATCTTGATTGCTGAAGTGTTTTCTGGGCTGTCTGCTGGTAACCACTGCTGGGTTTGTGCTTTTAGGTGTTGTGAGCACATGTGTTGTTCTTAACACACTACTACACACACTACACTGCATTCTGAAGTTGATGAAAAGCTGCCAAATTTATTCCGTGTTCTTCTCCCAGATAGGGGCAGCAGTAGGGAATTTAGTGGTTTAAAAGTAATCCTTAATAGCTACCTGTCATTAAATGTATGTTTCTCTGAATTACTTGAATATGTGCCTCAAATGCTGCTGTGCTTTAACCATGTCATCCCAAATACACCTACTGCTGGATGTGAAATAGTTAATGTATCTTAAATAAATTTTTGTGGATATGTAGTGTACAGCAGGGGTGGGGATTTAATTATCTTTGCTATACTTAGCTTTGTCTTATGCTAAAATAATTTTGATTTTTCATGTTCTAGAAGAAACAATAGCTTGAATCACTCGCTGATTTATAAGGATATTGTAACTTCTTTTCACTTCTGCATTTTCCAGGAACTTGCCATTTGAGGAACATCCACAGGGTTAGCCATAGTGCGATGCTTAGTCACAAAACACTTAAAGGTTAACTCCAAACTAGATGGAAATTCTTCACTTTTTTGGTGTGTGTGGGAAGTTACTCTCTTGCACTGTCTGCCCAGCATGAATGTACCGTTGCTATTTTGTAGCTACAGAAAAACCTAGTCACGCTCATAACTTTTAGCTGGCTGAGAATGTGATCTTTACGTGCCTATTCCTTAGAGTCAATGGTTTATGGAAAACTTGTGATTAGCTTCAGGCATCGTTGTCCCAGGATCTTTCTGCACAATGAAGAGCACGCTGTGTTAAAAGATAACGATTGATGGCATGGCAGAAACTTTGCTCTTGAGAAGGACAGAGTCTTTGATAACTGATGATTTTAAATATCCTTTACTGGATACATATACTTACTTACAAATTGCTTCTTTTGTGAGCATTGCATATAATGTAAAGGTTGCCTGTCTTCAGAGTAAAAAATAGTGGTTCTCATATAGTTTTCCTATTTTCTATCTTTTCTTTCTCTTTTGTCAGCTTGCCATGTTACTGAGCGTCTGGTAAGCCCATCTCTTGTAAATAGTGGGAATTAGCTAAAAAAGATTGATTGGTACAGACGACTGAAACATCAAATGAAGTCTTGTGGTGTGAATCTTGCTGTTTAGTCTGACTTTGCTCAACTGTTCTTGAGATTTATTTGATGTTTTGGCTGAGAATTTGTGATGTTTCATTTGGACTACCTAATACATAGGGTATTAATTTCTAGGCTTCTTTAGTACAAATCTCTGCAATAATTCAGAGGATACTTAATTTGGATTTTAAAATGGTTTGAGAAAACAGCATACAATAATCTGTATTATATATAGTGTATATGGTGTAATACCATCATGCTAGCTCTGTAGAGCAGATTAATTCAATTGAAAAAATTGTTTTAAACTGTTGCTTTCCTTTTAATTTGCTGTAAATTCAGTCATGAGCATCAGAAACCTACATATTTATACCACTAAAATGCCTGAAGACATTATCTTGTCATACTTATAAATAAAATAGAAGAAAATACTAGTGACATAATTTTGCTTTTTATTTATTCCTTCTATTCCTTGGTTGTTTTGTTATAAAAAGGAGTAATCCACTGCTCTGGGGGATTTAAAATGTGCAGTAGCTTTGAGGATGTGCAATGGAGCAGTTGGCCTTTAATTAAAGCCAATTTGGCAGCCTGGCTTGCCTTAGGGCTAACCTGTTATGCCTGGTGATAGGAGTGTTAGTGTAGTAGCATTTAGTGTAGTGCAACCTCCCACAACCTATTTTATTTTGATGACCACTTTATATGGAAGAGAATAATTCCTCATGAAACTTGCCAAAGGTCACTACGAAATGACTGTCAGAAAATGTTTCAACAGCATTTTGGTTTTCTGGCACAGAATAAGGAAAAGGAAAGGAAGATCTATAGTAAGTTTTACTATTCTCTTGTATTTCTTCTTCTGGATAATCCTGAGTAGGTTTATTTTCTCTGAAACATGCTTTGAGCACTTGGAAGAGAGCTGCAATTATGATATTATCGATTAGTTTGGTTGAAGATTTCTTTCATCTGAACTCATGTCTTTAGTAGGAGTGCAGCAACATGGTCATAATTCTCACTGTTGTTCATCTCCAGAGACTGTAGAAGTTTTTTTTTTTGTTTTCTCAGTCTATTTATAGATTAAGGAAACAGATTTGGGGAAGTTGGGTAACATGTAAATCTCTTGAGGATGTTCTTAACAAGCCTGGAATTGGTTGTATGAGATGTATGCTGTCTTTGGAGTCAGGTGTTCTTCCACTGCTGAGGAATGGACCAACTTTCCTGGAGGATGATCCCCTCCTGAATGAGGTCCAGCTGGCTGCTGGTATGAGCAGGGTGCTGACTGGAGTTAATGACCTGTGGCACAGGGTGTCTCATCCCCTCTGTTCTCCTGGCAGTTGGCATTTCCAGGAGTGCTTGCAATGGGCTTTGAAGAAGAACAGTAAATCTATACTTAATGCAGCTAGGCAGCAGCAAGAACTGGCTTTTAGACAAGGTCAGGGGTTTCTTGGTACTATGCACCTTAAGAACTATTTTTTTTTTTGAAAGATTTTGCCTTATTTTTCTCTTCAAACATAATCCTTGATAAAAGTTTGATCAGGAAAGAGTTTTCTGGTACAGAACAAAAACGATTCTGTACAGAATAAAAACCGCTGTTCAAACTGGGCTGAGAGATACAGACCAGTAGGACATCCTTAGAGTACGTAATTATTCACACTGTTGTTTTGACTGATTAAAAATCCTCTATGTCAAATAATTGGAGAACAGCAGAGTAAATTTAACTTTTTGTACTTTAGAACGCTGTCTGA
>VWYI01009450.1:0-50000 GCA_013399455.1 Anthoscopus minutus
GAGTGCTTAAGAATTGTGCTACTCTGTTTAGGGTATACAGGGTAGGAAAAATTTTTTGGGGTATGAAGCTGCAAATCACAGGTATTGTAAAGTAGCCTTTTCTCCGGTATAAAAGGAAGAAACTACCTTGGGAAAGGCGTGGATGAGAAGCAGGAAAGGAAATAGATACTCACAGGAAGTTGTAACTAATAGAATTTTTTACTGTGAATCACACTAGCTTATTTCCTGGTAAAGCACCCATTCTTTCAAAAACCTGTATTTAACATTTGGTGATGAAAGTGGGATGTTCTCTGAAAATGTGGAGGTAAATGCATTCCCTTTCTTCTTTTAGAATACTTTGTCCTGCTTAGAGAATAAATTGTTTCGGCTTTAAGTGAGTTTTGTCTGCTCTTGATGCAAGTATAAATGCTGAATTTGTTGAAGGGTAGAAGGGGTTATTATTAGAGGAAGTATAGCCTCTGTATTGTGAAACAGTGTCTCTGGTAGGTGACTGAACAGTTTTTTTAATCTGTGGATGGAGAATAGAATAATTTATCTGGCCAACTTACTCTT
Source organism: Anthoscopus minutus (assembly GCA_013399455.1). NCBI lineage: Eukaryota > Metazoa > Chordata > Aves > Passeriformes > Paridae > Anthoscopus > Anthoscopus minutus. The sequence goes on from VWYI01009450.1 coordinate 553, forward strand.
CAGTCTTTATTTTTCTTACAGTCACTTTTGCTTCAAAATCCAGAATTGAAGTAGGCATTTTGCGAGGTGCAGACTGAAAAAATATTTGATGTAAATGGGTGTTTTGTAAGGCCAGCATTCTGCCTTATCTCGGTTATTACATTGATTCTTCTTTAGCCTTTAAATTCATGATGAATCTGTAGCTGGTAGTTATGACAATTGGAGCATTTTGCAATTTCTTTAAAAAAGAGAAAATATTTCTCTTTGTTTTGTAGCCTCTACATTCACAATTGTATAACTACTAAAAGTGAAAAGTGGCCTGGTATGAGGGTAAAAAAGATATTACTATCTTCTACATCATTTCTTAGCTTTCTGGTACATGAGTACTATGGGTTATCTGGCATATTCCATACTTGAAAATCATCTCCTCTGAGGAATATCACTGTATGTCTCTATCTGTCTCTGTTTAACTGAGTGAGTGATGTCAAATTTTTCTCTTTCAGTGTTGCCAAAATGTTTTTGAATAGCATTGATGAAAATGGGGCAAAAATTGTTATTCACTGTGCTGTAAATTGGTAAATCACTGCTAAGCAAAGGATGCTTGCCATAAGAAGTCTTGGTTATTTTTTGGAGCCATGTATCTGAAAATTATGTAGCTAGATATAAATGTGCAATACCTGTATAATTGTACATGTTTATAAAGAGGTGGTGGCCTAATTTATAAACAGGTTGATTTTGTTTGTTTTACATGAACACATGTAGTAATATTATCCTTATATATAGTGACAGTCAAATTCATTGATTTTTATTTTGTAGTAAGTTTTAAAGCCTGTAAAATAAATCCTGAAGTTCTATGTGTGGTATTTCTAATTCTTTTTTTAAATTCTTCTCTTCTCCAACAGGAAGGAACTGGAGACATTCAAAGGTAAATTCTATTTTTATTTTCTACTTAAGTTTGAAAGAGTTACAGTAATTTGTGTATTAAGTGAAACTAGGAAGGAACTTTTGCCCTTCTACATTTGACAATGTTAATTTTATATTGACCCAGCAAGCTGTATATTTTTCATTTTATCTATTCTTGCTGCTGTTTTCTTTGGGAGAGTCCTAAGGGTAGAGAGGACTCATATATTTTGTTGTGTATTCTAGGTTTCAGAGATTTCCTTATCTAATTCAAGCCTTTCGCTTGGTGTTCAATTTTTATAGTTAAGGGCTTTGTTTTCAAATAGTTGATGTCTTTTCTAGCACAGATATATTTTTGGTACATGTTGCAGGCTGTTACATGTTAGATTTTTGTCTGGCTGTTTCCAGGGAATTTTCACAGTATTATGCAGATTTAATTTTTGTGGCTCAATTTGTTGGAGATACTTGATGTTATATACGAATATTTGTCCAATATATGATTTAATGGCTGGAAACTCTGTCATGTGCTGTTGCTTTGTCTCTGGTATACAGATAGAACACAGTCCTGTTTTCAGTAAATCCTTTATAAACTGGGGCTTACTCTTCCTACTGATGTTAATGTTTGAGCAGCTTGAGAATTGCTATTATCTCTTCCTGTGGATAGGTTGTGACTGTGGGTTTGTGACTTGTATTTATGAGAATGAAGTCAAGTGCATTGACTTATGCCAATCAATTGTCTCTTGAAATTGAAAGGAGGGATGGAAATTTCTATCAGCTGCGTTCCTTTGCTTTTTCAGTTCATTACTATATCATCTTTGTGATGCTGCAAAAGGAAAATAACAGTTACAGTAACATATAAGCAACACAGATTATGTAAAATGTCACTTTTTCTGTAAGTTACCAAACCAACCCTTTTGTTGATTGATTTGACAGCTTTCAACATAGAGCAACTTAATACAAAATGGAAGATAATGCCAGGCTCCTTCTGATCCAAAGCAAGGCAGCTACCTTCTAGTACCTGGTGCTTGTGAGAACAGTAAATCCTTGTTTTTTGTTTGTATTGATCAGGTGTTTTAAGTGAGTTTCTGGAAGCCAGGAGAGTGGTTTCCAAAGTAATTTCTCTCTAGGCCCCTTGTTATTATAATAGTGACTTTAACATAATTTGACAGTAAGTATTTTACAAAGACAATTATTTTGATGGAAGGGGAGCTTTCTAGCTGTGTATTGACCTTGAAATTTATACCAGACTAAGCAATGGCCTCTGTAATAGATACAGAGGCATACAGGTTTCCAATACTGGTTATTAAAGACTTGTATTGGTAGCCAGGAGAAGGCTAGATAAGCATAGAGGGATGGATCGTGGTAAATGGATAATTAAACATCTGTCAGCCTAATTTGTGTGAGTTTTTGTACAGTGAACTGGTGGACAAGCTTGTACCTGTCAGAAGAGAAGGGAGTAAGAGCTAAGACAATTTCAAGAATGATCTTGTCAAGCAAGTCTAATTCTTTTCTAGAAGATGACAACAAGAAGGTTTAAAATAAACAATAGATTCAGTGTTTTGATTTTGGCAACAACTTTCACTGTTTTGCCTGACATTTCCCAGGAAATTGGGATTAAACTACTAAAAATCCAGGGATACAATTGATTGAAAATACATGCTTGGAGGAAATGTTCTTGGATTTCTGACTTACTGAGTTCTCAGATCTTGGAATTTTTGTTGTCAAGCTGGATTTTGAAGTAGAGATATTCATGAGATTGGCTTCAGTCAGTCTTTTTCTGGCCTTTTGGACCTTACATTGGTATCTGGCATATCTTACATCAGCTGGAAATAGGAAGAATAGGAGATTCCTAGTTGTGAAGGATTCATTACATAATGGCAGATGTTTCAGTCCTACGACAGCGTTGCCCAGTCTAACTCAGGGCTCCTATTTGAGTTTTCTGTTTTGAGCTGTTTCAAGGGATCACTAGATTTTGGCAAAAATGATCTGTCATTTGGTTGGCTTTAATTCTGGTTGATGAAGCACACTGAGATAACTTGGTGTATGTCCATTGGAATCCTGTCACAGAGGAAGGAAAAGGCAGCAGCAAGGGTAAGCAGTGTGTCCTAAGTTAACAGCCTAACACTGTAGTCTAGAAAGCAAAAGAAGCCAGGAAAATTTGGTTCCAACTGAAACATATTAAGTAGTTGAGTAGATGGTTCTTTATATTTTAATATTGCAAGTGTAGACTACATCCCCAACTAATTTATGTTTGCGTAGTTGTCCAGAGTGAAATGTCTTCCTCAACAGTCTGTTAATGAAATACCTAGTGCAGGGTCTAGGAAAGAAGAACTGTTTAAAATACCTTTCTATACACTTGCATCTTTTAATGCATGTGCACTTGAAATTGTTGTACATTAAAATCTGTTCCAATGGAAAAACTCGAAATGCCATTTTTTATAATAGTAACTTGTTATTTGTGAATTTGAATACCATATGCTAAAAAGTAATAGCTTCCAGGATATAAGTATGGTAAATGTCTCGCATAAAAATATCTTTCATAAAGATAAAAGATCGTTCTATCTGAATATGCAGGAATTAAAGTACCACAAAAATATTCCTTCAGTACATTTGCTAGAAGGGTTAAAAGAGAGTTGTATGCATTTTTTTCATTGTCCAGATGCAACTCTCAGACTCACCATGAGTTCTAATGCTTTCCTCAGGATAGAAAGTAAGTTCTAGTGAATGGTCTAGTTCAGTTCTACTGAATGGGCTAGTCTGAGATTCAAAATAGCACCAGAAACTTGAATTCTGTGATGCATCCCATCAATTGCACAATGAATACAGAAAAAAATGCACATTTTATATTGGCACTGACCCTGAGAGCACAGATGTGACTCACAAGGCCTCCGGGTAGCTTCACAAACCTCTCAGATCTGTTTTAAAACTTTGCTTCCCCGGAGTTCTGTGGATGTGTAAATACAAATAGGTACACAGGTAGATTTGTGAAATCTTCAAAAGTCTGTAACCTTAAAAACATTTTAAATACCCTTGTACATACCTACTATTTGTTTATTTTAATACTGAAGCAAAATCTACACAACTAAGAAATGGAATGGTTTCTGGTTTCATTTACAACTTCCCACTGTGTGTGTGCCAAGGTACAACGTTGTAATTTGTTGATTTTTTAAGTATATTCTTTGAAGATACCAGGTGTCATCCAGAAGGAGCCCTAACAAGGAATGTATATATGCTGGTTTGCAGCACTGAAAAGTATTGAGAATCCACTAACTCTCGCTTGTTGATGGTATTAACTTTAAGGAGCATGAAATAGGAATGTAATACCACTTAAAGAAATTGTGGATTAGTTTTATATTTGTCAATGTTTTAGAATTTGTTTCTGCCATTTTCATGTGGTATTGCAGATTGTACTCTATTTCATTGTGAGGAATAGATTTTACTATTCTTCCTTTTGCTTTAAGACTTATTTTTACAGGGCCAGACATTCTCCTTTGTTGTTTGCTGCACCCACAGTGAGCAGGGGCAGGACAAACCTTTCCAGTCTCTCTTCTTTCAACCACAAGGGTGTTCTATTACAGAGTAATTGAAATTGATTATTATTTAATAATCTGTGATGCTGAGAAAGTGAAGGTTAGAAGCTTTCCTGCTTTTTTGTGTTAAATATCTCTCTCTGAAGTAGACGGGGAATGAGTGTGTGATGTTTGTTGGCACTGCTGCAGCACTGGCATTTGTGTACCTGAAGTGTGAGGACAGAACATCTCAAAGGTTGTCCAGTTCCTTATCTTTTTTTAGTACTTTATCTTTTGGAGGTCTTTGCTATAAAAGTTGATGGATTTATGAATGGAAACATTGGTATGCCGTATGGAGTAGCCTGCAAGTTTCTTCCTAGCATGCACCAGTTTCAGTCTTGGGAAAACTGCTTGTAGGACTGGTTTATGCTCTGTGCTGTCCTGTCTTGGCTGAGACTCATAAAGATGCTAAAAAAAGCAATCTGTTCTGAGTCTTGGCAATTTCTTGCAATAGTAGAGTTTATTTTAGTTGATATTTGTGTGTGGTTTTGATTTTAGTGTTTGATGGGTTGTGCTCTTGCATCGTTTAGGAAGGTATCATTTTCATTTTACAGCTGAGCAACTGGAAATTAGATAGCACATATGTGGTTATTTGCTCCTGATACTTGAAACTTAGTGCATTTAGGAGTGCACTGAGATTTCAAATCATTCCATCATACTAGGGGCGTGGTACTATTTTTTTATTTATTTTTTTCTTTTTTGAGTTAATATTCCTTTAGTTCCAGAGCAGCCAGGATTGTGTGTAAATAGTTACAGAATCCTGTTAATCTCATTAGAAGATGGAAGAGTGGAGCAGATAATGGGGTAGGTAATCAGCAGAGAGAGTAGGGGGGAAAAAAATAGAAATTTTGAAAGCAGTAGAATTGCACAATGGTAGTAACATATGCTGTTGAGTTTACTTTTAATTTATTCACGTAGGAGCTATATACATGATCGATTTTAAAGTTTTTTGTAAAAAGTCCCTTTTTATTAAAAGTTCATGATGCAATGTTTTGAGTTCATTTCTGGAAAGAAAACTAAAGCACTAGAGGCTGTTTAGAGATCAGCAATACAGCACTTTTGGACAATGAAAGGTGGCAGCAACTTTGCAAGGGCAAATATGCACATGGCTTTGGCTACTGAGTCATGCATATTTCTAAGCTTTAACAGGATTAGTTTCATTCAAGCTCAGGGAAACAGGTCATATGACCATTTTCAGCACTTCTATTTACAATATAACAAAATATGTTTTCAGCCTTTTGGGAGGTCTCTCCCGAACAAGGCCTGCTAAGTTTTAACTGCTTTATCAAAATATTCCTTGAGAAACTGACCTGTGAAGTAAAGAGGTGGTTTTTTTTCTTGCTTTTGCCTTCAAGGTTAAGTCATTAGGTCACATTTGATATGCAGATTTTTTGTCATCCCTATTGCATCTAAGATGCTGCTGTTGAAATTGCAGTTTTCCAATCCTTTTATCAGGAGCTAAATATGTTTATATCCAAACTTTAATTTCCTGACTTTTGCTGTTCCCTCTTCTAAGAGCACACAATATTTGGAGCAGTCTGTTCACTCCATCTCTTTGGTTTTTTGAACTCACTTTAACAAATAGCATGTCAAACTGATTTTTTTTTCATCCAGTCTAGGGATCCTCTTTATCATGCTGTGTTCTGATGGCTGTCAAAATAAAACTCCTTTTTCCTATTCTTCATATTGCCTTCCAGATGCATGAGTAATATGCAGTGGAGATCTTTAAAGCTCGTGGTTGACAAAGCTCATATATTCAATGACGTATCTGCTCTTGAAGCTGAGCTGTCATTTTGAGCACATAATCCTGTATGTTTCTTCTGAGCAATAGTAACACGATGTTGTGGTGGAAATTAATTTCAGTCACATGGAGTTCAAGTACTTTAACATTTCTGTGGTCCAAAACTTCAATATTTAAACCTTGTAGCACAGACAATTCTTGCTTTGTCATATCGGAAAACAGTTGGGAAATGACTGCTTAATTCTTTTGTAGGGAAGCTAAAATGGAATTGAAATTTCAGGTTTGTATATAGATATCAGGGGTTTTCCTCATTATTTTTCCATGAGTTGAAAATATCCTGATAGATTTGTAGTTAATACTGTGTTTTACTAGTTTTTTTTCCCATCCGGGCTATGGAAGGATCTGAGCCTTGCAACTTTGGATGCTCTGTGTTGTTTGTGGCAGGAGTTGACCAAGACCTTATGATATGATAACCATTCTCTAGGGAACAGAAAGACTTGAGACTTTGGCGCCTCTGGTCAAACTTTGAATGAAAGGTAAATAAGTTTAACTACTTAACTCTTCCATTTTAGTGTAATAGGATGAGACAGAGTGAAGAGGAAACAAGATTCTCCTTATAGCTACATTGCTTTCGATTTTGCTTTTTATGTTTTCAAATTTGCAGGCTCTTGCATCTATTTAACTCTTGGGACATGTTTTTACAGTTTCTAGGTCTGTATCTAGCTTTTTATCTCTTCTATTTTTTCTCCTTTTTTGCCTTCCTTGAAATGGTATGGCCTTAAAATCAAGCCTTTTAAAAATTGTGATTTTGTTTTAAATCCTTTTAAACAGAGGAATTTAAGGAAAGTTCACTCTCGATCTTTCACTGGTTTCAGTCCTCTCCAGTAAATAATTGAATCTTTATACATCTGGGCAGATATTACCAACACTGAAATGTATGTTTGATCTTTCAAATGTACATTTCTGTAGCCCACAGGTGGATGGTGCTGATTTACACACATCTGATTCTCTTTGTCTGACTTATCAAACTTAATAGCATACTTCAAGAGCTTGTCCTATCTATGAATGCATACCCAGGAACAGTGGAAGTTTTCAGTTTTCTGGATTAATATACAAAAGCGATTGCTTGCCTCTTGCTGACCCTCTGAACGTGACTTTGTTCTCAATTGGCAACACAAATTGAGCATAAGGTGTAATTGACAATGTGTTAGCTGCCTTTGCCAAGGCAGCAAAACATTTGCTGGATTAAGTTTTAAGATGGGGAGTGAAGCAAACGACAGTGGATAATATCTTGTATATGCATTTATTTTGCATATGACTGGAAATAAATTTATCTAATATGTTAATAAGCATCAAGTCTTCATCATCATCATCTTCTATACAAGAAATAGAATTTACATTTCAATGGAAGAGGCAAAAAAGGGGAGGTTTGGCATATTTCAGCTGTAAAAACAAAAGTATCTACAATTCTACCTTTGATTACCGCATCAGAAGGCAAATTTCCATTGTGCTTTGCCCAGAGGAGGGCTACATTGTCAACTAACTCAATATATAATGGTTTGGGTTGAAAGGGACATTAAAGATCATCTAGTTTCAACCCTTCTGCCATGACTGGGATGCCACTCACTTGACCAGGTTGCTCAGAGCCCCTTCCAACCTGGTGTTGAACACTTCCAGGGATGAGACATCCGCAGCTTATCTGGCCAACCTGTGCCAGTAGCTCACCACCCACTGAGCAAACAATTTCTTCCTAACATCTAATCTAAACCTGCACTCTTTCATTTTAAATCCATTGCCCCTTGTCCTGTCACTATCTGCCCATAAAAAAATCCCTCTCCCTCCTTTTTATAAGTCCCCTTAAGGCCACAGTGAGGTCTCTCTGAAGTCATCTCTTCTCCAGGCTGAAAAACTCCAGGTCTTAATAATTTGATATGATGAAGAATTATTTTCCTTTTGCTCATTTTTTATTAGTTTTCAACAGGTGAGATGAAAACAGGGCTTTTTTTGGTAGTGTCTATACAGCCTTGGGTGGATCTTAGTGATAAAATGGCATTCATTACTGAAGTGGTTATATATTGGAAAAAGGCCTGAATTGTCAAAGCAGTAAATAGGGAGTAGGGTTTCTAAAGGAAGTCTCAAAAGGCTGCTGTAGAGAAACCAGATTATGTATGGATGAACTGGATAGTCAGATTTTCTTGGAATAGTGTGTGCCGTTTTAACTTGGCTGATCAAAGATAAGTTTTGGTTTTCTCACTTCTATCCTGAACCACTTCTGGTTCAGTGCTTTAAATGCCTTTTTATTTGTTTGCTTGTTGTGTGTTTGGCTATATTGTATCTTTTTATGTTGCAGATTCAGTAGTGCAGTTTGTAGCCTTCATGCTCAACTAGATTACAGGATTTTGAGTGATGACTGTCACCTGAAAGTACTGTTCAGACAATGAATTAGCATAACCCGTAAGAGTGCTTACGTTACTGATACTTCTGAAACCTTGTGTTTATCACGTTTTTTTTAATGCTAATTCTGACTGGGTAAGAGTGAAGAGCAGGAACCCTCCTTTCTATTGAATTCTGCTTCATCTACACATATTTTTAGAGAATTGTGTGGGTTTTACTTCATGAGACACCCACATGCCCTCTCATCTTGTCTTTGCATTGTGTTTTGAGGGGGCTGGTTTATCCTCCCAACAAATTTTAATAGTGACGCATTTATGTAGTTCTCTCTTTTTTTCCTTGATTCCGACTCTCTTTGTAATCTAGTATTGCACTAAGACAAGAGCCCTTTCAGAGGTCAGATGTATCACAATAAATTTGGCATCAATGAAGCTTAAAATAAGATGCCTCATGAGTGTGCAGGTGCAGCTCGTGTTGGCTGTGGTGGAAGTTATGCTGGAATCAGCCTTGGAGAATCCTGGTTTTGTAAGGAATGGAGGAAGCCAGGGTAACAATAGGGATTTTCTTCAGCCATTGCCAGGGTGAATAGCAAACTGTGTAGATAATAGGAAACAATTTCATGGGAACGCAAGTCCTGTCATACTCACTTTATGTAGAAGAGAAAATATTTAAAGGTGTAATACTTTAATTGTCTCTAATGCTTAAATGACTGATGTGGAAAAAAATAGAAGCCAGTTCTGTCTACAGCTCTAATTTGAATTCATCCTTTAATTACCAAAGTCCGGACTGAAGGCAGGATTATCTCATGATTATTACAATTATTTTAATCTTTCACATAGATATTTTTGGTGTTATTTTCACCAGCTAAATAAACCCGGGTTTTGCAGGCCAAATATTCTGGGTATTCTTACTTTTAATAATGTTGATTGAAGAAGTATTTGTTATATAATTGCCTTTTGTCCCTACTCTGTATTTTCATAATTGTCACAGAGAAGGTTTGCAAAATGTGATCTTTTTAAGTAAAAGAAAGGAATTGCTATGGCTATCCTGGTTTCTGGCAGCACTGCACACCCTCCTAAACTGAAGAGGCAACGTGTGCCAGTGTTCCAAATTCTGAGGAATGCCTTACAGTTTTTGAACATAAATGCCCTGTTGTGTAACTGCAGCATCACCAGAGCCAAAGATTCTCAGTCATATGCTGTTGCTGTATTTTTCATTTCAGCTGCATAACCTTTTATTTTTTTTTGTTTTTATGAGAATGTAGCTTGGATATGTAGTACAGAAAATTCAGTTTTCATTAGAGAATACTGTTCTAATTTATTTTTAAAAAATCACATCTAGGGCTTTTAATATTTTATGTGTGAAATAAGAATAGTATGTAATCTGGTTTGTGGGGTATCTGAGCTAAGCCATGTTAAGGAAAGGCACTTTAAGGGGTGAGCCTTTTGAACAGTGCCTAATAAAAAAAAGAATTCAGAGCCCTTCTGTACCTTTCCCCTTGCTCCTGAATAATTTTCAGATACTTCCAACTCTCTGCCCGATAAACACATGCTGTAGCTGTGTGTCATCAGATTATATCCCGCTGGGAAGATTTCAGTCTCTGCAGCACCCCTTGGTTCAGCAGCATGTGGTACCTTCCCAAATACATGCCTGCATTTCTGGTGGAGCCCAGCTGCTGGGAGCTTGTGCTCAGGTTCTGGGGAAGCGCTGAGTTGAAGTATCCATGTGTGTGCAGCTGCATCTGCGTGCAAGTGCCCCATCGGAAACTGCCCGTCGCGGTACCACTGCTTTGAAAAAGCAGCCTTCTGGCAAAGGTCTTTGTTCTGCATCAGTGAAGATGCACATCACTGGGGCTGCTTGGTAACTGGAGCTTTCACTTGACCAGTGCTGGGTTTCTTTTTATTTGCTTATTTCTTACTGCCATGTCATCTCCGGGAGGCACTGAGAATACTCAGAAGAATTCACGTAGGTGGAACTTTATTTTCATCTTTGTTATTTGTCACCTTAACTTGCCAAGCTAATGTAAAATGAAAAATGAAATTAAAGTTGGCTTAATTAATTTCCTCAGTTACCACCTTTGCCGGATTTGCAAAGGGTGTGCTGTAAATGACAGGTTAATTATCGACTTGATTTAGCAAATTTGAAAGAAATGGTGGCTTTATATATGTTTTTTTCAGGGCTTTTGTTTGTTGCTTTGCTTTTGTCTGTCGCTTTGCATTAATGTCAAGGTAATATTAATCAGAATTAGTAAAAGAATTCAAATACACAGATATCTTGTTAGCTAAAATTCAAGCAGGCGTGTCTAAGGGTGGGGTAACACCAGAGGATGAGAAGAGACAGAATTATTATCTGAAGATAAAACCAAGAATAAAAAAATAGAGCAGTGAATATTAGCATAGATAGTCATGCTAATTTCCTTTAGATAAATAAAACTAAGTAAATTTTAAAGGTATATTTTTAATTAAGCAACTAATGCTATTTTCATCCATATAAGCCCCCTTTATCATATGAAACAATGTTATTAATCATGCAACCAATAACATTTTTATACTGTTAATTTGCAAGTGCTGGTGTTTAGAACCGTGTACTAATTGAAGTAGAAATAAAATGTAGATTTCTACTATGATTTTTTTTATATTCTTTTACATAACCACTGGAAGAGGTTTTTTGCATGTTGATTTTTTTTCAGTGGATGTCCAGAACCAAAAGATAAGAGTAAATGGAACTATTTGCTATTTTAATAACCTGTTGGAGCATGCCTTTATCAAGGCTCTACCTATGAGTTTTAATTTTGACCACTAAAGTTGATATTTGTGTTAAAATAATTATCTAAAGTTGAATCGTTTGTTTTAAGCAATTCATCTGATATAGGAGAACTCTACACTTGCATTGATTAGAAATATTTAATTTGTAAATTACTTGTTTTCCATAAGTCTACTCAGATCAGTTGATTGCTTACTTAAAGATGGCAACATTTACCCTCTGTTATGCTAAATGTGGTGTGACCACTGTGCACTCAAAATTGTGTAGTGTTGCAAGCAATATACATATATACTACTGGTATAATCCATTTTGTATTCTTAACTACTTATGCTTTATGCATACTTATATGCTTTGTACATATTGTTAGAAGTTGTCCCTCTTTGCTTGCTCTTGTTTCCTAAAATTGCAGAGGAAATATGGGCAAAGAGGGGCAGAGCTGCAAGTATTTTTTTCCTTATTTACCATCATATCTTGGACAGCTGTAAAACAGCTGTTTTGTGTGTGGGATGGGGGCCAACCCTGGAATTATATAAGGATTAGAGTATGACATTGGAGAATAGTTTGAAATGTAAACCTTAGCAATGTTATTCCAAGTACTTCTGTGAGGAGGTAGCAGAAAGTAGAAGCCTTAGTATGAACATTAATATTGAAAAGGTTAACAACTCTATGGTAAGCAGGATTATTCTAATTTTTTAATCACATTTTCATCTCTAGCTTTGTAACAGAAAAAAAAGTAATGCAAAACATATTTTTTGATAATCTCTTTGCTCAACACCTGTGTCGGCTACAGTTAATGACAGATTAAAAAATACTCATATATCTATTTTTAAACTCTCTAACAAGGCCAGCTGTAGTAGTTTTTAGGGTGCTGAAAGACCAAATGCTGTAGGGTCTTGCTGCCTATGGCTATTGTGGTGCAAATGAATTTCTGAAGAGTTTTATAGTGACAGTATTATTTCTTTTGGCATGCTGCTTCTATTTTATGTTAGAAATGTAAGTGTAAGTGCAGATATTTCATCCGTTTGATTTGTAACTAAATCAATGTACAGCAATAGATTATACACTTTTCATGTTTCTCTACATGATGCCATTTCTTTCTGTAGTGGTACTCTAAATATGATACTATTCTGATTCTTACAGTGTTCAAAAATAGTAGAACTGTTTTAAAAGCTGCAGTAGAAATAATTTATTCTTTCTTTATAGCATGTTCTTACATAAGTCTGAGCCCCGCCTTTCCCAGCAGTGTGTTATTAAACTACTTGTTCTGCTCAGATCCTAATGATGTGTGTAGATGGCTGAGGTGGGCATGGGAGCATGTAGGAATTCTGAATGCTTCTCTACTCCTTTCAGTAAATGGAACAAAAATGTGGATATTCTGGTAAACTATACTGCCTGTTTTATTTGAGTGTTAGGTATGTAATGTGAAATTGTATCAAGGCAGTGGAGCTGAAACTGTGTAAGCATAAGTCTTGGGTATTGTAGCTTGTGTGGCGTCCTTTTTTGGGATGTATCTGCTCTTGCAGGTGAGATATTGTATAATAAAAATAGATATTTAAATGTGATCTGTTTATAAAAATCAGCAACACATTTTTATACAACATAATATTTCTAAATTGCGTATTTCTAATAGAGTATGTGAGTTAAGGCCAAAAGAGTTTTGACTTACACATCGTTTCATTTTTAATCACTTGGGTTACTCTGTGGATTAGGGTGAAGTAAGAATCTTGTGGAGATGTCACTCAGCCCTTTTCTTCCTTTTATGTAGAAGGCAGCTAGTGCTATTTTGATGTTGCATAAATGAGTCTTGATCAAAACGTAGTTGGCTGCGTCTCATTTTAAATCAAACGGGAACAGTGCCATTTATAGGAATAAGTTTCTGTCTTAATTAAATGATTATGTAATCACTCCAGACCTTGCACACCAGCATTTCCATTGGCTCAGGAGGGTTTTCCCTTGATCATAATTTTAAGTCCTTATAGATTTCTTCTCTCTGGTTTTTGAACATTAAACTGGAAACCCACACCTCGTAGAGAAGACACACTGAACACTACACAATTTTTTTTTACAGTTACCTTGTGTGTTCACAAGGATAGGAAATGAAACTGGTGGTACTGGATAGACTCAGGGTTTGCAAGTCACCAGCGATGTGGGAATTGCAGTTTTGCTGACACAGTGTCCTAAGCCTTTATTTTAAAGATTTACCTTTATTTTAAAGAGTACCATTATCCATGTGGTTACTCTCAGGTGCAGGGTAGTTTCTGTCTTGATGGAGAGCAAGGTCTTCAGGAGGGACCTGTGGCTTCAACTTGTGTCTCACTGTGACTGGAAGAAATCTATCCACATTATGGGTTTGGATGACATACGTATTTTTTCCCTTTTTGTTTGTCGGTAAATATTTAGAGTGTTGTGCTGCCGGTCATTTAGTGTCTGTTTCTTATTACAATTGAGTGTGTTTCCAATGCAAGGCTGCAGGAAAGCTGGCAGAATAGAAAGCCAAGTCCTTGATTTTCAGCACATTGGGGAAGCTATAATGAGTATGAAAATGTCCACTAGCTGCAGGGTAGGAGGAAGTCTGGCAAAGGTATCTCTGTCTCTTTCTCATGCTCTATGCCAGTGTAGAGTTCAGCGTGCTTTTGTACCAATTAAGTTTCCTCCTGCATATTAGTGATTATTCAGTCTAATAAAATCCATGGAGTGAGTGAAAACTGATGTGGTATGTGAAGGACTTGTGGACTAACTCTAGAACAGAAGAGAAAACAGAAAACATTTTATCTGGCACAGACAAAAATAATAAATAGTAAACAAAAAATTTCAGCTACTGACAGGTTATTTAGTGAGAGTTATTTAGGAGGAAAACAATCTCATTTATGAAGTCTCTTTTGAGAAATGAACTATTAGGATTAATTCAACTGTGAACAGGGTAAATAACATCTAGGGGTGGATCAATCCTGAGATTTACAGCTGACAGCTGCAAATGAGGTGTTAGAGAAACAATTGAGTTATAAGAAGAGAACTTATTTCACAGGATACTAGGAGAGGTTGGCTTGCTTGACATAATGGGGGACATGGAGACTTCTACACGTGAATATATTGAAGGAGTTAGCATCAGGAAAAAGAAAAATTCCTGAAAGGCCAGGGTGTGTTGGACTGGAGGGGGCTGGGGATGTTGTTTTGTAGTAGTCAGTATGCCTCCAGTTAATTGTTAATTGTGTAAATTGTTCTAGTATTAATTTAGCAAAGAGGCTTTCTTAAATCCAATAAGCATGAAAATACTGTCTGCCTCTGTTGTGATACTGCTCAATTTTTTATTTTGTCTGGCATCAGTTGTTTTCTGCCCTACCATCGTCAAGTTACTGGGGAAGAGGAATGCAGGAGTTTCAAACAACACGTCTGGAGCGATGTGTCCAGTCTGAGCTCCTCAGTACAAGAAAAAAAAGCAGCTTCTGAAGAGGGTCCAGTGGATGGTCACAAAGATAATTAGAGGTTTGGAGCATCTGTCTCGTGAGGAGAGAATGAGGGAGCTGGGCCTGTTTAGTCCAGAGTAGAGAAGACTGAGAGAGGATCTCATTAATACATATAAATATCTCAGAGGCAGGTGCCAGGAGGATGGTGCCAGACTCTTTTCAGTGGTGCCCCAAAAAGAGGACAAGTAGCAATGGCCATAAATGAAGCACAGGAAGTTCCAGTTCAACATGAAGAAGAACTTCTTTACACTGAGGGTGGCAGAGCACTGAACAGGCTGCCCAGGGAGGTTGTGGAGTCCCCTTCTCTGGAGACATTCAAAACCCACCTGGATGTGCTCCTGTGACCCTGCTGTAGGTAACTCCACCTTGGCAAGGGGCTGAACTGGATGATCTCCAGAGGTCCCTTCCAACCCAAACCACTCTGTGATTCTGAAAACATTCTGAAGCAGACTGAAGTATGTTTGGCAAAAAAAATCTGTTGGTTTTCTGATTCGTGTAATCTGCTGTGTTCTTCTGTCTGCAGAGGGTGAGAATTAATAGCTCTGTGGTATAAATTTAGTCATTGATGACTAACCTTAAACTTTGTTATATAAATGTCAATTTTGCCATATTCTGCTAATTGGATACATGTACCAGTGATGTCCTCACTTATCATTCTTACTTGCTATTTTGATATAGAAGGCAGTATGGCATCTGTCTTGCTGGCGAATGCTTCTGTAAAGAGTTCTGTATAAAGCCAAGAAATTGTATGGAACCATTAGCTTTGCTTAAAAGGGCAAGTCCAAGAAAAGTGTGGGGAAGGTTTTTGATTTTATCATTGCCTGAAGATTTAACCACATCTCAAGCACCAAAACTTTTGGGATTTCTTTACAGAAGATAAAAGCACCTAATACCACTTATTAACATTAAAGGTGAGCTGACCTCAAACTTAGTCTGGTCATTTCAGTGATGAATGTGCATACCTTTTCATGTTCTAAGTATAGGGAACAGGAAAAAAATTTAACATGTTTGGGCTTTTCGTCATTTATCTGAAAACTTCAGTTAAAAAAAAAACCATCACTGTCTGTTATTGACTATTTGCCATGGACAAAAATACGTTGTTTCACCCTTGTTTTTCAATTTCATGTAGTACATTTTATTTTCTGGTTTATGTTTTACTGAGCTCTGTGGAAAGTGTTTGATAGTTGGTGTAAGCATGAAGTTTCTGTACAGTATAGCATTTTTTTTTAGAAGCACGTTGCTTTTTTCTTTAAGCACAAGTTGCTGACTTCCCTCTGCATTTGTAAATGGAGCATTAGTGGCCATCAGTGGGATCTCTTATGTCATGACCTAAAAAGAAAATTTGAAAAGCTGCGTTCCCTCCCTTCTGGAATCCTGGATGACTGCCAGAATTTTGCATTAAAGCCCACAAGCAGTGGTACTAGGACAGTTTTTGCCATAAAAGATAAGGTGGAGTTACATGCAGATCACCACGCCAGCATCTCTGGTGGGATGGAGACAGATTTGCTCTGACAATATAATGTGCTTTGCAAGCTTCTATTTTAAGAATTCTTTGTGCTATGACTTTTTAAAGGCTATATTGAACAAGTATTTTGTTTCTCTTAAGAGCCTTACACTTCAGGAGGCTCCAAGTTCATACAGACACTATTAAATTCTGCAAGTCAAAAAGTTTGTGTACCTAGAGAAGTATTTTTCAGAGTACTTCTAATCATAGCTCTTCCATATTTTATAGTTGAGCTACTTCAGTGTTCTTTTGCCCTGTTACCACTTGGGTAGGTGCAGTCCATTCTGTGAAGCACCTGACAACTGATTTCCTACAGGACTTTCATTACTCCACAAATACCCTGGAGTAATCTGCAAAATCTTACTTCTGCATTCATCCTCAGATGGGTGATGGAGGGGCAGTGCAGGTACCAATAGCACATCCCTGTGCTCAACACAACTTGGATCTGACCTCCAGATCCCTTCTTGAATGAGCGGGTGGCTCAGTTTCTGGGCTCTGACAGTTGTTCTAACGCTGAAACACAGATACCATTTGTAATTACTTGAGTAGCTGAGTGGTTTGTATATTGGGAAGCAAGGAAGCAGTGCTATTAATTTGCTGTGTCAGTTTATATAACCTTGGTGACTCAGTGAGTGCACATTATGCTTCCAGTACTGCTGATTTAACTAGGTGGCTGCTGCCTTGCTCTCAAATCTGTCAGGTCTGTTCCTATAGGTTAATGAAAGTGAAGGGTCAACTGTTTAGAACTTTTAAAGAATATGTAAAGCAGAAGTTAATGTGGAATGTAAATGAGACTTTGAAATGGGAAATTTCCAAATAGAAAATCATCAAATGTGACCTGTATTATTATAGGCTGCCTCAGTGTAAGTTTATGTTCTTCATTTTAACTTACGGGTTTAAGAATAACATTTCTTATTTTATTTTTTATATACATGCTATTCATGCTTATAAAATGAAATAATTTCTAGTCTTTTTGATTATGTTTTTTTCCCTAGGCTGAGTATCCTCATTCAGTTTGCTATTTAGAAAGCATTAGACAGGTGCTAGAAAAAAACAGGCCATTAGACTTTAATAGCTGCTGATGTGATTACTGTTTTCACTTTTAAAAATGGATTATAATAGCAATATGCAAGTATATAATGTCTGACCTATTTTGAATAGTAAATGGAACTACTACCTTGAAAACTTGTTAATCAAAATAAGATTTATTCCAGCCCTTTAGTACTTCATATGTGTGTATATGAAATTATTTGTAATATATTGGGCGCAATGCATTTGTGTTTAGCCTGGAGAAAAGGACCCTCGGGAGGACCTTAATGCTCCCCACAACTGCTGAAAGGAGGTTGTGGTGAGGTGGGAGTCAGTTTATACTGCCAGGTAACAAGTGACGAGAGAAAAGGAAATGGCCTCAAGTTGCACCAGGGGAGATTTAAATGGGATTTTAAGAAGAGTTTCTCTGTGGAAAGGGTTGTCAAGCATAGGAACACCCTGGGGAAGTGGTTGAATCATCTTCCACGTATTTGTAAATGTATCACTGGAAGCACTCAAAAATGTGGATATGGCACTTGAGGACTTGGTTTAGTGGTGAACATGGTGGCGGTGCTGGGTTCATGGTTGGACTTGAGGATCTTAGAGGTCTTTTCCATCCTTAGCAATTCTATGATTCTGTATTATTACCAGTCTTATTTCAAAAATACAGTATTGATGTGTTATCAAGTGTCAGTGCTTTATTTTCATCCTTCTTGACCAAGGCTTGTTATATATGGTTAGATCTGTCTCTGGTGCGGCCACATGTATTGTCAGGGGAATTTCTTTACTAGATAAGGCACAGATGAAAAATAATTTAGAATTAATTATACTGGCAAGGATGTTTCAAAATAGAAGGCTTTTTAAACAAATGTCTACAGTTTTATAGAGCATGAAATTATAATAGTGTTGTTACTTTGCTTCCTTATGCATGCTTCAGTTCTCATTAGCCTTGGATAGTCACTGTTAGAAACAGATTTATTAGTTTATAAGAGAACAGCAATAGGTTGAAGTTCAGTGCTTGCTGAACACCTTGGTGTACCATTCATTCCATCCTAGGGCAAAAATGTGTTCCAACAGAACAGGAATGTTCTTGCTTCATTCCCACCCCCATCTCAAGCTTTATTTATAATTTCAAGTATTGGCATTGAGGTGATTTGCCAGATGCTGTCCCTGATGTGTTCGTCTCTGGTCTTGGAAGACCTCACAGTCTTTGTTTGTCATGTTCCACTGGTTTTGTTGTTTTCCAAGCCCCAAGGCAGATTAGATGGTTTCAGTGTTAGTCTTGTGAGAAATTTTTTCTTATCCCACTTTTCCCACTTTGTCCGTCTCGTTTGTGTTTTAGAAGGCATTCCAAAGTCTTTGAGCATCAAATGTTTAGACCCTCTGATATTGTTTGTAACCCACTTCCATTAAACTTATTTACTTAAAAAACAAATTTTGGTCTCCATGACTGTGAATTAAATTTTCCCTGCATGAAGCCTGAAAGTGATTTCATGAAGTGAAATCAAATGTGGTGTCATCGGTTGTAATCTACAGCAGCATTGAAGAGATTAGAAATATTCTGCCTGAAGCGGTTGAAATCTTAGGTCTTAAAATTCGTAATTTTATTTCTGTGTTAGTAATGAACAAAAAATACTTTCAGGTGCTCTAAAAGGAGGCAGCAAATCTCTTTTGCCTTGGAAGTTGGACACTGTTGGGGCTGACAAAGCAGATGTAGGATGACAGGAAGAAAGAGAAGGAAACAGGGCAGATATAATGGTGGCCTGAAGGCAATGTTTTCCCACTGTCATGCCAAATGTGTTGTGAACAAATAATTCATATTTAATAAAAGTCATATTGTATTCTAATGATACCCTCCTCTAAAATTAGTTGACGTTCAGGTTTTAAGCAGTACATTATTCAAGCTTAAATGTGAAAGAGGAGAAATTGGACACTGAGTAGCATCAGTACACTTCTGCTTATAGTTTATCCTAATGATTCAAATATTAGCATTTTCACTTCCTGTTTTAGAACCGCTATGCAGTAGGGGCTCTTTGAATTTGTCCAGGTAAGGGTGGCTATATCATTTGTAGAGATACAATGTGTGATTTTTGTTGCTATAGAGAATGATACCTAGTAGAGAGGTGCTGTTTAGAGAAAGAGAGCGAGGGTTAGGAAATTTAACTTTTTCAGAGATCAGCTGCATGTTTGCCCTGTGGAGGAAATGTTGCATGCATTTTATGAGGTTTAAAGTACTTGTGACTAATTAGTACTAAGTTACTCTGAAGAACAAAATCAAAAATTAGGTTAGCAAGGCCTTATACATATTCAAGAGTTAAGGAAAATATTATAAATTAAGTGTTCAGTATTTTTAGCTAGCCTAAAGGTGAATGTTTTTAAGATGCTTACAAATGGCAGAAGTTGATTGATACAGATGTCAGGGGAATTAATTCCTCATTTTATACTGTATTGCAGCGCAGGCACAATTCAGTGCTTGCTGTCCCAATGTGTGGCAGGAGATGTTGAAGACTTATGTGGCTGCCCTGTGCTGGAAAAAAGAAGGTGAGGGGAGGAAAAGCTGAGAGAGAGATTTCATGCAGCTGTGTATATTGCAAAGAATCATCTCATAGGAAGTGTATTTTACAGGTTACACAGTCCTAATTGCACTGACTTCCCTCTTCAGTTATCCCCCTTCTTTTTTCCGTTCCCCTTTGTAAGTGCTTTTATCAGCTTCCTGAATTTCTGCTTTTTATTCACTCCTCACTGTCACTTTGATGTCTGTGCATCCTTTAGGTGGATATTCTTTGTTTGCTCAAATAAGATACTGTATCCTAGGTGTCATCTGTCAGGTCATTTTCACTATAGGCATAGGGTTTAGTCACTGATGGTCACAAAGCAGGATGTGCTTCCTCACTCAAATGCAATTGTTCCTGCAGCCTCTTGGGATTTTGTCTGTCAGAGTAGATTCAGTAGGGGAAATTTTATTGTACTGGCTTTTTGTTTGTGCTGTTTGGTTTCAATAAGACAAAGCCTTCTCTGCCTCTGTTTTAAATTTCTTCCTCCCAGTTACTATTGTTTTTCTCTCCACAACTTGTTTAATCTCTACCAGGCTGGAGAAATCCAGGATGAAGGGTTATATCTCATTTATTATCTCTTTTGGGAAATCTGTCAGTTGGCCTTCCTTTTTCCCTCTGCCCCATCCTCATTTTCTGTGTATATCCTTTCCTTTCATATTTCTCATGTTTAATGCTCCACTGAAGCATCAGTAACATCACCCAGCTGCTCCACCCTCTCCCTTGCTGCATGGGTGTCTCTCTTTTTGTTGCATACATTCATTGAGGTATTGGGTTAAGCAACTGAGAGACCTAGGACTTTTTGTCCTGTTTTAGTGGTAACAATTCCTCCCAATGAAAAGCAGGTGTAAAACTGAACATCAAATAACACAAAAGTCTTAGCTCTTAATTGTAATCTTTCTTTGAGGGTACAGGTGACCTGATTAGTTATGTTAACCAGTGGAACTAGTCTAGATGTATTTTTTTGCTAGCAAATTACTCTGATTATTTCCATTAATCTGTTAGCTTCTATGTATTAAATTATTTATTTTAAATAGTCTGGCGCTCGAATGATGTTAAGCACACATGAGAAAAGACCTGCTAGTTTTTGTACTACTTTTAAAGCAGCCTACCCCAGTACTTGAAATAGTAATGATGTCATCATTTAAATCAGTTTGATTTGAGTAGCAGGCTTTATAATCTATGTATCTGTTACTGCAACTGAACCAGAATAAGCACAAGTTTAAAAATTACACTGTTAATTTTTGCCTAATGCTGCCATTGATGAATTAATGACTAAACAGCAAAAATAGTTATGAGTGAACACATTTGCTGTAGGCTGGACCAGGCAATGTGGTGGCTGTTGGTTTTACACCTGATGTCTGTTCTGTGCTAGCTTCAGAAGGACACATGATGGCTGATGCTCCATAGAAACAGTCAAACAAACAAACATCTCCAGAAGAGTTTCTTTTTCAGAGCTCTTGGGTCTAGAGGAATTGTTTGTGTTCCCAGCCACCAGTGCTTCCTTGGTGAGGCAGTGCCAGTTTGATCTGGTACCAAAAAATCAGGTTTATTGTTTCGTTGAGTCGTGATCTGCCCTGACTTTGCCAGCATTGATGCACTAATTTAGTTTGATTGTCTTTAAAGACAAAGCATGGTAAAACTTGCACATCAGAGGAAAAATTTGAAAACTACTGGTATGTTGAGACCCGGTAGCTTCCAGTCTTATTAGTAGCAAATGCTGGTTACCATATGAAATCCTGGGAGATTTAGAGCATGGCATATTCCTCGGGGTTGAACAAAAGAAGAAAGTGAACCCAGCTATACTGTTATAGTTTACAGATTGTGAAGAAAGAAGGGTTTTGGTTTTCTTCCTATGTGCCCATGTTGTATGGTTTGTCCTTAAATCCTTTAGAAAGTTAATAGATCTGTCGAAGTTGCAGAAACTGTTCTGAATTAGTGATAAAAACATAGAAGGGCTTTGATGCTGTACATAAAGATGACCTTTAGTCTACCTTCATGTTGCAAGTTTGAACAGTTTGGAAGATGGCACAGAAATAAGTCAGCAAACCAGTGGGAGCAGATCATCTTTCAAGACTTTTTTTTTTCTCCTTCAAATGATTTATCTCAAATATTCTTCAAGTTTATCAAAAGAATTTTATTCTTTTTATTGACCTATTTAATGACAGCTAGTATTTCACAAGTTTGAAGTTCTGTCAGGGCTGGGTTTTTTGTTATGGGCTGTTATTTCTGAGCTATAGACCATTTAATATTCCGTAAAAAATGAAGAAGCAAGTGGAATGGCTGTGAGTATATGAAAACTGGATGCATGGGAGAAAGCTTAAAAGGTTTCATTAAAAATTTAAAACTCAATGTCCTTTCTTGAGAACTGACACACTGAATATTGCCTTACCTCTGAATCACAGCCCATGTGCTAACTAAACTGTTTTTCACATTTTAATTTTAAAGATAAAAATGTTCAGTGGAAAAAACACACTGCGTATATTTCTGCACTTAGCATCAGATGCCCTGGTTTTTGCTATATAATGCCTTTCCATAGCAGAAAATGAGGAATTCCTAACTGTGAAAATATAGTCATATATTCTGAAAATATGACTTTATGTGCAGCCAGATCGTTCTGTTTGAAATGTGGTATAATTTGGGTTTTGGTTGTCTTCCTTTTATTGTGCCTATATAATTGCTACTGTCCAACTGGCTAATTTAAAAGCAACCTATTAATTGAAAAACACTTTTATAAGAGACTATTCTAATTTAGCTTGAAGAGATCTATCTTAGAGTGTTATAAAAAGTATGGAAAAGACATGGTATTGCTAATGTTGCAAATTGACCTTACTAGCAAATAGCACTGGTACATGTTCCTTTTTTAAAAAGAATTATGGCATCTTTGCATTTGAGAATAAACATGGATTTTTAAAATAATCTGGTCTGTCATAACTCATACTCCATGTGTAATGAATATGGAAGACTGCATGCAATTTAAAATTCCTCAGCTGGTAACACATCTCTAATAGCTGTCTGTTAGCAAATCAGGCCCTCCCATTTGGATGCTCTTGGATGCAGGTTTGCTAGAGGGAATGCTATTTCAGATATTGTTTCACTAATGATATCAAACAAAAGTGTTTGCTCATCACTAGGATTTCTAAAGAAAAGCTGTAGTGTGATTCATTTGGGATGTTAACCAAACAGTGTTGAACTGGACTGAATTAGTAATCTAATGGTTCTTTTTCTAAAAAATGAGCTCAGCATTAATTGCATGAATGAATAGCAAATTTTTTTGCTTGCATTGAAGAAATTGTTTTGACAGAAACTGAATAGGAAATAGACTGAGTTGTCAAGAAAAAATATTTCAAGCACATGTGTGCTGCTGATATAATGATTTGCTTATGTTATTCTAAAAATACTCCTACATATGAAATTTTGGCATAAACAAATAAAGCTTCTTCTACCTATGGGAGTGTTATTTCACTGGTGGTCCTGCAGTTCTGACTCAGTGAATATTTCGTTTTAATTTGTACGGTTTCTCACCTTTTAATTAGCTTAAAATAGAAGAAAGAAAGACAGAAATTGCTGGTCCTGGGGAGGCCACCAAGGTTAGAGGGATGGAGCACGTCACCTACTAGGAAAAACAGATAGAACTGGGATTGTTCAGCCTGGAAAAGAGGCTTTTGGGGTGACCTAATTGTGGCCTTCGGTACCTGGAGGGAGCCTACAGGAAAGATGAGGCAAGAAGGACGAGGAGTGACTTTTGACAAGAGCATGTCGTGACAGCACAAGGAGCAATGGATTCAAACTGAAAGAGAGTAGTTTTAGATTTGATATTAGGGAAAAATTCTTTACTGCAAGGGTGGTGAGGCGCTGGAACAGGTTGCCCAGGGGAGTTGCGAATGCCTATTCCTTGGAAGAGTTCAAGGCCAGGTTGGATGGAGCTCTGAGTAACCTGGTCTAGTGAAAGGTCATGGCCGAGGGTTGGAACAAGATGATGTCTGAGGTCCCTTCCAGCTCAATCATTTTATCTAGAATTTATTCTGTGATTCTGTTTCTATGATCTGTTACCAAATATAGTCTACATAATAAATACAGAATACTTTACCAACCATGTGAAAAATCAAATTCTCTTTCAACTAGATACATGATTGTTTCGTAAAAGGTAGATTTTTGCCTTTTTTTTCCTGTTCGGATTTAGCATTTATTGTTCATGTTAACCTAAGACTTGTATTAATATATGTCTTCCAAAAACGCAAAATCCTTCCTCAGATCTAAAATATTTCACTGTCAATGTAAAGTAAGTGAGGCTAGATTGAACTGCATTGAGACTATAAATCTGCAGCTTGTTCCTTTTGGCTCTGAAGGCCTCTTGGACTGTTCTACCCCTTCCTCCAAAGAGAGAGGTAGAAATTGCATATTCAGTAGAAAACTGCTTATTCTGAAAGCAGTTTATGTATTGAGACCCTTACTTTGTTTTAGTTATTAGGAAAGAAGGCAAAAACTGTTTTGCCCTCACTTTTTGAGGCAAGATTTAGTTCTGCACTGAATAGTGTTGGTCTGTGTGTCTGAAATGGTTGTAGTTTGAGAGTAGTTCCACTGCAGCAGAAGTTGTGAGCTCGATGTTACTCTTAAGGACAAGTAAAACCTGATAGCTGCCAACTGATTTGCCATGTGGTGGAACCCCTGTTTTCAACCTGTGCACAATGTCTTGTGACAGCAGAACAGTATCTCATCATTAATTTACGTATCTGCACATGCACATAATTTGGTCTAGAAGGCAAATACCTCACAGATGTGCAAAGGTTAAGATGGGCACTATTTTTGTAGTATCAGAAGTTACTTGCCTGCCTTTGAAAGCCTTGTAGTTCCAAAGCAAGAATGGTTATCTTTTTGGAATGGAAAATAGTCATTAAATTGTTCAATAGATCAATTTGTACTTGGATGATGGGATGTTATTAATCTTATTTGGGACAGTTTCATGGACCTTTTGAAACATCAATAGAATACTGGAGTGCTGTGGTTTGTATTTTAAGTACTTTGGGTTTAGATTTGCTATTGATTAGTTTTTCCATTTGAAAATTAGTATTTTTGAGGTAAGGCTGAAAAAACAGTAATTGGAGAGCATGTGCATTAAATACTGCATTTCGTGACAGTAGAATTGTGCTGAATCATTTGAGCTGTTTTCAGGTACTATTTCTGTAATGGTGAGGTTTTTTAACAGTGTGTGGCTAATTTTATAGCCAGATTATCTTCACAAATAAACTTAAGTGTGCTGAAGGTACATGTGACATTGTCAGGTTTATTTATAGTGGAAATTCATATTTTGCAGCTCACTATCTGAATTATTGTTCTTACATACTTTATATGGTGGGTTTATAGGGAGGCAGGAAACAAGTGTGTGAACTCAGATGCTTGCCCTTTTTTTTGCCTTTTTTTCTTTTTTTTGTTAGACTAGACACTAAGGAGGTTCAGCTTAATGCTATCCTTCCCATGCAAGTAACTTTTTATTCTTTCACTGGGGTAGGAATCTGACTAAAGGATAAATCAGGGAAGTGGAAGACCTTCTTGCTAGCAGTCTGTTCTGGTGTAAGCTGAGGAAAGCTTGTGGTACTCATATCCCACTGAAGTCATGTTGCTAAATTCTGTCTTCTAGAAAGACCTATATTGTCCTTAAACGTCAGTGACCATAAAGGACATTGAACCAGAAAAATGGAAGATGGTGCATTGCAGCTTTGTTAATCCAGGAGTAGTCAGATACGTGCCTGAAGGGAAGAGAAGCCCCCTCCAATGCTTTTGCTGTAACATTTCCATGCTTTGCATGACATGAAGCAAGTGTGGAAAAACCCCACCCTTAATCTGCCATAGAACTGTATATTCCTGGTGATTTTGACTGCAGTTAAAACCAATTGAAACTTCTGAAGTTGTTCCTGCTTAACACATTTGCAGGCATAAAAATGTGTCTGCTTTTAATTTTTTTTAAAAATTGAGAAATAGGAAAATGCATGCAGGTTTTGGGATATTTTTAGTGACAAATGAACTGGGCAAAAAGCATTTTTGCTGTTTCTGAGCAACAACAATTCTGGCTCTAAAATGAGAATACATTATGATGCTGTCGACCACCTTGCAGAGAAGTCCCCCCTCAGTCTGGCATATTTTTAATCACAAGTGTGATTTTTTTTTTTTTTAATCCTAGATATATTTACATTTTTAGAACTCAATTTGCGCATTTGCTCTTTGGTGGAGCATATTTTTAGTATCTCTTAACTATGATGATTTCCTGGTAGCCAGATAAATTTTGGAGTTTTGTGGAAACCTTTTCCCAAGCTGTTTCCTGTCACATTGGTCAGAAGCTGCCTCTTCCTCCAGATGCTGTGTTGGTAACTGGAATCCTGGCATACACAGGCACCTATTTTCATTGGTTTGTTCTGATATTTATTTAAGTTTATCCTTTGTATTCCAAGGATTTCAAGTAAGCATTTTTTTTGTTTAAAGAGAATTTTTAAGGTAAGCCAACTTGTTGAAACTGCCTGCTGGGAAATGTTAAAAATAATCTCTCTGCACTGGTAAAACCTCTGCTTTTCTTGACTAGATTGTGGTCTACTTGGTGTTTTCATATTCTGATGCAATCTATAAAAACCCTAGTTAGGTATTACCAAGAAGTACATACAGTCATTTTTAATGACTGATTTTTTTTTATAATCTTAATGTTAATAAAACATTTCTTCATGGAAGTGCAGGCTTTTGAGAGTTGGCAGACGGTAAATCTCGTTTGGAACAGTGTTTACTTTTTCAAACACAGATGATTTTTCTGTCATTGAGTGAAATCCTGGCTGCACATTCTAGTGAATCAGGACTTAATTTTTTTGTAAAAATAAATTGCTTTGTAAAGAGGCTGTTAAATAAGAGTTTAAAAACACTTGATACTTGTAGTTTTCACTTGATTTCCTTTCACTTTTCTGTTGAAGAAAGACTGTGTGCACCTAGATCACTTATTCTCCCTTTTTTTTCCCCAGGTTTTCCCAACACACTCTCCCCACCTGTCAGCAAACTGTAGTGCAAGAGTGCTCTGCATGTCCTCCCTATAGCATCAGCATATATTCTAAATTCTGTCAAGAATAATTTAAACATTTTTGTGGGAAGCTGCATCCTTTGAAGCACTCCCTGGTGTCTTGTCTTGCTTTGATATTTTTAGTTGAGAAGGTCTGTAACGAGGCAGTTTGCAGTATAAGTTGCTAAGTCATAATGTGCTCGAAAAGCTGCTTGGCTGTCTGCCTTCCATTGCCTACTTTTATGATTTTATTGTTCTGATTTTTGAAGGATTTTGGTTGTTCAGTGAGTAGCCAGCCTGCTGATAGGTTTTGACAGTCTCACACCGTGTTCTCCCAGCCAAGTGATGGTGTTACAGTCTGGATGGATGGGCAGCAAGGCAGACAAATGACCGGCTGGGTGGGAGGGTGGTGCTTTGTGGGTCATTCCCTACCTGGGGGCTGGGACCAGAACCACAGCTCTGTCCCAGAGTAGCAGGTGGAGGGCTCTGGCAACTGAAGTTGGAGATGGCTCTGTGGAAGAGCCCTGGGGGTCCCATGGGCAGCGGGGCGGGCGCCAGCCTGCAGCACATCTGGCAGCAGGGAAGTCTCAGCACCCTGGGCTGTGTGAACGGGAATGTGGCCAGGAGATCAAGGGAAGGGATTATCCTCTACCCAGAGTGTCTTCATGCCGTGTCCAGTTTCAAGCTCTCCCAGCACAGGAGGAACATCAAAAGCCAGCAGTGAGTTCAGTGAAGGGCTGCTTGAAACTTTGATATCTGTAGCAAAAGCAAAAAAAACCCCACAAAGAATGCATGTATGCATTTTATGGTCTGATTGGATGAGTCTACAAAAAGCAAAAGAATTGTAGAGGGAAGAAAAAGGGACATTTTTTTTTTATGTTCTGTGTCTTTCTCTTATTAGACCAGAGGCATTTATGGGTTCTCCTTCACATGAGATATAAAGTTACATAATAAATTGATTGAAGGGAAGTAAAGTGGTTGTGTATGAACGTACCAAAAGCCTGACATTTTCCATCTTGGGTCTAAGGGATGTGCTAGCCATGTAAACAGCCAGTGTTTTCAGTTGCTGGTTTGGTTTTTTTCCCTTTTTTTTCAGTTATTATTTTTATTTGGGAAATCTGTTGTGCATAGCTGGAAAATGTTTTATATTAAAGCATGAAATGGTCACTTTGTTGGTTGGATAGAAATTTAAGGTAATGCGGCAGGGTTTTAATTTGTAGGAAGGGCCAGCCGGGCCCAGGAGTGATGTCAGGAAGTGGTGTCCTCTACACTTTGAGGTGTATAGTTACAAGCTATTGTAATTTGTTCCTTTGCAGTTTAGATTCCTCTGATGTCTTTTTCAAGCACTGAAGATACAGGGCAGGGGAGTCAGGCTGTGGGTTGCACCCTGAGGCAAGCATGTTGAACTGTGAGGCCATTCCTGGGTGTGGTGCAGAAGGCTTTTCCTCAGAACTCAAGTGTTCACTCTTCTAGGAAAAAAATTGCCTACTTTTAGTGTCTGTTCTCTTAAAAGTCATAGCTGGTGGGGAATTAGTCATCTTTTATTTGGGTGATTGTGGCAACTCCTGTGTGTCTGTGTCTAATTGTGCATTAGCATTTTCTGTGTAGTCTGTCCTTTTTTTCTGTGCCCAGCAGCGTGATAGAGAAATAGGTGCCATTCATAATCGAAAAATACATTTTTAGGTTGAAAGGAAAATACAATGGTATTTTAAGTGTGCCAAGTCTCAGTTTGCATCCTGAGAGGAATTCATATGAGCAGTGTATGATGCCATATGGATGATACTTTTGTCTTTCTTTGAACTCCTTTGGTTCTGTCTCTATTCAGTGTTCCATGAACTACACATAGCTTAGGGAAAATCTAATTCTGAGTAGCTCTGTGAAAGAAACAATACACCTGTTTTCTTTGGTTTCATGTTTGACTGTTGGCTTCACCTCCCATTCTTAGCATTTCTGACAACAAACAGAAACCCCAAATGCAGCAGTTTGGTTTTGCTTAGCCAAGCACCTCTTATTACACCTGGCAGGGCATGAAATCATGCAGGAAGGTTCTAGATGTTAACCCTTTACCTGACTTTGGAGAACAAGTCCATGACAGCTCTTCAGCCCATGTATTTACAGTTTCCTGTGGAATGTGCCAGCACAGCAGGCAGCTGTTGCCATTCAGCTCTGACAATTGGCAATTTCAACAGTTTATAGGACATTTTAGGCAAAAGTTAAAACCAAAGAGCTCAATGTCAAGAAAGAGATTGTATCAGTCTCATGTCATTTGGATGCCATCTCTGGTTTGGGGTTAAAAATATCCTGAATTACCAGTCTAGAGTGCAGTACTGTCAGATTATATTATGAGTGGTACAGAAAATTCCTGTTGTCAGTGAGAGCCGCTGGCTTTTATTATTACAATTGAATAGCATTTCTGCATCATAGACGATGTTATTAATAATTGCTCATCATCCAGGACTGCAGTAAAGGAGTTGCTCCAGGGGACACAGAGTCTTTGTAGACAGTGTAATTGATAATAAAGACATGTTGCCTTCAGGGAAGATGCTTTCCTTTTTATACACTGATGTTTTACTTCTGAAATCTCCTTTAAGAAAGAGATTTCTGCTTATTTACTGATGTTTTAATGACTATCTGGGGTGTCAGTCCAGTTTCCTGGCTTCTTTTGGCATCTACCACAGTTCAGTTGCTTCTGTGTGTGATCTGTGACCTTGATGCAGGCTACAGAGTGGATTAACTGCTCTCTGACGTTTAGCCTGCTTTAATAAAATATGTTCTGCATTTGGGCAACAATCTTCATTGTAGTGAATGCTTTTAATGAATGTCCATGTTGTGGAATATCATTAACATAACATTATTCCTGGAAAACTGACACAATGCTTGTCCTAGAAAACCTTATGCTCCCTCAGCATTTATCCATGTGGTTGCCATATTCCAGCTGTGTCTGTCTGGCATGTGAAAACTTGGACATTTTTCACACAGTGGTATTTGTTGGAGCTTTACCTAATGGGCAGAATGGAACAGACTAGTCACTCTTCTCACCACCCTTTCCATCAGTAGCTTAGCTGGAGAATTCCTTTTTTACTGTAAGCAGAGCACTCATGAGACCAGAAATGTGAACCGAGAATGCTGGGGAAAGGGTTCCACGTTACATATATTCCTCCTAAAAAGCAGTTTTTCTGAAGCATATTCTAACAGTCTGGCTGCAAGCAGCTACTTCAATAGCAACTACATATTTTTACTCTGGAAGATGTTGTTCTGCAATAAACAGCACAGTTCTTTTCTCCTCTGTCCAGTGTAGAGAAAAACAGAGGGGAAGGAGTTCCTCTAATGATATTCTGTCTAACATTTCCTAATTCTGTCTAATATTTCTTTTGCTGCACATACATAGGATTCCTCAAGGAATTTTTCCATTCTGTCTGGAGGCTGGCAAAGCCAGAATCTTGGGCACACATGCACACACACACACACATGTTATGTATGCCTATTTATATGTATGTACATGTAAGTACATATATGTATCTTGTCACTTTCATTGTTGTGGAAATGTGCAGCAATATTCAAATGGAAAGTGTTGCTTTTGTGTGCAGTATGCATATATGACTGCAGAATCATCATTGCCTGAGGTTTTTTTGGCAGAATTCTGAAATCTCAGTTGTTGATGGACAGTGCTCTCAGGTGTTCCTGTTTATACAGCTCAGGAAATTTGCTTCTTGCCTCAAGATAAATAGTTACGACATCACTTTAATGTTCAAGGTTATGCTGCCTAATATGGTATCCCTATCCTGGTTTAAAATACAGTTGCAAGGCACAGAGACTTCCTTTTATTGCAGGCTTTGTTAATAGCCTGTAGTAACACTGTCAGAATTTATTGAACTGGTTCTGTAGGTTTTAAATTCTGAGAGTGGGGGCATGAGCCTGCAATATTTGATTTTTCTTTTTGTTTTATGCTCAGCTGAACTTGATGCTGAACATGCACAGAAGGTTTTGGACATGGAGCACACCCAGCAGATGAAGCTAAAGGAGCGCCAGAAGTTCTTTGAAGAAGCCTTCCAGCAGGACATGGAGCAATACCTTTCCACAGGATACTTGCAGATAGCAGAGAGGAGAGGCAAGTTGTAAAATACCTTTTGCACAAACTCCCAACTTGGAGAGCATTGTTGAGTGGGCAGAGCCAGCAGTGCTTACAGAGAAAGCACAGCAAAAATGTCCAAATTCTTCCTCAGTAGAATTGGAACTTTGGATAAGCCTTTTGAAGAAACTTTGTGTTCCAGGGGTACTGGATAGAAGATTGGTCAGGCTCTGCTCCTTGTCTGAGGAAATGCAGGGCTCTGAACTACATCTGGAACAGCATTTTTCTCTGCAGCTGAAGAGTGCATCTGTGTAAAAATATGGATAGGGGCAGCTGCTTTGTCCACTGGAGTTCCTAAGCCTGAGATTGTCATTTGGCAAGGAGATGCCTCAAAAAACTTTGCAAAGTGCGGAGGAAGGCTCAGTGTAGCATTTCTGAGCAGTTCCCAGGTTGCAGCTATTCCCACTGGGTGTGATCAGGACACAGGAGATCACGTGAAGTGCTTTTCTTATTATGAAATTACACAAGTCTGACATCTCCGGACTGGTTAAAGCACAAGAATGCCAGAGATTACAGAGAATTCTGTGTGGGAGGTTTCCACCTGGTAGGTCAAAATGCAGGGATTGTTGGACCGGCAAGGAAGCTAGTGGGAAATTATGCATTCATGTGGCAGGAAAAATGTAGATATTCTGCCCCTGCTCCAAGTGCAGTTCTGCTATCATTTGTAATGTCAGAGCAGGGAATACAATCCAAGGTTTCCATTTCTCTGCATGAGTGCTATAAATACTCATCTGCAAGATGCTCTGCATGGGTGGCTAAGGAGAGGTGGGATATGTAAATCTAAATTCACGGTCAGGGGAGGAACTGAGTTTGAGTCTCCTGCTTTCTGTAATATGTTGTCTTTTTTACTAAAAGTGGACATTGTTGTGGACTGGTACTGGACACACAGCTCTGTTAGAGTGTTAGGCTGCCTAACATTTGGAACTTCAGCTTTTTAGCATAATGTGGAACCCAAGTGTATCAAAGAAACTGTTTTAATGAAAGATTTGAACCTGCAGTACATGTAAAGTTGCAGAGCTATAGCATGTTTGAAAAGAAATTCCCCAATCAAATTACAGAATTTCATCTCAGTTCACCTGTGAAGGCTTTCAATAATGTAATTGTTAAATTCAGATAAACAAGTAAACTGTTCATTGTCATAATTTTTATTGTGCAGCAGCTGGACTTAAGTCTGAGTGACCCTGAACTTGCTTGTTTCCTGTTTGCATGTTTTGCTGTTCAAGGAAGAAGATGCTTATCCAAGTATTTACTTCCCTTGCAAATTGTCAGTACTATATTGACAGTACTAAGTAATTTGCTCAAGTAATTAATCATGTGAAATACCCATGCTGAGAGAAAATACTGGACATGAGCCTGGGTTTTACAGACTACTGTAATTTCTTAAATAAACTGAGAGAAGAACAACTACTCTCTGTTAATATTAATCCTGGTTTCTGAATTTCTAAGTCCCTTCTATATTGGCATTTAGTGACTGTGTGCTTAAATGTGTTTTTCTCCAAAAAGACTTTTGGTTGAGAAAATTGAAAAGGAGTGTTCCAAAATGGAAAGTTTCAATCTTTGTGCCTGAGTCCCATCTCAGCTTATTTCTGAGAAGGTTATTGCTATAAATACTGCTGCTAAAAACATTTTGGTTTACAAAAGCAGTAATGGATGTTAGTTTCACAACAAAGATTGCTCAGAGTGCTCTTGGATTTGCGCTGAGGTTGCTGCTGAGCAGCTCCTGTGAGTGGGCTCCTTCCATTCCTAAGTTTAATTATTGCTGATGCTGACAATTACAGCAGCCTCTGAAACCTCGGTAGGTAATAATCTCCTGTAGCTCGGGATTAATTATATAATAAATTATAATCAATTAACTGGTTATTGTCAGTTCGCTCATTGTGCTGTTTCTCCTGCAGAGCCAATTGGAAGTATGTCTTCCATGGAGGTGAATGTGGACATGCTGGAGCAGATGGACCTAATGGACATGTCTGACCAGGAAGCGCTCGACGTCTTTTTAAACTCAGGAAGTGAAGACAATAATGTGCTGTCTCCCATGCTGGGTATGGTACTTGTAGTGATTGCCTGCTTAGAGACAGTGATAAACCACCAGAACTGCTCTCATTTCTAATGGGTGATGTTATCTCATAAAACATCACACTTGATGCAGATCGACTGTTCTTCATTAGTGCTTCTCGAAAAAATAACATTTAGTTGCTGTACAAGGGAGTTGCAGCAAAACTATGTGATACCTCCAGATCATCTCATTTTTTCTTACTGCAGCTCCCTGTTGTGTTTATCACAGTCTGGGTAGGTGATGTGTTACATACTGGCTTGATGGGCATTTTTCCTAATATAGAGTTAATAGAGGACATTTTGACAAACATCAACAGAAAGCTTGGGGTAATTTGGCTTTTATTTTTAACAGTGATTGCTTGGAGTTTGTCCAGAATGTTGCTTGTCAAACTTGGACCAGTTGTATAATGCAAGATCTTAAGTTAGAGATACTGAGAGACAAGGTTGCATATACACTGAGAATTAGTGTCTCAATACTGGATCTTTCATCTACCGTGGAAGTGTTTTCCTAGTTAAAAACTTAAGTGCTAAAATGCCTTTCCTCAAAAGAGCCAAAATTATTTTTCTTGCGGGGAAGCTCCTTAAAAGGTCCTTTTGATTTCTTCTGAAAACACAGATTGAAATATTTTCATGGACATACTTACAGTACTCCCTGTGTAAAGGTGATTAACATCTGCCATGAACATGAAAAGCTTGTGGTAAATGGTCAAGGCACACTTGACTACTAAAGTTTTCGATTTTTCTGTTTCATTGCAAAAACTGAATTGAGATGGGGGGTTTTGGACAGACATCCATTTCATGTATTATTAAAGCTGATCATCATTTGAGCTTGCCAGTAATTGCAGAATCTGACTGTTTTCCCCTTGCTGGCTGCTTGGTAGAGATGTTGGACCAAGAAGCTTTGTGTCTTAACAGCAAACAGTCTCAGCTGGATTATCTAAGGAAGTGCAGAAACTACTTTTTTAACTAAGTAGAAAAATGCATTATTAGCTTTTGAAAAAAATACATTCTTTATTTTATGCTGTAATAATGTTTCAGTACTGCAGCCTTACTGCAGTGTAAATCTTTTGTGGTTCCAGACATTTTACTTTCCTCTGATTAAGGGATTTTTGTGCTTGCTTTAAGAATCTGGCACTCTATATCAGACCAAATATGCCATAGTCTTCCTGCTCAGAAAACAAGATTGCTTAAAAGTAACTCTTCATTTTGCTGTCAGTGGAGAACTGGCTTGTCAGGGCAAGGTTTGTTTGACAATTGGGCTGAACACCACAAAATAAAGGTAAGTTATTTTAATAACTGGTGAAAATGAGAATCAGCTCAAGATATTTAAATGTTTTCAAATTTGCCTTGCTATAAACATTGCCAGCTTATGGACATTGGCTTTGCAACATTTCATGATAGTGAGTTGAACAGCAAAATTGAATTAGCCCTGTGCTGTGTAAATTGATCTAATAACCACATAAGGCAGGTTTTCCAAAATTTCTAGTGTTAAAGTAAAACTCAGTACTTGAGGAGCAGGCATAGATAATGTGGTTTGAACTGCTCTGGCAACAGCTGAGCAGAGGAAGGGTGTAGCTCATATACATCTGGCCTTTCTGAAAAACTTTTTAGTAGATTTTTAAAGAGAATTTTCTCACTGAAGTTATCAGATGAAGCTGGGTGCTCTGACTATGGAGAAACGCTTGCTAGGTAAAGGAGAGAAGGAAAAAAGGGCTTTCTTTGGCAATCACATAGAAAGTGTTTGGATGTTTCCTCATTTTAACTTTTTTGCTGTCCAGGGAAGATAATCTAATTTTGAAACCTGAACTCTCAAACTGCAAGCAAACAGTGTTACACTGAGCTTGCTTACAAGTCTCTTTTGCACGGGATATGGAAGAAGCAGAGTCTTAAAATCCCACTCCTGTGCGCTTAAGCTGTGGTATAGCTCTACCAAAGAATTGCTTTCATGCTGAATTGCATTTGTTTTGCTTTTGCATCTTCATTTTTATTCAAAATTGGTGATGACTGTTATTGCCTGCTTCCTAGTTGTTTGTTTGGTCTTAAATTTCCAATTTGTGTCATTCTGTTGCACTGACTTTATTGGGGATTTTTCCTCTTAGTGTCTTGCAAAAGAAGGAAAAGAACACGAAAGTGTCTCCCTAACCAGCGCTCAGCTGATGTTAATCTATTGACTTCTCAATCCCCTTGCCGAGCCAGAGCTTGACTGTTGTTGTTGTTGTTACCCCAACTCTCAGGGCCTGACTCCAACACCTACGTGAACGAGATCAGTCTGCAGGTGCCGAGCCAGTCCGAGTTACGGCAGAAACTCTGTTCCCTGTCCTCGACCTGCACCGACTCTGCCAGCCAGGATGCGAGCGAAGGAGAGTCCCCCGTGGTTCAGTCTGACGAAGAGGAGGTTCAAGTGGACACTGCCCTTGCTGCTGTAACTGAGAGAAAGGGTGCTTCAGATGGCAGTGATGAAAGTGACTCTCAAACTATTTGAATCTTAAAACCATATCCTTTAAGAATGACTTCTGAATGAATGAACAAATGAATGAAGAGCTTGCCTGTGTAACAATTTGCTAACCAAGCATAACAGCCAGATCTTTTTACTTAGTAATACTGCCTTTTTACAAAATTGCCAGTCATGTGGAGGTTGGTTTTTAAAGAAGAAATTATGCCTAAAGCACACACACTTTAACAGTAGTCTTGGGGCCCAGGGGAGCAGTAAAACTGTTGTATATACTATGTATAAGAGAATTTAAGGGGAAAGGTAGAAGTTACTTTGACCACTTACCTTTAAATGGCTAACTGGAAGTACTTAAGAGTTGATGTGTAATTCTGAACCCAAATTGTTCTTTGCATGTTTTCAGCTGCTGCAACTGAAGATTTAGGATCCAAACCAAAATGAAAAGTTATTTTCTACTCTTTACTACCTACTGTCTGCCTCCTGCCTTTGTCTACTAATGCAGCAGTGTCTACTGTTCTCACACTTCTTATTCAGGACCAACTTAGTTCTAGGTGTTAAGGAGAAAAAAAGAACCCAAGAAGGAGGAGGGATGCATATGGAAATGTTGCACTCCTTGTGGAGCAGGTATCTTAGCATTGTGTACTTACTCCTCTTTCAAGAGAAAATAAAGAATTTCTATCCCAACCATGTCTTTTACTTGATTACCCAGGTATTTTATCCATGACAAGTGAACAGAGGAGCCTAACTCAGGAAAAAAAATGTTATTAGGAGCACCAATGTAATGTGCTTTTCCATGGTAACATCTGTTTGGTTACACTAGGGAGATAAACCTGAGTTAATTACTAATTAAGTGTGTGTATTTTAGAAACCTCAAGACCTATAGACATCATCTCATTGCTGTTTTTTCTGGAGACATTTTTCTCTCTGAATTCAAGGTCTGACCATGTCTAATGCCTGTTGCTTGTCAAGTCTCATGCTCTATTTTCAGGGATCTGGTCTCCTTTGAGAAGGCTCCTGGCTCCTGCTCTTCCTGCACAGAGGGAAGGAATGTAATCAGAAACAGCGTAAGTAAAAGGATGAGCTGTGATGTAGATACCTTCCAAAGACCTGCCCTGACAAAGCCAGTGGCTGGGAACAAGGTATCTCCTTGCAGCTTGCCAGCTGGGCAGTGGCCAGTTTCCTTGAAGATTCTTCTGTTAGCAGACACAGTGGTCCTTGACCCCTGTCTGGGAAATGGAAGGCTGGAAGCTCCCTACCTACAATTAGAGATTTACTATTCAGCAAAGCAGCTGTTGAAAGAAATTTATCTTGAAGGAGCTTCCTTTACTCTCTCGCTTTCCAGAAGACAGACAAAATGTCCAAAAAAGTTTTGTTTTTTTTATTAAACCTCGTAGTACAAACCTGGAAAGTAAACAAAAAACTGGCAATAAACAACATGAAGTCTTTCCTTACAAGGAAAGAGAGCAGAGCAGCGCTAATAAATTAAATGTCAAACTGTAAGCCATAGTCAGAAGTTTACTGTCAAGAGGGAAAAGTACACAGCAAGGCCATAAAAACCAGACAACCACATTTGAAAACACTTGACTCTGTTTATGTTATTGTTAAATATTCCAAAACAGTTCAGTCTTCTGCAACAACAACCAACAAATTGTATTATAGGACTTTCCTGACAGTCACCACTGGCAAGCTCAGTGCAATATGGGTAGCTACGGTATTGTTGAATTCAATTACGAAACAAAACAGTTTGTGAAAACATTTTCCCTTTTTTATTCCACACATACTGTACACACAACCAGAAAAGGGCAACAGCTACTCCATTATTATTTTTTGTTGTTGTTCAGTGATGTAAGCAGCACTTATAAATGTTACAAGAAAAACCCTGTAAGCATCCAATCCAACCGATGAAGAAAGTGAAACGTAAGGCTTTTCTTCATCTTGTCTCTTTGCCACCCTCCCCCCACCCCAAGAAAAGGCTCAAGTATTTAAAAAAATTTACAGGCATATGTACAAAAGGTGTGATTTTTTTTTTGTTACAACATGAAGAGAAAAAACAGACAAGATGAAAGCAATGCATTTTCACATTCAAAAGAAATATGCAGACTTGCTAGTGGCTCTAAACGTGATCATATAATGAAACAAATTCAAAACAAAAATTAATGCTTGACTGTGTAAAGGTGTGAAAAACAGCAGTGGAATGGAAATGGAATGTTAGAAAGATTGCACGTCTATGACAAAAGAAGCACTTATGGCTTCAATCACTTTTTTTCTTTTTTTATCTTTTTTTTTAAAGGATGCTATTGAAGGGTTTTTGATAAAGTAGCCAACAGCACCAAAAAATAACAGAATGGATTTCCTAATGAAATCAGGCACAGTTTTCCCTCACATAACTCCTCAAGGCAGGCAGTCTTTTTTTTCCTCCTTTTTTTTTTAAAGTTTGTTTTTTTTTTCTTGGTTTTTTTTTGTTTTTTTAAAGTTTTTATTTTCCCCCTCAAAACAGATGCATAGTGATGTGCTGGTAAAAGAGAACATACTCCAAATCTCCTCCTTTTGCCTACAGTTAGGAAACAAAGTCCATCTTCAGCTGCCATAACCTCCCAAAGAAAGTGTGTATTCTCCAATTTAAAAAATTACAAAACTCATCTTGCTGTGACAGAATAAAAGACAGCCAAAGTAAAGCAATTTCTTTCAAGTTTTTGTCTCCTATCCCTTTTCTCTCTAGAAAAATCTGCTCACATGACTGGAGAACAAATTATAAAACACATCAAACTTTAACCTATTCAAAAAATGGGTTAAAAGCCTTTTTTTCACAGTTACCAAAAAGGCTTTTTATTTTTTCAGCCATAGGGACAATACAAATTAATATTTTATCAGCCCCTTGCCGGTTTTAAAACAGTGAACATACGGCAGTTTAAAAAAATCAGACTGCTGTATCTATCTATTCTAAGTACAAAAAAAAAAATTCAACAGTTTAATGCTAAAACAAAATTAGTTCTCTAAAACCAGAAGAAAATCTTCTTTAGAGCTAGTGCAAAGACAGCTTGTATTCTACAGCAAGTACTCCAAACTGTGGTATAATAATTACAAAAAATATATATAAATTGACAAAATGAGAGTGTTGGCATCTTCAGGATTAACTTGAAGCACTTTTGGATGAACTGGAGGATGAAAGCCTAGATGATGGCACGTCCACTGTCGCTCTCTTACGAGGTCCTCTTTTTGGTGTGGGCTTGCTGATACAGTTCTCAATGCTGCCATTTTTACCAGATACTTTTCCACAGATTTGATTGACAAGACTGATTATTTGTTCCTGTTCCGGAGGGGGAAAAACAAAACACACATTAGCATCTGCTCTTCCTCCAGAGTCACTTAAACAGGACAGCAATTAAGTGCTCAGAAATGCTGGAAAACCCATCTCAAAAAGCTGCTTGTACCTGGTCCTGCTCTCCAAGAGCTGACGTATCATTTCTCCCACTGCTCTGCTGTTTACCTTTGGGGCAGAGTCCCCTCACATGTAATGACATGGAGCCTGAGCCCAGAACCCAGGCACAGTCCTAAATCCCCACCTTGAGTTCTGGGATTATTTCCCAGAATGGATCATCACATTTGCTTGGATCCATTGCTGCACGTCTCATCTGCACATGGTCTGCAAGTCTGCCCTAAAGGCTGCTCATGCTCATGCTGGACTGGAATAAGTCCGCTGAACTTCCAGTTACCAACAGAGGGAAGGTATTCCAAAGTACAGAAGTTACCATAACATAACCAGTGAAAGCAAAGCCTCATGTTCCATCCTAAAGCATTAAGTGGCTTCCTACATCCTGTGGCACATATTAATGCAATTTATGCTTCAGGTTTCATCTCTGTCATGTTCCCTTTGTTGTTTTCTTTTGCTTTAATCATAATAAAGCACCTTCTTCCTACATCAAAAACAAAACCAAAAGAACCCCAAAACGCAGGACCATTTCCCTGAGGCCTCAGTAGGACAAAGGCAGAGAGTTAAGTGTCCTCCCAAATGCTGGGTACCCAGGGGCAGTGTCACGCTCACCTCGTCGTAGCGGTACATCATCTTCAGCCCCCGGCACGACTTCTGCTTCTCCACGTGCCGCAGGGCACACTCCAAGCAGAAGACAACATTTTCATTCTCCTGTACAACCTACATAAAAGAGCAGAGGTGGGGGAGAAGAAGTGCAGTTAAGCTCCAAACTGTAGCTGTGTTCTCCACACAGTGTTCAATTATCGCCTGAATTACTACACCTGGATTCATCTGGAATCATTTAGGATGTGTAATAAATAGAAAGAACCTGTCTCTTTTAGAGTGCTAATGTTGGCAAATATATATTTTTAAAAACAAAACAAAAAAAAACCCATCCAGAAAAGAAAAATCCAACAGAAACAACCACCAGTAATAATGAGGGCTAAATCCAAACAGTACAGGCATTTATTAGTATCTCCTATGCAGTCCTAAAGATCTCCTGAAAGGAGTAGTTTCCCATTACTTAAAATGCTGTCTTGAACAAGGATGTAATCAGCTTAGCCACAGGATTCCTCAGCTAGTGTCTTGTTCAGCAGAGGTCACATTTGCTCAGCTGGCTGCCTGCTAGGCCCGCACACGCAGCTAGGGATTTAACAACCAAGTTGACTTTTTTTATTATATATTATTTAAATTAGTTGTTATTACAACTGCTGTGAAAGAGTGACATGGAAAAATCCTTCCCATGATTAAACTTGCTCCAGAGAAAATGGAGTAGAATTAAAGAGCTTCTGGTTAGTATTCTGGAATTTTTTTTCAAATAAACTTATTTTACTTCAAATTAATTCTACTTAGAAAGTAGTCTAAAGACAGGTATAAACTCAGCATATTTTATCCTATGGAGGAAAACTGCTACATCTGTTTATATGCAGTTAGGTTTCATTTCCATTAAAAACCTAACAGACATAACAAAAGAAACCCCCAAAAGATAACAGAGAAAAAGAACTTGCAAACCAAAAGGACTAAATATGGACTCACATGCACCTCATTATGTTTATTCCAATACCTGTTTTTGGGCTGAAATGGTATGTGTAAGGTTGTGGGAAGGGCTTCTGGTATATTTAATGACGTTGCTGTGTTTGTAGGTGTTCTGCATACAGCTCTAAGCCTGGAAGTGTCACTGGAAGCCAGTAGGCAATTCCCTCTTAAAAGAGAGAAGGTTTATGGGCAATTTTTGGAAAGGCTGGCAACCTGCCTGATGGATGGGATACGTCTCCCCTGCAATTTGGCTTGCAGAGACATTGTCTCAGCATGGGCTGTGGCTGCATGCCTGAGGCTCATGGCATGTGTCTGAGCTGTGGCTCATCCTGAGACCTGATCTGCCACAACTTACTGCTGCTGGCAACCTGCAGGTGTGTCTTTGTTAGCCCTCCTAGTGCAGTGCAAACATCTCATAGGTGTCTGAGGGCACTGGTTCATCCCTTCTGCCAGGGTGGGAAGCCAGCTGCCACTATTGCCTTCTGTCACCACTGGCCAAGGCAGTAAAAGCCGCATCAACACCTGTGTGTCTTGTGTGGCGCGCATGACACGGCTCCGTGGCCATGTGCTGTCTCTCAAATGCCTGTAGATCCCTGGAATGCTAGAGCAGGGGGCCAGTACCCCAGGAGTGGCAAAGGATTGTACCCACCATGGAAAGATAGCACAGGTGCTGACAAATCTGACACCTCCTCTCTGACGTTTCTAACTGCAACCACTTTCGAGGCTTTTTCTTGCCATCCACGCTGGTGCTGCTGCTGTCGTGGCTGCCGTAGCGCGCCGAGGAGTGGAGACCGGCCTCGTACAGCTGCCGCCGCTGCCTCAGCTCCGTGTCCCTGTGAATGGGGGCACAGTTAGACACTGGCACTGCCTCCAGCCACCGCAGAGCCACACACAGTCACCCCTTTACCACGCTCATCACTGAAACCTGAGCTCCACACAGCAAAGCCCTGAGTGTTGTCGGAGGTTGGTGCCATTCCCTAAGCATGGCGGACACAGCCAGCGCCTGGGAAACGCTGCCTAAATCGCAAAAGCTATCTCCGGATTTTAACAGCGACCACTGTATCAAGCCAATGGTTCTCAAACTGCTCCACAGAGAAGTGGGGACTGCCGAGGACTTCCTGGAGGTCGATGGTTGCTCGAGCCATGTGGAGAGTCGGGAGCTGTGGCTAACATGACTGTCATTCCTGAAGTTGCCAAAAGCCACCTTGAGGAAGAGGAGCCGTTGCTGTCAGGATTAACAGCCCCTTCATCAGGAGGCAGAGATGAACCAAGGACCTGCTGCCATAAGGTGCTTCAGGCAGGAAAGGGGGAGCAGGGCAAGTGGTTGTGCCAAAGACGAAGATCTTGCTGTACACCCAGGGAAAAAGAAGCAGATGTCAATTAAGGACAACCACCAAGCCCTCCGGCTGCCCTTCACCCGTGGCATCTCTAAGGTGGACAATACCTCCTGTGCTGAACTCTACAGCTTTAGGAGAGCAGGCTGGGTTGGAGCTGAGTGGAAGACAGCAAGTGTGGAGTGAGCTGAGCAGATGGAAGGGGAGGATAAAAAAGTGCACCACCAGACACAGCTGAAGATGAATGGTGAGCCAAGCTAAGCAAATGGCACGGGCAAACTGAGCAACCAAGGCAGATCAGGAGAAGAGGCAGCAAGAGACACAACAAACAAGCAAAACAAAACAAATGAAAAAAATATGATACAGTGTTCCACTTCAGATGGCCTTTTTTCTTGTTTTTTTTGTTTTGCTTTTTTTTTTAAGATTTTGTTGTTTGGGCTTTTGTTTCCTATAAGCAGCCACAGGAAGGATCCATATCCTCCAGTGAATTCCAACCTATGCATAAGAACAAGTTTGAGAACCACTCTGATAAAGGTCGATGTGATGGTCTAAGAGCAAGCACCAACATCTCTTTTGCCTTTTGTACTTGCAGATTTCCTCTTCAAGGGGGAAAAAAAAGACACTTGAAAGTGGTTATTCCCACAGGGGAGCCACCTGCAGGTAAAGCAGTCAGTACACCTCTTTGGATTTCTTTCTCAACACTAAACAACACATGGGCTGTTTTCCCCTTCAATATGTCACTGGAAATTTTCCAAATACACATGCTAGTTAGTTAAATACAGTTTGTAGACTCCATTCATCAAAACTTTCTTGACATCTCGAGTATCAGTTGTCACAAACTTGAAAGATAGGTAGCAACTACATGGTAGGGAACAAAAGAGAAGATCATTACACAGGAAGCCAGGCAACATTAGATTTTCTTTTCTCACTTATCTTAAGAGAAACCCTGAACATGTGTCCTTAATACTGGAGAGAAAAAGGAATGTGAAGCTTTTACTCTTCAGATTGCTGGAGTTCTAATGCTAGGTGCATTACCGTGCATGCACAATTGCTCTCTTACTGACAATTTAAAACTGAGACAGCTTTCTGTATACAAAGGACCTTTTGCACCTGTATTGTAACAGTCTTGATACTGAAGACAAGGGTTCCTGATGCAAAACCCACTACAAACATGGATTCACAGTGACTACTGATGCCAAGAGGTTGAAAAACTCAAGGAAGGTGTTTGACCACTTGGCACCACATAGTTCATATAATTCATCAGGAAATCTCAACTCTCAGCACCAAGAATTAACAAAAATCCAGTGCAAACTGCAGTTTCAATTTTTTAAAGCAGGGAATTTTTTAAGAGTTAAGGCATCCTAACCATGGGCAATGTCACATCAGCTACAGCTAAGGAAGCTGCTGCTTCTGTGTGTGCCTGTCTTCAGGTACAGCTGCTGGGCTTTTGCTTGGATAAGTTAGGGGCAAGGTGTGTCTGAAGGGGTTACTTACATCATCCACCTCTGGAGTCTGTCAATGAAAACAAAAGAGGTAAGCAGGCCCCCAATTCGTTACCTGAGCTCTCCCAGGAGCGATGATATCGTACTCAGAGTCGGTCCGTTTTCTTTTTTTGCTTCTGCTGTTGCAATCTGATAAAGCAACTTTTCCATTGAAAATGGTTTGGCTATACGGCGCCGCTTCATTTCCTGGGACAGGAGGAAATTGCCATGTTAGTTCCCAAGCAAATTTGAAAATAAAAAGTTACCAAGAACAAATTCAAAGTTAATTAACTCTTATTATCGATGCAAATAAGCTGAAGCAAAAAACAGCCTTTCAAAACAACCAAAAGTAAAAACTTTCCACAGATTTTTTCCACAGTTAAACAAAGTGTTTATGTTCCAAGCACCTCAAAATTCTCTCCCTAAAAACTAATTTTCCCTGTGGAGGCCAAGAGGACTAACACCATCACTCAAGCTCAGTAATACTGGATAGCTCAGAGTACAAACAGTGTAAAATAGATACATATGACCTGCTTGAAATCCAGGACTGGTGTTATTTTGCATCTTTTAAAACATAAAACAC
This sequence comes from Anthoscopus minutus, assembly GCA_013399455.1. Taxonomy (NCBI): domain Eukaryota; kingdom Metazoa; phylum Chordata; class Aves; order Passeriformes; family Paridae; genus Anthoscopus; species Anthoscopus minutus. The sequence goes on from VWYI01009450.1 coordinate 44,511, forward strand.
CCTAGCAGAACAGGCAAGTGCCAGGGAAAAGAGACAACAGGCAATAGAGGGGGGTTCAATTCTGCCTGTTACTGGTTCCTCTTCGTGAAAGCTTTTAAAGTTACGTTTTTCACTCAATACAAACTGAATTATTTTGGTAGCTGAAACCCTTTTGAGAATTCTTAGGTAGATAAATTCCTTAAATTAATGTGCAGGTGGGAAAAGTGCAGCGCTTTCCGAGTACCTGCAGAGCTCTGTATTGGCTTATGCATAGTCAGAGAGTTCAAATGAGCTAACACCGAATTGCAATGTGAGGCTGACATTTCTGGTTAGTGGTTAGACATGCTAAATATCTACTCAGCAAACATAACCCAAAAGATTTGATTTTTTACCTTAATTTTCACCTGGGTCTGTAACCCTAATTACATGCTCTGGGTATTTCTTCTTTCACAACCAATATATCAAAAAATTAATCATTTTTAGTAGCACCAATTGCAGAAAATGGAATAGCAGCCTTTGCTGACCAAAAAGGGTTCAAAAGAGGTTCAGAATTTTCTCTGCTAGACTCTGTGTGGGATTGGAACAGCTGCACTGTTAGGAGTGGTATGGGAAGATTTTTCCATGTTAGGTTTGCATAGTCTGAGGCTGTGCACACAGACTCCAATCCAGGGAAAAATCCTGCACAGGCAACACACACAGCCCGGATAAAAGGCCACAGTGGGTGGCTGGAGAAGAAAGTAAGGTCTGCTCCAGCTGGATGACAGCTCAGGGACACCCTGAGCCCCAGCTAGGTTTAGCACAACTTGCTGTATCTCTGCATTTATAATCTAAATTTCTGAACCTATGTAGATTTTTCTCTTTCATGCAGCACTGAAATACACAGGTAAGCATTTTACAACAGACTTGTACTGCTGCCTGATTATTTCTTTTAGTGACACATTTTTCAATGTCATGCAAGTCAGTGAACATTCACATTATAATGATCATCAGCCTGGCACTTTTGATCTCTCTTGCTCTCATACATCCCTTGGTCATTCATTTCCCAGGCTGAGTAAGTACTCTTGTATTTAATGCAGAGGCTAATTAATAATTTTAACCATTGATCTCTGCTGTGTTTTTTCTAGTTCCTCTATACTCCTTCTGCAATTAGGGGCTCTAAATTGCACAAACCAGTGAGACTACACAGTGCCAGAGCAGTTTCTGCTTTGTTATCTATTCTCTCCTTGCAATTCTTAACATTCAATGTATTTTTGTTATGCCACTCCAGAGCACTGGACTGACAGCTCCGTAGGAATACAAAGACCTCTTTTCTCATCATTCAGAGCCCATCTCTGTAGCTGTCACATTAGGATTATGTTTTTAAATTTAAATCCAACGTTTATCAACACTGAACTTCATCTACCATTTTCTCACTTGGACCACTTGGCATCATGAAATCTTTTTAACGCTTCATAGCTTTAATTTTTGCTGCCATTATACCATTAATATCCTCAGCATAAAGGATTAGTTTTGCTAGTAACTTCCCTTCCTAGGTTATTTATGGGTACATTAAACTGGGCTAGTACAAATTCCTGAGGAATGCAGAACGAGACCTCCTCCCTTCATGATAAAAACTGACCCATCTTCTGCTTTTCTTTAAATCAGTTACTTTTTTTGGTGTGTGTGTGTGTAACTTTACCTCTCAATTTATTTAAGAGCCTTTTCTCCCAAAAATGCTCACTAGTTCTGTCAGCTGCCCTTACCTATCTCCAAAAGTTTCAAGGGCTGGAGGCCATGACCTTGCTGCAAAAGCCACCAGGGTGGTTGCCTTATTCTCATTTTTTGTACATTACTTCTTCCACAGCAGTGGTAATCTTGCATTTTACTGCTCTTCCAAGGTTCTTAATCCGCTCTCCACCACAGCACAGCTTTTTCTAGTGAAGACATCAGGTACACTTCTGTAGGACCACTTTCCCTTTGGTTTCATCTGAAGGAGCCCCATGTGATCAGGGTGGTACAGCTCTGTGACAGGAGCCAAGGAGCTGCAACTTTTGGCGTTTTAAAGGTATGTTCCTCACCCCAACTAAAACTGGAGGCAGGGAAATACCTGTCCCGCCCCAGCCAGCATCTTCTATGCATGGTCAGGGCGTACTGTGCTAATACCACACTTTTCCTGTTTGGGAGATCAGTGCATAGGGATTCAATCACTGGTAACAGAGTTAAACCTGACTTATGGCCTGTGTGCAGCAGTACTGCTCTAACTGGAAGACTAACTCCATCTTTCCTATGTACTCTTGTATTATGATATCAGCTGAGCCCTAGAGCACCAAAGCTCTCTTTTAAAACCAGACATTCCCTCTTATTTCCAAATCTCTAACCCAGAGAGCCTTTATTTAGTCCAACATTCTGTACTTCAGTTTTGTAAATTGAGTTTCTCTGACTTTGCCCAATGCCTTATTTGAAGCCATGGAGTTATCCCTTTACCACTGCAAACACACACTCTTCCACCACAACTCTAAATCTTCTTCTCGTCCTTACCTTAAAATTTCAAGAGCTCTTAGGGGTGCTTTTTAAAAACGAGCAACCTTGTTCTAAGTATGGTCTAGGTTAAACCTGACTGTCCCTTTATACAGGTGTTCAGATAAACTCTTTTATTCCAACAATTTTTCTGAAGTACTTGCAAGACTGAAATCAATGCAAATTCAGATGCCAAACTTCATTTTTCCATGTATTAAGGGAGATTGAGCAGTCATTCAATACAGAAATTAAAACATAATTTTAGTAATATAAAGAGAATCACTATAAAAAATCAGGTCACAGTATCACAGGATGAAAACAATTTATCAAATGCTTAAAACTGTCAGTATTGCTGTGGAGAATGAACAAACAGAAGGTACAGTTGTTTATCAGAGAGTTCATTTAACAGTCCAAAAGGGGAATCTTGCCCATTACACAGAACCTCTCAGCACCTCTGGAAAGTGCAATCCTGGCCAGCGTTGTGGCAAAGTGCCTTGTCAAATTGGAGGAACCAAAGAATAATTTCCAGAATTAAAGGAAATTAAGAACAGAAGGTTTGACAGGAGAGGCAGGTTTGAGGACAGAAAGGGAAAGGGGGGGGGGGAAATAGAAATAAAAGAACAACGCAGTAGATGTTTCAAAAGTTATTTTGACAAAAATGTTATCTGTGGTTCTTGTAAAGTTTGTGAGAGCTGTGACTTCAATTTCCAATGCAGGTTATCACAGAGTGTAATCTCCTGGATTTTCAGCCAGTTTATATTTACCCAGTGCAAAGCTCTTAAAATTAATCAAAAGAAACTGTTCTTCAAAATTTGAGGCACCAAGAGCTGTTTAATTGCTGCATAGTGATTTCTGTCTCTTACAGGAGTAGCATTTCCACGATATCAAACAAGTGTTCAGCAGAGTGATAAATACAGCACATGGTGTTAATATAATCATGTATGTTCAGACAGGAAATATCAGCTCAGGATTCTTATGCCTTACTTATAGATATACACAATTCCCACCTTCCCCCAAAATAAATATATAATAAAATAACTTTTTATTTCAAACTAAGTTAATATACAGTTACTATAACCAAGCTGGAAGAATTCCATTTACCCTAAAGAAGCAATCCCTAACTGTGGATATATTACAGTTAATTACTTAGTAACCTGGTCTGAAGCTGTAAAGGATAATTTACTAGTGGCTTAGCTATAAAACACTACCAAAATAGTATCTGTAACCCAGAGTGTATTTCAGAAGGTTGGGAACACAATTATTGACGTTCATTCTTTGTCCAAGAGCAGAGAAATGTAGCCAGAATCACAATGACTGGACAAATCACCTGTCTCTGCAGGCAACTTGCCTCAGTCAGTTCTGTGAAAAGGGAATGGGAAGGTTATTTATTTACATCTAGTATTGGATGGGCTGGTCAGTGAACCTAAGGATTTTCAAGTTGATTAAAACTAAAATTGCCCTGATCAACAGCTTTTCCTGAATGAAGGGGCAGAGAAAAACAAGCAATACAGCTGTATTAACTGACTCTGCCTACCATAGGAGCTAACAAGCACAGTTATTCAGATATTTGCACCTGAGATTCTAATGGTTCTAGAAAACATCACTTAAAAAAAATGAATAAGCATAATACAATGTATAATCATTAACTCTGAAGGGATTTTTTTAAAAGCTTCCTTGCAAACTGGTCTGCAGGCATAACAATCTTCCATATTTTTTATAGATACACAAGTCTTTAACTGCCAGTTAACAACTCAGTCACTTTTCTGAAACCACTGCATCGTCTTATGCCTTGCAGAACTTTTTCCTTTTTTCTGTTTATTTAGTAGTCCAGAAAAACAGACGTAGTTGCACTACTCTCATAATGCTACCAATCCTGGAACGTCTGCTGTCCTTTTAGATGGCAGGGCCGTGAATCCATTTTAATTCCTTTTCTCAACTTACCTTGGCTGTTTTAAAGCCCATACTTGTCCACTGGGTGGTAGCAAAGTGCACCGATTCGGAAACACTATAGCCACAACATACTTTGGACACAAAGGATCCAGGAAAACAGACAACAAACTGCCCGCTCTGCTGTACAGTACGGTGCACCCTGATCCCCTCCTTACACAAGATCTCTGGGGAGATCTGGAAAGACAGAAGAAAGAAAAAAAGTGGGGGGGGAAGAGAGGGAAACAATCAGTTGCAACTTTCTTTTACAATTCTCTGATTTTCTTCCTGGCTGGGTGCTGCAACCTGCTACTGCTCGTGGAGCAAAGCTGTGCTCTGTGAACATCCCCACTCTGGTTCCCTCTGCCATTCCACATGTGCAGAACCCCAGTGCTTGAAGTGCCAATTGCAGAGTGCCTCTCCTTAAACCAACAGTTTAAACTCTCATCTGCCTAAGGACAGAACACTGTTTGCTACTAGAGAAAGCAAAGCACGTCATTCAGCTTTCCATCCAGTCTTTTCTGACTTGGCACCGAGTCCACTGTGCTACTACACTTCTGTGAGATGTTAACATGGGGAACCAAGGGAGGGTTTTTTGTTAGGGGCTCCCCAATTTATACTTAAATGCATTAAAAAGAAATTGTTATCCAAATGATAAAGTAGGCAAAAATACTAAAGTATTAGGTTTCTCCTATCCATGCTGGCATCATAAAATGTCAGTCATAGCAGATGAATTGATTAAATCTCACTCCCTTTGTGATGCTAAATACACTACAGACAGTATTAAAAATGGACATTTACTGCACTTCCATGTTTGTTTTTATATTAATGCATAATAAAAGCCTTGTTAGAAAAATACTATGTGGCTAAACACTGCAAACAGGAAGTAGCCCCCTCTGCATCACTGCAGAGTAAGACAAAATCAAAATAAATGCCCAACCAACCAGCCTCCTGATTAGCCTTGGGTTCTCAAACGGGAACACTTCTCCCAGGATTAACCTACCATTACATTACTTTCAAGCATTTCCAGCCCTGGAGTGCCATTGGCTTGCAGCAGGGTATGTACCACATCATCAAGTTTGTTCTCCT
>VWYI01009450.1:55000-68185 GCA_013399455.1 Anthoscopus minutus
TACTCAGTGCCCTGAAATAAAAACCTTTACCACCCTTTGAGCTGGCCTCACCTCTACTTCAGCTACTGTAGGCTCCTTTGTGAAGCACATGTTCATGATGTTTCTTGCTGTTCGGTAGAAGGTTGTTAAAGAAACAGACCTACCCTGTGGAAAAAGAAAATAAAATTAAAAGTGAAAATGAAAAAACACACCTACATTCCCCCATGTCCTCACTCTTTTCCTACAGGCTAGATCTCAGATGACAATAGAGGGAAAGAAGATGAAGTCTCCAAAGTCCCCATATCTCTTGACCTGGGTCTGAAGCTCATTTTGTTGCTGAGAGAAAATACCTCAAAAGGTACAGAAACACTGAGAGAAAATACCTCAGAAGATACAGAAATTCAATCACATGAACTTCCCAAACTCACCACATAAAAAAGCCAACTGAACATTCCCAGAAGAAACACTGCTTTGTCCAGCATAATGCTCAGTGTTTGATACATACAAAGGATGGACATGGCCCAGCTTCCTATGACAGGCTGCAAAGACCCAAGTAGGCAGCCAGTCAAATCCAGTAAATTATCCAGGGACCACGCGGCCATGCTCTGTATGTACAAGGAGCAGGTGAAAAAGGCTTAGAGAATTCACAGAAATGCTCCCCATCAAATTTCATATGTGGTGGAAGAGGGTCACAAAAAGCAGAGTTTGCCAGGATTACCGTAATCACTTTGAAAAACTAGTTAAGCTCAATTCAATAAAAGCAGTTCAAATGCCAAGGAATCAAGACCTGCTATTACCAGGTTAGGAAAAGTAAAACACAGTAAAATTGCTGAGTAAGTGCATTCTTTCTTGGCACTGCTGCAGGAGCTGGACAAGAAGAGGCTCTGACTTGGTTTTCTGCTTGAGCTACCCTAAAGTGCACACCTACACTACCAGAAGCTCTGGGAAGCATTGTCTGATGGCTTTGAAGGCAAGAGCAGGAGAACCCACTTGCTTCTTTTCATCCCTGGCATCATGGTGTGCTCAGACAAGAACACCTCGGTTGCCTCTGCTCCAGGGAAGAAGGAAGATGCTGCATGCCAAGAGAGCTGGCAGGCACCACATGAGGTCTGAGGGCACAGCTGCAGGCAGAGACCAGCAGTGCTGGAGTACAGAACGTCCTTGCTCCCTCACCAGATCCACCACTCCTTCCCACTGTGCCTCCTGATCGCTCATCTGAGCAACCACAGCCTTAAAAACTCTACATAACTTGAGTTTTATTATTTGGACTGTTACCTTTCTAGTTTTTCAATTATGAAACAAATCTGTCAAACCACCTCAGCCTTTTCTTGTGTTTAATTTATTTAATAACTATGTCCAAGCATAAACTAGAAGGAACTATAAAAGCAGCTTTCCCCCAGAGGCGAAGCCTATCACTCTGCTCATACGGTTGTAACTTTGTCACTTTTTTAATTGAATGCTGCATAATTAGCTTCAGTAAAAAAAGTTTGTGAAATGCCCAGGGCCTCGGGCACTCTGATTCCCATAAACTTCAGAGTTGGATTCTCTGTGATCCAATAAGCAATTTCCTTCATCTTTTAAGGCCCTTGTGAATGGTTTATTGAGGCAGCCTTTTACAACAAAACCTCTCATAAAGCGCAGGGCCTGCACCAAGTCACTGCACTCAGGCACAGCCTCCACTGGGGGCAAACCAACACTGCAGCAGCTGCCTCCTCTCAGTTACTTGCCTCTTCCTCTCATCTTATGCAGAAAAACAAAATTAAGGCCTCATCTTTCATGATTAGCCAGGTCTTTCCATTTTTCAGACAGACAAGAAAGAAAATAAAAGTATATAGCAAGCAAGAAAGAAAAAGTGGAAAACTGGAATTGTTTAACCCTTTAAAAGTGTATATATCCATTTCTTCCTCTGCCAAGAATCTGGTTTTTTAGTCTCCTAAAAACTGTAAAGCAAATTAAATGGCTGAGGGGTTTTTGTGGTCTGTTTGTGCTGTTTGGTTATTTTCTTTAATCTGAGGAATCTTGTAACATTTTCTGATGCAAACACAGAAAATAATTTAAAATGCTTTAATGGAGCACTATAACCAGAACAAAAAATGAATTGCTGAGGAGCAAAATATCTTTTCCAACACCCTGAAAAGTATCTCAGCAGTTCAACAACTGTCCTACAAGCTTCAAGTTACAGAGCAGAGTCTCTTTTGCTGTGACAAGAAGATAGGAAGGTTCAAGAAAAGAAATTTCTATTTCCTCCCCTGATTCTTCTCACATCTGATGCAGGGACCATGAATGCCAACCCCAGGGGAGCATCACCATGACCATCAAGCCTGGAGGGAAGGCAGAGAGAAGGACACTGCAATGCTATGAATGTTAAAGACATTAATGCAAACATAAATATGAGTTGAAACCAGAGATTTCACAACAGCCACAGGTGGGAAGTAGCGAAGTAGGAAAATCCCAAGTCCCTCCCTGGGTGAAGAGAGCTCAGCAGAGGATTTTCCATGATGGTTTTAGGGGAGGGCTGGCAAAACTCGTATTGTGATTACTTCTATGTGTCCCTCCAATGAGTCTACTAATATGCCTTCAGTTTGTTCTGTATGGAAACAAATGCTGCTTTCAGTCAGCACCATACAAGATTTAAAAAATATTTTCAGAGCTAAAATTGAGGAAAGAAGAGTGAAAATCTTGCATCAGATTCTGCTTTGATGTCAGCTGTTTACTTCATACACTTAGAAATGACAACATTTTAATCATCAGGTAGAAAAGCCAGTTATTTAGGAGTAAAGCAAGCAAGCACAGCAGCCTGCAGCACACACTAAAAAGCACAGCAGGCCTCACAGGCTGGGAAGGAGAGACACTGAAAATAATTTGGGAGTCCTGGCAGAAAGTCAGTCTAACACAAAGAAGATTTACTGTAACCTTGACATGTGATATGGTGGTAACTGCTCCTGGAAGACTGGATGTCTCTGGCTAAAAACAGCTCAAGCATGTGCTGACTGCAGAAATTACTGTGAGAAATCCACTTCATAGTCTGAAGAACAGACTTTATGGCCTAAACTGGACTACAGCCATATGATTACGATGTGCTCCCTCCAGCCCTCAAGATACTGACCTGGGCATTTTTCAGAGACATGGGTTTGTTCAGTTTTTGTTTTGTTTCAGTTAATGCGTGCTATTAATTTTTAATTAGAAATCACATTAGCAATGTGCTTTAAAAATGAACCATTACAATCCCATCATCTGTGGAAACTGTAACATGAGGGCAGGTTCTGTTAATGAAATTTGAATTTTCTCAAGAATGTGTTATTAGGTAAAGAACACTTCCCCCATCCACACACACAGGATTAAAAGGCTTGCTTCATTAAATGCCACGAAGCACTCTCTGCTTACAACTGTTGCCAGCAACACCTTCCCTCAGTCTTTTAAAGCCTAGTGATGAACTATAGCAATTTTCCATCTTGTGGGCTACCCTGGTGCATCAAGCTTGATGCATAATTTCTGTGTGTTGAGGCTTGCTCTAAGTGATGTAACTAGTAATAAATGCATCAGTCCTCCTACATGGCTTTACCCTGAGTGCTGTGAAAATGAAGCTTCATTCCTCTGTCTGCGCTCAGGCTGACCAGGTGTTCCACAGGGTGCTTGCTCCACAGTGGGGGTTTCTCCAGAAATCCACCAGAGATTTGCTTCCCCCTCTCTGAGTGGTTCCATGTGCTGCAGCTGCTTTGGTGGCTGGGGGGAGCCCTGGCCCACAGGCTCAGTGATGCTCCTCTCTAACAGCCTCCATGCTCAGGACAAAAATATTTCTACCTGGTATTGTCAGACTCAGACAGGGTCTGATGCTGCCAGTACTGCCCGTGCTTTTTTTGGTGAACAAGTAGAAATTCTGGGAGGCCTGGTACTCAGCAGACTCAGACTGGTTATACCAGCTACACTTTGCTTGCTTGCTTTTTTTTTATTTCCTAAATCTGACTGGGACACTTCTCACAAATCCCAATCTTGCTTTTTGAGTGACTGTGTATCTACTGAACTTTGAAGTGGGACTTGCACTGGAAAAGAAGAAAAAGGCATTCCTCCACTAAGTTAGAGGTTGTTCATGTAGCAGTCAGGGTAAGATGTATCAAGTTTTTCATTTAACTATCATTAAGCACAGGATATTAAGCACAGAAATGCCACTTCACTATTCACAAAAGCTGCTGTCATTAGATAAGCTTCTCTCCAAGGGCAGCATGGCAAAGAGATTGCTTTTCAAAGGTGGAATTGAGGCCAGAGTCCCCAAGAAAAAGAATTTTTGGGCTGACAAATCATAACAGGCTGCAAAAGAAAACTGAAGCAAACTTTTAAAGCCCAAGTAGTGAGCTCATGCAGTCCCTAAATAGCTTAACAATAAGTCATTTTGGGCTATCTGGCTTCATTTCCTGGCAATGGAAGTGAGATTGGAAGGGTAAGAACAGCATATTCCTTTACTGGGCACGGACGCTCAGTGCTGTATTTCTCTCAGAGTGCAGCTACGCCATTCAACACAACTCAAAATTGCACCGAGTTGCAGTGCCAAGTCCTGCTCCAGAGAAGGAGACTGCCAAATAAAATACAGTGAAAGAGTCAGCATTCCTTTGTAAATGGATATACTTGATATGCGGAGGACTAAGCATCCATGTGACTGTTAGTGCTGAGCAAAGTCTGGCATCGTGGATGAAAATATTGTTTGCATTTCAATTTGCCCTTTCTAAATGTAGTAGTATTTCTAGTGATGTTCGTTTTGATGTGCAGCACTACTTCACTCAACAAGAGATTTGCAAGGAGTAGGAATGAGAAAGCAGAACATTACTTTAAATGTCACTAGAAAATGAAAATACAATCTGTGTCTGCAAGGATAATTGGGCAGAGATATTCAAGGAACCTCTCACAAGGAGATGAAGGGGGGCAAAGCCCAGTGCATCTTGTTATGACAATAATGCCTCCCAGCTTTTCCAGACATCCTGTAAGAGCCAGGCATATCAGGATAAAGCCACCAGACTGCCTGACTGTGATAACCACGCTAACTGCTGCCTTGGGGATGCCACTGCAACTCATCAGCTCCCCTCAGACAGCTGGGTGTGCACGCCAGACACCACCAACGCAACAGCATCATCGGCTCCACAAAACAGACCTGGCAGAGCCAGCCTCATTACCTTGTATATACACTTGTGTAAGTCGCTAAGAACTCCCTCCTCCTCCTCCTCCTCCTCGTCCTCCTTCGTGGTCTCCTTTTCCTGAGCAAAGAGCCGCCGCCTGCCCGTCTTCAGTGGGACGTCGACCTCTTTTAACTTGTTGCGGAAGCCATTTTTGTGAACCACGCCATTGATGAGTCCATTTTTGGGCTCAAACCGGGGCAAGGAATGGAACTTGTAGGCATTCTCTGAATGTCCCTCCAAAGGTCCTTTCCTCTTCTCCAGGATTTCCTTTTCCAGCAAGACCTCCTTCTCCAGTTTCTTGTGCTCCTCGGGGGAGAGGGAGTCATAGGAGAGCAAGTACTGGCAGTAGGCTTCTTGTAGCTTGGCCAGCCTGTCCTGTGCAGTTTTGGGGATGCGCAGCATGTCTGCCAGCTTGTTCCATTTCTTGAGGTCAGTCACTTGCTGCATCCCCCCCATCTCGTTGATCAGCTGGACGAAGCAGGCCAGGTCGAGCTCGCAGCCTCCTGGGGTCCAAATGTGCCAGGGAGCAGAGGAAGGGAAGGGGAAACACAGGAGTAGATTAAGAAAGGTGTGGTCAGCTCATGTCAAATGTGCTACCAGGCTGGGCACAGAGGAGACATGACAGGTCCAGGCACCTGGGCACCAGAGAACTGTCCCTTTCACATATGCCTCCTGCTAAAGAGAGGCATGCACCACTGTTATGCTAGCTTAATTCATTCACAGGCCATATTCTGGTACTTACAACAGCCTATGTTTCAGTTTGCTCTCTTCCTTGAGTTTCATGCCTTTCTCTTCTCAGAGCACCCCAGGCTATCTCCTTGATGTGCCCTGGTCATTACTCAGTGGCTAGGCACATGAGAGTTGCCCAGCTCTGTAAAAGCCCACACACCCTCACCCACCACCAGTCCCACATCTGGTTCGTACCAGGAATAAACAAAACCAGTGTCATGCTATGGTACTGGCCATCAGAAAGACAAATATCTATCCTTTCTGCAGGTGAAATAGCCATTATCTAATATCTGCACAACACCCTGAATGAAGTTAGTATTTAAAAGGAACACAGTAACATTATAATTTCACTGCAGGTAATGAAATCTGTATAAAAACCAAAGGGAGTCAAGGGGTTGTTTGGGGTTGGAGCCCACAACTACATAAAAAGTTCCAGACACATTATTCTTCCAGTCTGAGGCCATCCATATTTTATACTTCATTCTGGTTTTGTATGTTTTAAGATGACTAGCACATTTCACACTCCAGTCAAATAAAAAAAAAAAAAAAGGAAAAAAAAAAGAATTATACAAACTGCAGCATAAAAAGCAGCCAAATGGATGAGGAACAATAAAAGAAACATCATAAATACACTGAAAGGTCAGAAATAAATCATCAGTGGAAGGAGTGAAGAAAAAGCCCAAAGACCACCTACAATTCAACAGGGCGCTGTTCAAGGAAAAAAGAGAATTAATACAAAACCAGCGTCAACATCTCTGCCGCCACACTGTCTCCCCTTTGCCTTTTTCTTTGAGAAAAGCAAAGAACCATTATGCCATAGCCATTTCCAAGCACTCAGAAATGCTATTGCAACAGAGGAGGGCAAGAAGCAGCATTATGGTAAAAATGTACTGTAGGATGCACAGCTACATCATCTTAACTCATATCATCTTGCCTGCTAGCACAAGCAGTATTACTTTTCTCAAACTACCCTGTGCTGCATCTCAGGTGCTTCACTACCGATTCCAGTCCTCCTCCCTCCCTCTGATTTCCCCTCTTCCACCATTTGTGCCAATCTAATGATGAGGGAGGCTCAGCATAAACCCGTGTGCAACATTTTGGGACAATGGCAACAACTGAGGCAGAACAGCACCAGAGGCTGCTGGCATTTATACTGCCCACAAAGCACAAGGCAAAGGCTGCAGACAAAATCAAGCATAAGGCTTTGAGTAGAATATGATATGGGTGGAGGCAGGACCACGAGGCAGCAGATTTATCCTATTTAGTACATTTGGGAATGAGGTGGGGGTGATTTTAAAAAAGTCTTGAAGCTGAGAAAAGTAAACACCATTGGGAGAAAAAACAAAATTAGTTTGGAAAGTTTTCTTTCTGTCTTTCTTTTTTAATCTTCCATACATAACACAATATAAACATAACTTTCAAGATGGCTTCTGTTACTATTTTGGTCAGCGGTTTCTACATGCAGGCCACAAATTAGCTGAAGGTGTAACTCAAGGTGGCTTTCCATACCAACAGATTCAGCAATCTACATCAAGTTGAGTAACATACTCCTAACTTGGAAAGAAGTGTGGCCCAGATTTATCATTATATATTTTTGCCAGTACACACCCAGTTTAAAGTCCTAGTTTCAGCACTGTTGAAAATTCAATTTTCTCCCGCATCATGGAATGATCACTCATAATCACTCCACAGTATTACAGCTGGAGTAGCATTTCATTCAACCAGAGCCTACAGCTAAGGTTTGCAAAATATTCTCAATTATAATTCCATTTCACACAGTCATAACTTTTGGAAGCATTTATATCTTAGACTGATGTTTTCCAGCATCTGCCTAAGCTTGCTGCTTAAACTTTCCTCGAAAGACTGAAGGGGAAAAAAAAAAGAAGGCAAAAAACCCAACAACAACAACAACAGAGTTCTAAGCTCTTTAAAAACACCTATAGCAAAATGGGTTAAATAGGAGATCCGGCACGTTAGAAGCAGTGTTTATTTTTTTTTTAATTGCCTTAACTTCACTAAGTTAGAAATACTTTAAAATTACTTAGTGAGCAAGTGCATTTTAAAAAATAAAATCTAAAATCTTCAGGTATGCATTTCATACCAAATGCTGGCATTACACAAGCCACTGGCAAAAGTCCCACTTAATTCAACAAATATGATTTGGCCCAGAGAGAAGGGCTATGTGTGCATGGTCTACTTAAATCAGCATGCATTTATCACCACAGATTATTTTATATGTTTCCTGATAGAACCAACAGAGTTTTCCTCTTTGTGTTCACTGATGACCTCCAGCTTCATTTTGTTTTGATTTAAAACACAGGATAGGTAGGAAATTAACTGCAGAAAGGATACATAAGATGCAAATTTTTAAGAGACCACTGCTTGCTCTGGTTATATGGCACCCAGCAGGTGAATAGGCATCCTTGCCTATTCATTAGGCTCTTAGGTGCTTAAATAATACAAATAATTAACAGTAATGCCATCTTAATGCCGAGTTAAGGTATTTCATTAAAAAGTTAACATTGTTCCAGGAGCGTTAATCGAGCTGTCTTGCACATTTTCTTCTCTCTCTTGCCAATGTAAATGTAATTCATTATTCTTTTCTATTAGCATACAACCATTGCATACATTAGGCATACAAAATGTTCACTTATTGCTGCATGAGTGATTTTAATTTTCAGATTTCCTTGAACGTTTTTGCACGGTTATTGCAACAAAGCGCTAACCCTTCGTTCATCCTTCTTAAAATTTTGTTATTTCTCTGCTGTGCCCTGCATCAGTTCACCATAAAGTCTGCAATCATTTTGTGTGCTTTTATGCATTTTCCCTCACTTACCATATGTGATATAAAGTTTAAAAAGGAGGAGGCGGGGGAAGGAAGTGTTGTGAATTGTTTAAACAGAAAAGCGTGTCCTTTAATCCAGCCAGTACTGAGAGCTGCCTCGGGTTGGATAATGCCTCAAAGGCAAAACTCTAGCCTCGAGTTCCAACATGCAGGTCCTTTGAGTTTGTGACTCAAAACACCTCAAAAACAGAGGGAAGAACCAACAAAAATTAAAACCACAGGTTTTACTGTGCGGTGGCTGCAAAGGCAGTAGAGATGGAGATAGCTCGTTCAACAGTTCATTTGTATGCTGCTGTTGTCACGTTTTTACAAACTATTGTCACATTTTTGTCACGTGTCATATCTGACAGCAGACCATAAACCGAGAATTCTGTTAAATAAGTGATTCTCACTCAGGCATTAGCCCTGGCAGACACCTGCTGGGAGAAATAATGAAACCTCCATTTTGCAATCAACTACATTTTACTGCCTATTCTTGACACTTAATGGTTGTTAAATGTCAGCAGGTCACTGCAAATTTGTGATTTTAAGTGTCTGAGTACCCAAACACAAGTCAGTTCTGAGATACTTTCTTGCCCCTTTGGTTAAATGTTTTTAAAGGAAGAGGCGGGGAGAAAAATGTATTAGAGCCTGGCAGCATTGCAACCTGTTAGGAAAACATCTTTGGAAAGGTCCAAAAATATTCTGAGACAACCTTTAAAAGAAGGCTGTCAATATACACAATCATACTACCCACATAAGCAAACAGCAGGGAAAGAAAGAAGATTCTGAAATCTGCAGACCAAGGTCCCAAGGAGCGGGTTTTTTTTTTCCCCTGGGTCAAACAGGGAAGAAAATGGCAATATAAAGTCACCCTGGAAAGCTCTCTGACAACCTACCTGCATTGTGCCTGGCCAAAGAAAAAAGAGAGAGATTCAGAGCTCTGCAGTGTTGATTGAACAGGGGTTTGGTTAAGCATAAAGACAGACAGAGCATAAACTCATATATGGACACTTAGAAGCAGCAGCAAAAGGCCAAGGAATCACAGCCCTTACCTATGAGTGGGAGTTCATCCATGGTAATGCCCTGAGATTTGAGGTGCTTCTTGATACAGGCCAGCCGCTGCACGTTGGGTCCCCAGCGCCTGCCTAGTTTGTGTATGTGCTGAATCTGTGTCACAAACCGCATTTCATCATTTAGCTTGCACTCAGGTCTCCAGTCTGGAGGAGGAATCACCCTGCACATCCCATACTTCTCTACCTGAGCTCGGACTGACTCAATGTATATCAGCGGGTCATGAAATTCCTTGGTGGAGGGCTTGAGGATGGGAATCTCCCCCAGCATCCCCCACCCAGACTTACTACTGCCCTTTTCGTGCTTTCCCATTGAGTCTTGTGGCTTGTGCAAGGACTCCGCTTGAGAGGTAGAACGATTTTCACAGGAGGCATTTTCAGTTTTGCCATGTGCTTGTTTCCCTGGCGTACTCTTTCCAGCAGTGGCTCTTTTCGGCCTATTTCTTTCCAAACTCTTCTCTGGCACTTCCTTTCTAAGGTGTCCATTCAGCAAAGGCTTTTCTACTGCTGCCTTTTTGCTGGCAGCTTCTGCCAAGTTGACGGCCCCTTTCATTCTCTTGGTGGGCGACTGTATTTTGTCTATGTGATTCGTCTCTTCCAGCCTCCTCTTCGAATTGCGCAGCCCCTCCCTTAACTGTCTCCCCACCTCCTTAGTGCATGTCTTTTGGTTCAACTTGCCATTGACTTTTACACCATTAACAGCGGTATTGTTAGACTTGGATGCTCCAAGGGATAGCACCTGTTTGCGGGTTTTTGCATTGCTACTTTCTATTTTCCCTGAGATTGTGTGGTTGACAGGTGAACTGGGTTTGTGGTGATTTAGTTTGGTTTCCTTGACCAGTTCTTTCTTGGCTTTGGTGTATGTGACAGTTCCCTTTGTCACTGTTGCAGTGTACTTCACAGTTTTGGACGGTGAAGGTCTGACTTCTCTCATCTTTTTGGCACTGGCTGCATTTGCACTCGGAGATGACATTCGAGTGACCCCGTTGACTTTAGAAACCTGGAATGCCAGAAGTGTTGTAGGAGGAGCAGAAGGAAGGAAACACAAAACAGAAAAGAAAATTAATAATGTGACCACTTGGCCCCAATTTCCCTTTTGCTGGACAACCATGTTCTCCAGTCCTGACTCTTGGCCCTGCCATACAATCTTCATATAATGGTTTGCACACAGGCAAGAGAGGGGACTAGACATTCATAACAAGAAAAGAAAATAAAAACTGGTTGTTTTTTTTTTCTTTACCAGAAATCCCCTGGTCTTGCTTTCAGAGGTTTCAAAGCCTCTGGCATTAGGAAGGGTGAGGTCCCTTGCTTGCACTACCCCTTCCCTTGTCTACCAGAAAGCTGTTATGGGATTACAAAACACAGATACTCTGATTTACAAACTACATTTCACTACTTCTTAGCGGACAAAATAGGCAGTCTGCATTATCTATTCTAACTGGAATTTACACATTTGCAAAAAACATACCAAGATTCAAATCAATTTACCTTCTATCCATGCATACATATAAAAAGAGTTGTGGAACACATTATGCACCTAGCAGACCAGCATGGCTATGAAGGATCCAGTCTGTCATACATACTAAATCTTTGGCAGCATGTTGTTGCTGACGTTGATAATTTGAAATTTAAAAAATTTATACAGTAGTCCAAATGTGGGGGTTTTTTTGTTTTTTTTTTAAAGTTTGGTATCTGGGCAATTTTTCTGACACATATCCTATTAGATCATATTGTGTCAATGCAGCTTAAGACTCGCAGGATTCTGCTGCTTTCTTTCTGTTTTACATTTAAACATTTAGACATTTAAACCCAGTTATGAGACTAGGATTTGTATTTTAACTACAAGATGTCTTACAAACCAAAAGCAACCTCCATCTACAAAGGGAAGTGAGACAGCTCAGCGCTAAAGTTAAACCCCACTACTAAAAAGCAAAGTTCAAGTTCAAAACTCAAATTTCAGCATTTACACAACTTTATACATTGACTTCTCATCTCCTTAAATAACTGTGAGCACTGTGTGAGCATCCAAAATCAGAAACATTGATAGAAGTGCTCAAAGTGAAAGCATACAGTAAAATCACCCCTTATCAGCACTCAGCTGAGTAACATCATTTCCTGGAGAGCTGTAATATTTTCTCCTGTGAGATTTTGAAATCCTTGCCAAATCAGTAAGCATGGCAGCTTCTCTCAAATGCAATAACTGCAGTCACTTATATAATAAAGGTGGTATAAAATAAGGATCAAACAGAGGCTGAAAATACTCTGTTATGGTCTTGCATGTAGTGGAAGACCTTGGACTTGTGGAAAGGGAACCAGAAACTGAAGATTCTGCATACACACACATATACATACGTGTGTTTGTGAGTGTGCTTGCGGACATTTTCTCCTCTGCACTCCAGAAACTGGGGCAGGAGTAATGATCTTTTAAAAACCATCTATATATGCTTGTCCTTCCTGTGCTTGCAAGGTAGAAACACTTAAGGAAAATCCCGTTAACTGATGACATGAGTTTTTACCTTGAACTTTTCAAAGATTTATGAGGTATCACATGGAAAGCAAACACTTACAAAAAGAAATGCATTTACCCATTTCCCTTGAAATGTAGGCAGTACTCTGTATTTGAAATGTAGCCTGGATTTAACTTTCACAGCACTTTCTCATGCTGCAGAACAGACATGGATAGACAGCTGCTTAGACATTCCCTCTTGCCTGCAGCAGTCACAAGAGCTGAACATCCCTGGATTTATCAATAGCTAGGAACATTGATTACAGATTTTACCTACACTAATAGAGAAGAATTGATTGAGAACTAACAGGGAGGGAAAGGTAATCTAGGTGACAGTGATCATGAAATGGATTTTCATGTCTAAGATGTGACAACAGTAGAGAAAGGACAACAGATTTAAAAACCCCCCCAAAAAAAGAAACAAAAAACCCCACCCAACCAGAAGCAAAACAAAAGAAAAATCCACCTGAAAAAATCCAAAACAAAGCAATTTCCACTCAGAGGAAAGGCATAAAGCATAGGCCATTATGCCTGTTCACAAAGTTCTCTAATGACTGGAAAATTAGAAAATTATCACAGTAAAAACTGGTAACACAATTATGCGACTAAGACCATGTGCTGGTTTGACCTGTGTTGGTACTGGGGAGGAAGGAAAGGAAAGACATCCCCGGAAATAGTTCTCCTGAAAAAGGCTCTTGGGAATTTCAGAGAGAGCCAGTGACTGTTTAGTTCTGAGAACTGACACCTGTGTAAGCTATTCAGAGTCAAGGTCCACCCCCGTGAATACTCATTGTGAAGCCCGGGAAAACTCTGAACTCTCGCTTTTTGGTTTCCGGCGGCTGAAGGTGACAGAGCTGTGAGTGGAGGAAGGCCCGGCCCGAGCCGAGCCGAGCCGGGCCGGGCCGGGCC
>VWYI01009450.1:68841-98981 GCA_013399455.1 Anthoscopus minutus
ACCCCATAAGTTGACAATGACCCATTGACTCAATGAAGAAAATGGGAGGAGTTTCACAACAGCAGAGTTTTTTTTCTAAACCGGGCAGCTGCTGTTTTGTGAAGATGCAAGCCACAGAGAACTGTTTTTGAAGACTCCTTGCCCTATGTGAATTAGGGAAAGATTATTGTAGAAGTGATAACTGATTTTAAAAATCCCAGATTTCGTTTTATGTTGTCAGGTGGGAAAGAAAATAACTAAGTTGGGGAGGGAAGTGTTCTGAAAGTTTCATTTAGACTTTTCCTTTTCATTTTCTTTTTAGTTTGTTTTGTTAATAAATTTTCCTTATAGTCTTAAGTTTAAGCCTGCGTTTTCCTTTCCTCTAAAATCATATCTCACAACAGAAAATAAATGAGCTGGTAAGTTTTGGCTAGCTCTAAACCCACAATAGACCAACTATAGGGAAAGAAAAAGAATGCATCAAAATCAGAAAGGCCAAGGAGGCTAAAGAAACTTCAGTCAGCAAGAGATTAAAACAGGAAAAAAAATTATAAATACCTTAAAAATACAAGATAACAAACAAAGGATGAGATAAAGCGCCATACAAGGAAGGAAAACATAGCCTGGCTAAAGTATTCCTGCTTCTTTTGCATTAACCTTCACCAGAAGCGCCACTGACTGAATATATATCAAGTACAGAACATAATCCATTTCAGCAAAAAGGCTAGGATAGCAACCTCAGTAAGGTAAAAGATACCTGTATGACTTAGAGCCAGTCTCCTGGAAATAAGCTAGGGGCAGACAGAGAGCCTACCTAATTTCAACTCCTAAAACAATTCTGGAACAAATCATCAAACAGTTAATCTACAAACAGACAAATAATTATAAAATAATGTTAAAAACAAAACAACAAAATCTACCCAGGGTTTTGCCAAAACAGCAAATTAAGCAAGTTTAATCATCTTCTGACAGACACCTGGCTCTGAGCAGGTAAAGAAGCACCACTGCTTCAGCAGGACTCCAGTCACTGTCCCCTGGGACATTCCATCAAACTCCTGAGACATATCCCAGACATAATCGATCCAAAGCTGCTTCACAACGGACTAAATAAAGTCATCCTCAAGAAAAGTTATCATTGTTACAGCTCACTGTTGTCCTGGGAGGGCATTTCACGTGTCTTTCTGCAGTGACTTGGCTTTGCCTTGGTTCTACCAAGTATTTACATTATTGTAAAATTTGACAGTGAAACACACCTGGAAGGAAGAGGCTGTAATCACTCACAAGACAAGATCAAAATCAAAGCCCCTCCTGAAGAACTTATTTCAGAACATTTCTACAGTAAGAGGAAGTGCTATATTTAGGAGGCACAAATCATATACATACAGGGGAAGAATAACACTTGGGGACTACAAAGTGCACAAGTCACTTTCTGAGACCTATTATTAAGGATATTGAAAGCAAGCTGGATCCAGCACAGGGGCCACACTGTGAGAAAAATTTAGACAGAGGAACAAGTCTAAAAGAACACAAAGTGCTCAGCTATTTGGAAAATAAGACTGTTGCTGAAAAGCCAAGGGAGTTGGTCTTACTCTGAAAGAGATCACTATGGGACAACTATGTAACAGTCTCTTCTGCTGCAGAAAGAGCTCCTCTGAAAAGAGACAGTAAATGCTCTTTCCATGTTCAATGGGAAAAGCGGGAGGAAAAAATCCCTTCAAATGTCTACAATGATCTGCAACTCTTTTCCTGCAACTAGGAAAACTTGCTCATTAGTAGAAAAGGAAAACACTGGAAGAAACTGTCAATGGACATTGGTGGAGTCTCCTCTACAAGAGGTTTTCAGAAGGTTTAAGGAGGCTATAGCTGTATTACAGTGCTGTCAGGTATAATCAAGACAAAACCCCAGTGTGAGCCGTCTGGCTGCAGGAGGCACCTTGTCACTCCAAGCTGCTGATGATTTTTTCTGAGGGAGCTGTGACCAGTGCTGAAGGGCCACCCAGGGCACTTCTGCAGCAAGGCCTTGTGACACAGGGGCTGAGAACAGAACACAGTAAAGTGCTCATGGAAAAAGGCAATATCCTCACAGCTTCTCCTATTCAAAGAAAAGCATGTCGTGAGCACCATCAGCTTTTAAGACACAACCTCCAATCCTAGATGGTAAGCACAGAATTTTGAATTTTTATTCAAACTTGTAATGGAGTCCAACCATTAACCTAGCACTGCCAAGTCCACCACTAAATTATGTCCATAAGTGTCACACCAACAGGTCTCTTAAATACCTCCAGGGATGGTGACTCAATCGCATCCCGGGGCAGGCCGTTCTAATACCTGACCCCCCACTTCCAGCAAAGAAATTTTTCCTAATAGCCAGTCTAAACCTACCCTGGTACAACCTGAGGCCATTTTCTCTGGTCCTATTTCTTGTTATCCAGGGGAAGAGGCTGACCCGCACCTGGCTACACTCTCCTTTCAGGCAGCTGTGGAGAGCATTAAGGTCCCCCCTGAGCATCCTTTTCTCCGGGCTAAACAACTCCAGCTCCCTCAGACACCCCTCATCAGACTTTGCTCCAGACCCTTGTCCAGCTCCATTGCCCTTCTCTGGACATGCTCCAGCCCCTCAATGTCTTCCTTGTGGTGAGGGGCCCAGAACTGAACTCAGCACTCGAGGTGTGGCCTCACCAGTGCTGAGTACAGGGGACAATCACTGCCCTGCTCCTGCTGGCCACACTGTTCCTGATATAGGCACCTGGGCACAGACTGGCTCTTGTTCAGCCACTGTCAACTAGCAACCCCAGGTTCTTTTCTGCTGGGCAGCTTTCCTGCCTCTCCAGATCCTTCTGCAGAGCCTTTCTACTCTCAGCAGATCAACATTCCTGCCCAACCTGGTGTCATGTGTGAACTGACTGAGGGTGTCCTCAGTGTCCTTGTCCAGGTCATCGATGAAGATGTTAAACAGGACTGGCCCCAACACTGAGCCCTGGGGAACACCACGGGTGACCAACTAGATGTAACTCCATTCACACACTTCTGCACAGCACCTGGGATTCAGCCTCCAAAACCATACATAAAAAATAAATAACCTGCCAGGTAGAAACCACAGTGATAAGAGCAACATTAGCGACACTGGCAACGGTTTTGGTGCCAAGCAAATCCAAGTTATGCAACTGATCTTGAATTCATTCATAAAAATAGTTCTGTGCTTCTAAGAGTTGTGCAGAGGTAAATTACCACATTAGGCCAAGAGAGGGCCCCATTGAACCACGTTTCCTTTGCTCACAACCTTTTAAAGTAGGAAGACTTTGGAAGATGGCAAAGGAGAAAGCAAGAGAGATAAGGAACCTGTGACAAGTGCAAGGGCACACCAGCAGAGGAAAGCTAGAAAAACAGAAACAGAGAGGAAAACAGAAAATCTAGTAATTTCTAGTGTTTCTGCCCTTATTTTCTGTAAGACTTAACAAAACAAAACCACACACAAACCATGCAAATGCAGTGATCAAGGAGCAAAAATATAGTGGAAGGAGGAAGAACATGTGGCTGGCACCCTGGGGAAAAAAAAAATCTCCTTTTGGAAAATACTGCAAAAATCAAAGACTCAGGACCAGCAAGAAATTTAGCAATGTCCCATAACTGGTGAGTCTAGGGTTTTGTACAAAACTATGGCTTTCTGTCAGGCAAAACATAAAATTCACCTTTAATTAGTTACAGTCACATTTTCATCAAAATGTGTAAGAAAGTACTTATAGTACTGTGGGTTGCAGAAGAAAATTCAGGTGCCTAACAGGATTTTAGGGAGTAAAAAAAAAAAAAAAAAAAAAAAAAAAGAAAATTCACATCTTTTTAACTTAAATCTCCCTTTATTTCCTGGAGCCTGAGAACCACCTTTGCTAATGCATCCAATGTGGTGTGACTTCTGGTTGTACTGCAACACTTTCAATTTTTCTCCATTGTGTGTTGCACAATCAAAAACATTTAATACTCTATGAAGCAAAACCACTTGGACTGCGGACAAAACTGTTCTACACTTGTCTTTTTCCTTTCAGAACTGCCTTCAGAAGTGGCAGCAGTTGACTTTCACAGAAACTTTAAACCAACCCAACTCTGACGATACAGCTTAAAGCATTTCACACAAGTGTTCTAGTACGTTAAAAGAATTAAGACCTGCATTCTTATGTTTTGGGAAACTTGTTCAACACCATGAGCTTATGACAGAGCACATACAGCAAGGACCGTAAGACACTGATAATCACAAAAAAGGAAATCCAAAAGGATGCAAAGGCAGACATTCATACTGATGCCAAGATAAAGGCAAATTGCTGTGGTGGAATTAAGAACTGAAGTCTTTACAGAGCTACAGACAGACTGTGAATAGCCTTCAGGATCTCAAAAGTGATTTAGAAGGTAGTACAAAATCAGTGGAAGCATTTCAGGGGAACTTAAACCACTACTGAAAGAAACACAGAGCATTAAAGATTTCCTCAGCAAGAGCATCACTGCTTTTCTTTTTGCCATTTTAATTTCCAAGCCTGTGACTCAGAGGTGCCATTTAAAGGCCTTGATAACCCTCTACAAGATGGCAATTCCAGCTCCACTGAATACCAGGTCAGCCTACTTAGAAGAAAAATCTTTAGGTGTCAGCAAGTAAAGACTGTCTCCAATCAGCCCATTGAGAATTTAGCACTGCAAAACAGCCAACCAGCCAACAACAAAAAAGACCCAAATCAAAACAACAACAAAAATGAAACAAAAATGAAACAAAAAACCCCACACAAAACCAAAACAACCAAATCAATATCCTCCACATCTCCCCCCCAAAAAACCCCAAAACAAACAACAGAAAACACAACCCCAAAATCCCCAAAAGTGCAGCAAGCTTTCTGTACTGTACTGCACTGCCTCGGTGCAGCTAAACCAGCCCCAGCCTGAATAAGGACAGCCACAAACGCTGCAAGGTCTGCTAAACTTTCACATCCTTTCAAGTTAGGTTCAAACAAATCTCTTGCCAAATTTTTTTGCTAAGTTTCAACCAAATAACACAGAACTCTAAAATGTCTCCCACTAGGTACCTCCATTGTGAAGGAGGCAGTATTTTGGAGCATCTTCTTCATGCACCAGGCAAAACATTTTTCCCAGACTCTGAGGTTTGTGCTGCCCATGTGCAAACCAAGGCATGTGAGTTCAAGGTCAGGTTCTCCAGAGCATCAGTGAGCCCCCAACATAAGCCACACAGACCAGTTCCTTCTTCCAGGTGTGCCAGTCAGAAAGGTTTCATAAATAGCAATAGGAGCTTTACTCTTTCATATGAATATACCAGATAATAAAAAGACAGGGTTGTAAAGCATGCTTTATCATACTGACTTTCCATGTAATTTTTTTTCTTCTTTTCCTTTTTTTTAATCACTGAAAATTAACTCCTTGCTGCTTCAGAGCACGCATTTAAGGACTGCCACACTTGATGTACACTAGGCAGTAGAAAAAGGAGCTTAGAACCCTGAAAGCCTTTATCTCCCGTGTGTCCACAGTAGAGTACAACTTACTATTACCTGTTTCCTTAAGTCCTGAGCCGATCTGTGAAGAGTGTGGTGGTTGTTAGCCGTGAGCCCTTTCGTAGAGGAGCCAGTGTTTGTAGTAGCGTGGTGATTAGCAGCAGCCTGGTCTTTTCGACTCTCAGCCTTATGTTCGCTGTTCCTCTCCTTCCCTGGGGTGGCCTCTTTGCTTTTGTGTTTCTGAGCAGGTTCTTTCTCCTTCGATGATTTGCTGGACCCATTGAAAACTGAGAAGAGAGAAAATCAGATTATTAAGGGAAAAAAAAAAGAAAAGAAAAAGTATGCAAGACCAAACACTTCATTCAAACATCACAATTTTCTCTGCTCTCAGTGTTGGATATTTAATGAATGCCTTCTTACATCTAAAGTTAAATCAATATAAAAATAGCACTGTTTTGCATATTTCTTTAGACGAACAGATTTACTAAAGTATTTCCTCTGCTTGTTAGCACACATTATCTTCAATATCCAAATTAAAACATACAAGGTATATTACTGTTTTGACTGACCTAGATTCAGAATTACGAGTTTGATTTTTACTTATGACAGTTTTAATTATCTTTTTTGCTCTTGCAGTGAGGGAATTCTGAACATAACCTAAAGAGAAAAAAGATTTATTTTTATACAAATGTAGAAGGAAACGTTCTATGAAAAAGCACATTTTGTTTTCATCAATATCCAAACTGCTGAATCAAACTGACAGCCGTTTGCTTATAGCAGACAAGCTGCAAATAGAAAAAGGTACTTCTGCAAAGAAATGAAAATACTAAAATCATTTTTGAACATATGATATGAAGTAACACTGGGACCAATGCTGAGCACCGTGACCTTTAAATGAAGGGATAGTAAGGTGTGGAACAGACACCTTTATTTTTTGTGAAATAAGTATTATGCGAATGTCTAAAAGCAAGTTTTGTTCCTCTCTCTCTGCTGAATTTATTTAAGAATAGTCACTGCTCTTCTGTTGTCAGGGAACATTAAAAGCTGAAGCTAAAATAAACAAACAAAAAATCACATAACATTTCTCTGTTTGTTAATCAAAAATGTGCTGAATTCATATCAGTGATGCCCCCTCTTTAGTGGAGCACTTGACAAGAGGTTCACAAGGCTTATGATCCAGCATCCACAATGGCAAATACCCTCCTGCCTTTTATTCTTCATATCTACCCCTGTCTTTCTTTGACGTGGTTTAGGAAAGGATGCAAACGAGAAATTTCGTAAATACATTATAGCACAACTATTTGAAAATCTTATTTATTACACACAACATACACCATCTGTTTGGGAATAGTAATTAAATACACGAAGTTACTATTTTCTTGTGAAATGAACGCCTTTTTTTATCACTAAAGGTGACATTCCTACAACACATACCTTCTTACCTAATTTGTGAAGCTTAGCTGTCTCACAGATGTAGAGTATTAACAGCAGGAGCAGCAGTAATAGTAGTAAGAAAAATCAAACAATCCTGCTGGACAGAAGAGGGCCAGCTAAGCTGGTTTTGAGTAGACCCTACCTCCAAAGCTTCCCAAGCAGCTATCCATCTTCTCATGCTGGAACCACAGCAAACTATTGACAAATTTGATTTTCAGGTCACTTATCATATTTTCAGTTCCCTTATCATATTCAGTCAGTCATCAAGCGTTGAAGCAGGTTACTTAAAAAATAAAAAACTGCAATTGCTTTTCCTCCTCTCTTCCTTCCCACTTCCATAAATGGAGTAAAAATGAGAAAAGCTGTCAGCAGTGGAGTCTCCACTAATTTCCCCATGGTTCTGTCATTCCTGAGCTCAGGAGCAACTAGTGCAGCCGCAGTCAGGCAAGGATTTCAGTGATGTCTGTGAAAATCGCCTAACCCTTTGTATCTCATTTCCAGTGATGGAACTGATAATAATTACCAACCCCACTCTGGAAGTTCATGACAATATATTCGTCCTCCTCTGTAAGGAATTCTCACATCAGATGGAAGGCACTACAGATGCACAAAGCACAAGTATTTATTTTTAATAACACATAGCACAAACAACCAATGGCAGCTTTGTTAATATGTATTTTATCATTTACAGTGATATCTTCCTTTGAAGGGAACAAATTGTATATACTGATCTGCTCCTATGGAAACATTCAAGTCAGAGAGATTAATTTTCTGTAATCAGTTGCCACTTTAAAAACCGAAGATTACTAAAACAGAAAACACAGCCAAAAAGCCAAATGGTGCACTTCCGTGGTTCACAAAAAAAAAGGCAGCAAATAGCAAATATGAGACAAGGTATATTTTATATGCAACAGCTCATTAAATTTAAGTGTCGTGGGAACCCTGCCAGTTTTACCCTCTCTCTGAGTAATTATCTTTTGTCTTAATTTGTAAGATTCTTGAAAAGGGGGAGAGAGAAAGAAGAGGAAAAAAATGTTGTTCAGTCTCACAGGAAAAGCTTAAAAAGCTTAAGTCTGAAAACACAACAAAGGGAGATGTAGATGCAAAACGGTTTTAGCCACATTGTCTTCTAAACAGTAGATGGTATCAGTTTCTATAAAAATCAGTGTTTGTTTCTTCCAACATCTAGATTACTGTCATACCCAGCTATACTTTATATCCAACTATAAAATCTTTCTGCAATAGTAAGTTCTGAAAAATTCATAAACATACCATATGAACAACTTTCAAAATGTTAACTTGATTAACTACAAAATGCTATCACAAGCCGAGCATTTGGGGGGGGGGGGGGGAAGTCCCTGAGACTATGCTTTTCCTCCCATTTCACTAAAAATGCTGAAGGAAGTTATTTAGACAATAAATTTATTTAGCACTATAAAGGATTAAACTCTGGCCCCAAGAGCTAGTGAGAAAAAATAAATGCATCACCGAAAAAAGACCAAAAACCCCCCACTCCCAAAAAGTCTCATTGTTGAAGCGTAACTGATAATAAGCCAGCAACACCCACTTTTCAAAGGAAAGAAAACAATAAACTCCAAAACCTCTGCATTAAATATTACTGACAGCAAATCTGATTAAACAATGAAATGATTACTAATTCTTTTGTGCATTCTTATGAGGCAAATTGCTCTCTCCTTCATGTCTGCCAGCTCCCAAGTATTTCTGATGCACTCAGAAAATCAGGAAAGGTGTACGTTGTGCTGTACGAACCCAAGACAGATGTGTTCCAGGACAATTTCCCATGCTAGAAATAAGTCTGACCGGCCAATATCCTATATTCTGTTCCCAGTCACTTTAGTTTCTTGCCAAAGAGCAGTCAATAAAGGTTTCACCCTTGAAGCAATAATTTCATTAAAAGAAAGACAAAAACCAAGTCCAACCTGCACTAGCTGTGAAACTTGCATTCCAGAAGCAGAAATTATATGTAGTCTTGAATTATGATTATTTTATGCTATCTTAACCAACTCTATTTCCAGAACAGCTTTTTGTCAAAGGTAAGAAGCACTACTAAAAAAACCTAAGAAGTGTAAGTAAATTATTAGTGTTCAGATACTCCAGATAGAATAAACAGATATTATTATACTTGTATCCATCTGAATCCTTATTCTCAAAATGCTGTGTCCTCCAAAGCTATTATTATTATTAAACTGAAACAATAAGAGTCCCACAGTGAAATACTTGTGGGTCTTTTGGTTAGCAGTGATGATCAAATGCAAAGAAACTGAACCACCACATTCAAAACTCACGAGTACTGAGGGTTTTTAAACCACTGATATAATTTATGGCAGCAGAGCAAAAACTTATGGCAAGCATGATCCCCACAGATGCATCACAGCGCTCCCTGCATCAAGGGAACTAAACCCCAGAGACCAATATTCACCCAGGATCCCATCCTGGGACTTTGGGGTATCTCATTTGAAGCCATGATAAAGAATCCCTACACAAATCAATACAAACTGTGCAAATTGTGCCTGTATTAGGTGCAGCTATAATAATGTCTAAAAAAAATTTTTGATGTAGTAAAGCCACAGATGTGCTTAATTACTACAGATTAACTAAGCATTTACTACAGGAATTGACACTGTAGTGGGCGATAAACATAATGTGTTTTCAGCAATTTTCAGAAGTATTCCTACAAATTAATTTGCACACAAACACTTCACAGGATACAGCCAGCCAGCCATTCAGAGGCTAATTTATAATATGTACAATAATCAGGCTTTCACTGTGGAGGCAGCAGAATTACTGGACTGGGTTCAGTCAGCTGTTGACTCCACGGACAAAGCTTTCTTTCCCAAGCCCTCCTGGAGGTTGTTCCTGCACCTGATATGCTTTATACTTGAGATAACTGGGGAGGTTTAATAAGGACTGCAGGGTACTGAACCCTTTTGCTGTGTGCCAGTGGCTGGGAGATGAAGGCATGGACCGTACACATACATATGTGCTGCATGTTGCAGAGCTTGCACTGCATAAAGCAAGTGATGGTGCATTCATAAAACCATCCAGAAAAAAGAAGGGAGATAGAAGTGAAAGGGAGAAGGTTTGTTTTTAGAAGGAGAAAAGGGAACCTTGCCAATATTGTGAACCCAAGCCAGCTATTCCAGTGCAAACCTCATGTTGCTACATAGATCATGTTTGGGGAAGAGATGTATTATTAATCAACTTTCTGGCATGGAGTATCCGTTACTGTACAAAAACATTCTTGCTCTGGCTTTAATTCAGTTCTAAGTCACTGTGAAAACATTTATGTGGCTCTCAAACTGCGCTAAAGGACCTAGGCAATAATTCTTTTCCCCTCCCAGAGGAACTAAAACAACCTTCTACTTCCATAAAACACAGTATTTTAATACTGCCAATTGTTTTCCTTAAATGTTGGATATGTTCTGACTTCCATAAATCATTTCCAGGGATAGAAGCTGTCTTCTGGAGCCCCTCAACAAGCTCTGCCTACTCAGAGTCAGGAGTAAAAGGTGTACATCAGATGAAAAGGCCGACACCACATCATATGTGGTATTGCTGTTTCCACACTTCCCAAGCCCTAATGCAACACCACTCAATTTCTCAGTGGACAACACCCCATGAAAATCGCCACAGCTGCATGCTAGCAGGAGTCAAACAGGAGAGCTATGGCAGAGAGGTAACACTGAATTCGTTTTTGCCACCATCAATAACACAGCTCAAGCCCTGCATGCACAGGAATATATTGGGCCACTGGGAGAAGCATTATTGGTATGAGACACTGCGCCACCACTTGCAAAAATTCAATACTCAGTGTCTCGTCTCAGCACAAATTCATTACTCTCACCTAACCATTACGACACAAACAGCATCAAAAGGGTCATTCACTAAGCAGCAAGTCCGTACAAGAAGTGTCTGTCTGTTATCACGAGTCTCACACCAGGATAACAATTCTGTTTTCTGGTTGTTTTTTGGTGCAACTTCCAGCTCCCCCATTCTTTTCCACAGGTCATACATCTCGCTACTGAAAATCCGCAAATCCCCAAATGTGTTGTTCCTTATTTGCATATTTAAACATGCAAATTACTGCAAACCGGGTAATTTTCGTGTTACATATTTTTGCAGAAAAATTAAATGTGAAAAAATGTTTATTGCAACAATTACTGGTTCCATGGTCTTTCAACAAAAGGCTGTAAATCATCAAAATAATTGCCTACCCATTAACTATTGCAGCACTCTGCCTGAAAATTTCTCATTTAGAAGAAAAATACATTTCTCCTCTAAATATTTACCTCTTCAGGGTTAGTTTCACTAACAATTATGTCAAGCCTAAGGCTCTGTCTCATGTGCCCACCCACAAATACCGAATTTAGATAAAACCAAAACTAAATAGAGAACTGCTACCATAAATCAGAATTTTCTCACAGCACACTCTAACAGTAATGTATGTAAAAGACGTGCCATTCAAGCGCAAGATAAACAAATGCTGCATTGAACTATACCCTGAAATAACAAAAAACTATCTACAATCTTTTTCTGCATCATCTTTGTACTGCTACACATGTAAGGAAATTACTCTGCTAAATTATCCATTGCAAATTGAGAAGTGAAATGTTCTTCTGTGTTTCTAGTAAGCGAGTAAGACAGCACTGAAGAAGAGTATAGCGTTCCTAGCAATGCTTGCTTACTATGCACTACTGCCAGGTCTGTTTTGAAATTTGAACCCCAGCAGAAAAAAAGAAAAAAAAGAAGCATCTATACAATTTTTTTCCCCTGCTCATTTCAGGCAAAAGTCATGCAGAGCAGGTTTTATCTCGTCATGTTAACACAACACAGCATGAACCAGCAACTATTTCTGACCCTGTAGGTTTGCCGGCACACTGAAGCTGGCTTATTCCAACTAAGGACATCAGACTTGCCCTTCATGAAGAAGTCTGGTTACAAATAACAATGGTTAATTCTGTTTTCCTGAAATTAGAACTTAATTGTCTGGGTCTGGCATCCAGAGACAACAGGAGAGACATTCCCAGGTATGCTGGCCCAATGTACACTCACCTCCACCTTTCAGCTGCTGTGGTATTAGAAATATATAATTCTCCAATCATTCTTCCTGAGAAAATTAGCCAGCCATTATTAGAGAAACTGTAGCCTGCTGCATGCAATGTCAAAGTTGTCTACACAACTGTATCTGTGTATGCTGCTCCTCCTGAGGCACTTTGCCAGCCCACAAGCCCTTTCAAGTAGAGTACTGCCTATCCTCCTTTGCTCCTGAGATGGGGCTGATAACCCAACAACTTCCCATCTCCACCTTCCAGCTCTCTATCACAGCTTGCCCAGCAAAATACTTGGCACCTGCAAACATTTTTCTTCAGGAGCCTGCAGAGAAAACCTTCCATTGTGCCACAGAATGCAATCAAACTAGGATTTATATAGTTGCAAGGAATTCAAAGAATTATGTTTAAAGGAACAAAGACCTAAGCCTACCCTCTTACCTACAACTTGGAATTTCCTCTGAGCAGCAGAGAGATGCAATTTAGACCCAATACCTCCCTGGAAAGACTTGCACACTCCCTTTTACACACTCCCATGAATGCAGAGAATAAACAGTTCTGCCAAACATGTCACTTTGCTCTTGTACAGCTGGATGCGTGTGCAGCACATCAGCATTATGAAAGGAGGGTGAAAAGGCACAGGTAACAATTTGATGCTTTATGTGTATCCCTGTAAGCAGTAAGGTTGGAAGGCAACAAGTCAGTTGAGCTAATTACTTCATCTTGTGCAGCAAGCTACGCCACGTGCTATACGTGCTTAGCATTCACAGCCAGGCGCTCTCAACTGAGTCAGCTCTCCAAAAGGTGGCTCAACAGGCTCAGTTATAACAAACAGTTTGGTCTACAACCTTAATAATGCCCCATATTGGCATCAGAAGAGGATATTGACAAATGACTTCGCCCAGAAAAATTGTTCTGCCCCCCTTTAAACAGAAAGCAATCATTTGACACTGTTTAATGACATTAATCAAGCTCTGAACCTTTGTTGTTGTGTGTCATAGCAAATGCTTAGCATTTTCAGGTCCAAAGTGCTTGACTAGACATTGTATATTAAAAACAAAAGACTTTAATTCATTAAAAATAGACTCTCACGCTAGATTAAGTTCATTTGCTGCACCCGTCCCTGGTCTGCCTTTGTGTGTGGTCTCATTTAAAACAGACACACATGAACCAGAACCTACTTTATTCACATGAAACAAAAATACTATTGGCTGTCAACCAACAAAACAGACATTGAAGAATGGGAATACCCCTGGGTAAGGAAATTTTAATTAAAAAAAAAAAAAAAGAGAGAAGAAGAAAAAAAGAAATTACAATGACGAAGAAGCAGCAGCTGCCTTCTCTGGGAATTCCTGCTTCTTCACCTTTGTCAAAACATCTCACATTGTCTCTTATGTATTTCATAAAGGTCTTTTGCAGCTCTATTAAAGCAGCAGCCTCATTTACACTCTCTCTGATCTATATTGATAAAAATTATGAAGCCATTATATGGCTCATTATGTTTGCCTTTACTTACCCCCAATTAAGATTTCAGGTGTCTCTGGTTTTGAGCTAATTTCAAAGTGGCTGCCATCTGGGACATTCTCAAGGAACACGATCAGCTCCTTTTGCAGTGATATATCACATTTAAAACTCTAAGGGAGCAGTTCTGTTACATGCAGCCTCATTTTCCATACGCAGAGTTTTGTGCCTCTTATTTTGGGGGAGTTATTTAGAAATCAATCCTAAGTGCCAACTTTTGATCTATGGCTGGTAAAGCATTAAAGCTCCTGGTCACAGCTGACAGTTGAAATGCTATTAGGCATAATATCCGCTTGCAATTATCCACAAATCATTCACAAAAAGTGAGTTTTTGAGCTTGGGTGTGCGATAAAAACAGATTCGGATGCAGTCATGAAAAAAATGTTGGCATATGTAACAAAGGCAGCCTTTATAGAAAACTCCCTTTTGAAAGGCAAAGATGAGGATCAGCACAGTGTAGTAATTGGGATCTACTAATCCATTCTTTGGAGCTAGGTAGCATGAAAGAACTAACAGAGCAGGCACAGGTCACCTCTCAAAAAGTGCACTGTGAAGAGGCCTTCCTCTCAGTCCTCCTACTAAAAGGAGAAGCGCTGAAGGAGCAGTCACCAGAAAGAAAGATTCTCAGGGAAAACTAATAGTGAGGAAGGGAACAGAGAGCATAGGCTACATTTTGAAATTATGTCAGGCAGAGATGGCAGAGAGTTATGAAACAAGAGCTCCTGCTGGAGCAAGAACCACATCACACAGGATGCTGGTAGGGGAGCATTACAGCAAGCTCAAGAAATTTTCAGCACGACTTTAAATCTTCCATTATATGGTAGGTAATGTTGCAATGTACATGGATCCATTTTTCAAGATAAGGCACAAGGACATTGTGACACAATTACTGTGTAATTAATGCATCTTTTGCTGATTTGCAGAGAAATAACTGACTTTTGTCTCTCATAAAATTTTTCAATCAACTACATGACTGTGGCATCAACCTACTGCAAGTGTGGTCTCAATACTGCAAGACAGAAATTAAATGTTGCCCCTCATATGCATTTTGGTAACACTTATGAATGCTTATATTTAACTTTGATAAAATAATTATAAATTAAACATCAGTCTCAAAAAAGCCAGAGAGCGTGACTGCAACTATACATATGTGGGTGCGTGTGTGTGTGTGTGTACATACATTAATATAAATACATCTCATAGAATCACAGGATTTTTTAGGCTGGAAAAACTCTTTAAGATCATTGAATGCAACCATAAGCCTAACATAGCCAAGTCCACCGCTAAAACATGCCCCTAAGTGCCACAGCTACATGACTTTTAAATACCTTCAGAGACAGTGACTCAACCACTTCCCTGGGCAGCCTTCACAACCCTTTCAGTGAAGAAATTCTTCCTGATGCCCAATCTAAACCTTTCCTGATGTGACTTGAGGCCATTTCCTCTGGTCCTATTGCTTGTTACATGGAGAAAAGACTGACACCCATGTCAGTATATATGTATGTGTGTTTATGTGCGTATGTAATTCCAGCCCTGCAGTAGTTCTGCCACAGAGTTCAGACTGTCAGAAGAAAACAGCTTAAAGCACAAGATGCTAAAACTGCATCTTACTCCACCACTTCTTCAATCAGATCCAAAGAACAGACAAGGATTGAGCACATTCAGCTCATAAATTTTTTTACTAAGGCGTGCCAGAGAACAGCACTGCTTAGGACCTACCTTGCCCATTTGGTACATGTTTATGTGTTTTTCCTTTCCTAGGGGTTGACTGGCATGATGATGAAGCATTGTTTGTGGCTGTTTTTGTGTCCTCTGTCTCCTCCTCCTCCTCTTCTTCATCCTCATCATCCTGAGAGCTTCCAAAATATACCATGTTGCTGGGCAGGGCTGGAGAACCTGATCATTATAAAGAAATGGCTCATTAGCATCATTACATTCACTTACTGCACTAACCATATCTATCATAGCCTAGTTCTGTGTCATACACAGCAAGGGGAGAGTGGGACTTGTAGCTGGGAGGTCAGACCAGTGCATGACTAGCTAGAGACTTTTTATTTAGTAGTTTTTACCAACAGGATATGCATGTGTTTGAAAAGCAGGGTTCTCCCCCCCTCAAGCACATTCTATTCATACTTCAGACAATCAGTCTTGCTACAAGCCCTAATTAATAGCTCTGTGTATTCAGAAAAGGACTAATGCACATGCTTAATTTCAAATGCGTGCTCAAGTGCCTTGCTGAAATCCTAAAACACGAGTAGAAGCTTACAGCTTTTCCAAACAGAAGAAAAAAGAGCAAGAAACCAGAGTTTGCACCTCAGTGATATTCTTAAGTTATCATTACAATAGAGCATTTAAAGTTCAGAATACTTTGCAGACCTCTACAATATTGTACACAATGTTTTGAGATATTCTGCAGTAAGAAATGAAGAGAAAAGCCAGTAAGTTTATTTGCGTATAGGATTCCTGACTAAAGAGAAAAAAGAGGAAAGGCCTTCTGATTCCCTGTGTGGCACACTCTTGAGGATGTTGCTTCTCATCTCTTGATTACTTCCCATGCCGCTCCCATGATTTTTAAATGTACAAATACTGCTGACAACTAATGGGCACTTTCCCATGTGCTCAATATCACTTTCTACTTCAAAATTAGTCTCCTGACTGTCTCCTGGAGGAACAGGTGCCCTAGGAGCCTTCTAGCTATTCCCAAAGAAAAAGTTCTTTTAAAGAAAGCCAAAAAAGTATAGTCAACATACTTGGAGCAACTTTGATTATTTTCCTGCGGCTAAATAAAAGGACAATGAGAACTGGCCTAGAGGCCAACACAAGGTAGTGGCTATTTGGCTGGTGCTTCCTTAGGAAGCACTTCTGGCTTCAAGCACTTCAGAACTGCAATTGTGTGTTTGGTTTGGTTTTGAGCTGTTGTTGTTGTTGCCATTGCCAACAACGAACTAAAGCTTATTTTTTGATTGCATATTTTCTGCTTCCACGAGGTTTGTACAAAATACTCTTAACTATAAATGTTACTTTTCAATGAATGAATTACCTAAACATGGCACAAAAACTAGGATAGGCTGTTTCTGCAATGAATCATCCATTCCTATATATACTGGTTTTGATTGGGATGGAGTTAATTTTCTTCATTGTAGCTGGAACAGGGCTATGTTTTGGATTTGTGCTGGAAGCAGAGTTCATAACCCTGAGATGTTTTAGCCATTGCTGAGCAGTGCTTAAATGGTGTCAAGGTTTTTCTTGCCCTTGTCTTTCATGCTGCCTTACCAGCAAGCAGGCTGTGCTGCACAAGGAGCTAGAGGCAACACAAACAGGACAACTGGCCAAAGGGGTATTCCAGACCATAGGACTGTTCTCAGCAATAAGTGCCAGGGAAAGAAGGAAGAAGGTGAGGACATTCAGTGTTAAACCATTTGTATTCCCATGAAACCATTTTATGTGATGGAGCCCTTCATCCTGGGGATGGCTGAACATCTTCCTGCCAACAGTAAGCAGCAAAATAATTCCTTGTTCTGCTTTGCTTGCAGCTTTGCTTTGCCTATTAAACTGTATTTATCTCAATCCACAAGTTTTCTTACTGAAAACTGACCCTTACAGGTCTCTCCTCCATCTCACTGAAGGCTTAGCCCCCATCTGTAAAGACGTTTGCTTCCGGCCTCTGTAACATCCCCTTTGGAACTGTGGCTGCCCCAGGGAGAAGCAGAGAGAAACTCCTCACCAGCATCCTGTGCAATGTGTGAGTGGTAGCCCTGGGGCAGGCAGGAGAAACACTACAGCAGCATTGAGGGCATGATGATTCTTCCCCCCTGAAACAGTGTATTATTCCATCCAACCTAGACAGAAACCTATGGACACATATGGTTATCTGAGGGGAAGAGGCTTTTGCATGCCACAGTTTCCATGTTTATATAGACTGATGATCAAATTAAGACTGCTGACATATTTCACAGCATGGAAGCTGTAGCAACTTACAGAAACAAAAAACCTTCACATATTTTATGCAAGCCCAGAACTTTCTGGCACAGTCTACGCAATCAAACATAGTAGGTAAGAGGCGCTGAGAGGCACATTAATTCTTCTACTCATAGGGGAGTTTTAAGTCTCAACAGCAACTAAGTCGAAGACTCTAAAATAGCTACTCCTATGACAGTGCTGCCTGAAAAATAAATAGGGGTTTTTTTCCATTTGGGTACCCAAATGTGTAACATGGATTCAGAAATTGGATGCAAGTGTATCAGTTCTTATCAGAATCTGAAGTCTGACACCATCTGACACCATTGTACATTGACAAATGATGGCGTAGGAGAACTTTATTGTTTGGAACCCTCAAAATTAAGATTCAAACACAGACTGAAATCTCCCTATTACAATTAGAGAAATAGTCAGAAAATTTATCCTTCTGAGACACAAAAACAGGAGTCTAGATATAGTGTCTGTTCTCTCACCTTCATCTTCCTTAGAATTCCACATCTCTGATCTTTTTTGGCAGCTGCTTTAAACAGCAACTAACAAAAATATATCATCTGCAATGCAAATGTTGTTATTACAATAGCAATCTTTTTTTTTTCCTTAAAGCAGAGAATAAAATACAGTACTGTGTCAGTCTGTTTAGAAAGGAGAGAGAGTCTTACCCAAGTTTGAGAGCAGGCACAAACTTCACCTAACTTCTGGTATTCAATCACTGTAATCTCAGTGCATAAATCTCCTGTCTGAATGACAGTTTTTAATTCTTTCCAAGCGAGAACTATGAACAACAATGGTTAAACTGCATTCCTGGGACAGCTGGGACTGTTTGGGAAGTATATTTTCAGAGAAATTAAGACTAGCAACATCCAATAACACAGGAGACTCCTGCTAACCCTCATTTTATTGATCTAAGTGCTCTGCAATATGAGACCTTGGAGAAAAGCTGGCTTTCAGTCTGGGTCTCCTCCCCTCCTTCCCATGAGCTTTTCCTACATATTTATTAAACTTGACTTGCCAAACAGAAAGAAAGGGGAAAAAAATAAGTCTGGACTTGCACATTTTTGTTCTATTTAAGCATTGTTATGGATGGAAGACTCTGAAAGAAGTTTAAAAGCTCTGAATTTTCTTGCTTAATTTTTGTATTAGAACTATTTTTAGCCTCATCTTTTATAATACTAGCTCAGTTCTGGAATAGCCTCAAATAATTTTTTCATAACTATGTGTTGAACTGGTTAAAACCACTTTTGCTTTAAGCCTATGTAGCTAAACATGTCCAAAAGGCTGAGAAAACACTGGTTTAAAATATTAAAACAGGCTGGCCAAGCTCAAGACACTGCAAATTCCCTTTATGAGCAAACTGAAGGGAAGACAAGCCTGTAAGTACACTGTGATTTCATACAAGCTGAAAGAATGACAATTATATTCATGAAATAACACATAATGTGTAAGTAGTTTATGTGCACTGCTGTTACACCAAGCAAAGAGCTAAGCACAGCCCCCTAAGACTCCTCTTATAGAAATACTACTCAGATTTCTCATGACTGAAGAAATTATGAAACTCACACAAATGAAATAGCATTGTGAAGAGTGGAAGC
This sequence comes from Anthoscopus minutus, assembly GCA_013399455.1. NCBI lineage: Eukaryota > Metazoa > Chordata > Aves > Passeriformes > Paridae > Anthoscopus > Anthoscopus minutus. The sequence goes on from VWYI01009450.1 coordinate 87,895, forward strand.
TACGTAATCACTCATCTTTAATATTGTGTAATAATTATTCCTGTCCTAAATATCCCTCATTCTCTCTGAGAACAGAAAGGGATGTGTACGTGATGCCACAGCCTACCTCTAGTAATAAAGGGGACTCCATTTGTTACTCAAAGCTACTGATTTATATAAACAATACTAAGAAGTGTTACTGTAGCTATAAACATTATAGACCACTGGAAATCTGAAGGAGAATGTGCGCTCAAGAGTCGATTGGTTTTTTTCCAGCTGTATAAGTTGGTCAAACAAAATATACTGCCCTCCCTCAAAAATCTGGCTGGTCTTCAGTGCAAATTTAGACCATGGTGGTTTTTCCTTACAGACAGACTTTGCTGAGAGTTGTTGCTCTCAGGTTACTCCATGTGTAACAGATATTTACAATGAAAACGATGTATGACAGCAAGGTGATAAAAACCCTCCAAAAGAGCATAAGAATAAGGAAAACTGCAGGTTCACCAGACACATCCATATATACACATTCAGAGAACATTGATGGGGCTTCTTTGATACGTAAAGTTCATAGATCACTATCCTGCATGTCTGTCTCTTCCTGGACACATTCAGAAACACAAGACCATGGGGCAGCTATGCTGGTTCCTTCTCGCACATATTTCCCAGCCAGGCAGTAAGAATAAATAAAGATGAGCAATTATCCCTCCTCTTTGTCTTGCCCTCCCCAGCACCAAAGTGTGATTCGCAAAGCAAGAGAAAAGCAGGCAACACTACAAATAAAGGGCAACATCTCTGCCTGGGAGGTGGCATCTGCCAGGTCTTAGCACTCTAGGTATCCAATTCCCCACTTCCTCACTTTCCATCCCCAAGAAAACAGCAGAAAAATCTGAGAGAGAGAGAGAGAGAGAGAGTGTCTGTGGCTGTATTGAATTTTACAAGTCTCTTCCTGTGCTGGGAGCCCCCACATCGTGCAGGCAGCTGCTACCATGGGCACCGGAGCAGAGGAAGCAGGACAGCAGGGAGCAGCCCTCCAGAGCCTGAGGAAAGCACAGGAGCAGCCTTCCACTCTGAGAAACCCACCCCATCAGCAGGTGCCTGAAAAACTCACCCACTCAGCAAATCTAATGGCAGCCTAAAAATTAAATTTGACTTCTTACCACCCCTTTAGAAGGCATTTCATGCAAGGAACCATCTAGATTGTTGGTGGCTGCATGGACATTTTTCTTGGCATCAAAAATAGCCTACAGAACATCTACCTCCATCTGGCCTCTTCTTATTATACCCGTGCCACCTCCTCAACTGTGGCAGTGCAATTTTTTTGTGGGGCCATGTGGTGAATCGGATCAGGGAACTGATTCAGATTAAAATCCCAGACTAAGGAAATTAAAGTCCATTAATAAATACTGTAACTATAACGTAATATTACAACTTCTCAAGAAAAGATTTGGAAAATTTCTATACACACTTTTTCTTATTGAATGTGTAGCATAATATATAACTTTTTGTTATTAAATAAAACCTTAAACACAGTATGTTTCCAATCTTGTGTAGGAGCTGCACATTTTACATTGTGTCCTGATGATGTCTAGGCACACAGTTCCTAAATTACTTCCCCTCACCCCAAGACAGCTGATTTGTTTCGCAGCAATATTTATATAAAAGCATATCCTGCCACCAAAGATCTGGATGGGGCAATTGCAACATACTGGAAAGGAAGGACAAGCCATGGCAGAAGGAGTAAGTTGTGAGAAAGGCTGTAAAGTGCAGCTGCAGCAGAGCAGAAGGGAGGAATCCAGATGTGCTGGGGCTGGAGAAAGGTGAGTGGTAAGAGGCATGCTAGCAGATAGAGACAAGTTGCAGGAGCAACAGGAGAAGGGATATACAGAAGAGATTACAGACATGAAATAGTAACAAACATGGTAAAGTGGAAAGGACATTGCTGTTAAGGCTGGCTCAATACAAGGCATCCATCTGATAGTGCAGTCAACTTGCTGCCCTGATCCAGACATGTGCCACTCACCTTTTCCCACTCAACAAGTCTCACTGTTGAGAGCAGAAAAGCCACAGCCAAAGTCAGGCAGCAACCTGGAGGGAACTTCCCAGCCCTCTCCCCCTCTTCCAAAACACTAAAGAAAGGCCAAATCACCAAAGCTGGACCTCAAAGTGAGATTTTGAAAGCCTAAAAAATTTCCATGTCTGACTAATGGACTATAAGCCACACAGAAAGTTCAGACAGCCAACAAAACCCCAGGCACCCTCTCCTCTCCAGTACTAGAGCTCCTAGGATCAGATACTACTGCATGTGGCAAATTTAGAGAAAATCATTAATGATGAGTTGTTTTTCTAAAACTCACTCATCAATGTTACAAACAGCTATGAATTATTACAAAAAGGGAGGACAGTAAGCCCTTTTAAAAATTAGACTTGAAGTATATTTGGCAACTGCTTCCATCAGTATCTTCAGTTTCATTACTGAAATTCTCTCGAGTATTTTTGTCTTCCCTCCTATTTTGAGAGCAACACAAAAGAAAGGCTAACTGTATAGGAAAAATTATTACCACAACTACACACTAAGTGTGGCCTAATGCATATGAAAGAATGACAAATGTATTTCATGTCCTCTGTTACAATAATTTGGTGCTTATACAACAATAAGTACAAAGTAAAACATGAGGGGTTTAAGTAATGGTGCTGCTTTTAGCAATTTTCTAGGAAAGATGTCACCCTTTGCATGTGCAAAATTCAGGCTTTCTACTAACAGTAGGAGAATTGATGCTTTTGCAGCCTGTACATACAGATGTGTTGACCTCAGCAGCAAGTGCCTGATTAATAGAATAAACTATACTCTTTTTCAGCCACTTTATTTGACTAGTGAAGTTATTACTCTTTTTTTTTTTTACAAATGTGTAGTTTACTCTCCTAAATTATGGTTATATTTTGTTTCTCATTAAATTACATTAACTTTTGTCTTGGACTAGCTAAATATGTTAAAAAAAACCACTCTGAATTTGGATCTGAAGAGTGGAATCAGAAGTATGGAAAGTGCATATGCTTTGCCAAAAATACTATTTCATTACTCTTCAGAATTAGCTGGCAGTGCTTCTGCAGTATTTACTGAAGTACAAACCAAATGTTTTCATCTGGACAAGATTCAAACCCTGGTATGCTACAACCACAACAAAAATCATCTCAGTCCAAAAGCCTTCTCTGTAATTTGGACTGTGGTTTCTGCAAAATTGGAGGATTCTTCTCCATGAATTATTTACACCAACTCCCCCTCTAGCTCCTTTGGTTTTTTTCCTTCTAACAATTAAACACAACCCAGATGTGCTTTGGAAAAATCATAAAACAATTTAAGATATTAGCGTGATTTAAGCACAGGGCAGGTCAAGGTATGCGGGACTTCAGCCTGCCCCAAAAAAGCACATGGCTTGCCAAGCCCTACAGTGAGCCACGTTCAGAGGTTTGGCTTCTCCTCTGACACACAACCACATTTTGTGGCTGTATGCAGGTGGAAAAACCTTGCCTCTCAAATGGTCCTGATATGCTGGCATCTCAATGCTTAACATTTCGGGCCAACTTCTCATTTATTGTATGTCCCACTTACTACGTTTTGGCAGGACAACACCAAATCCCTGAAGTGCAAATATATGTAATTTATGCCTGCACCTCATGGTTGTTTTACCAAGAGCACAAAGTGCATAAACTCTATAGGAAAGAGCAATTGTACTTCACTCGTCTGACTCCACCTGCACGAATGGTCCCAGGGGGAGCTCCCTGGTGCCTGAGCAAGAGGGAGGAAAAGGCTATCCCAAATACAGAAATAAAACTGAGCTCCAACTCTTCCCTCTGATGCCACTGTATGAATCACAAGGTGCCTGGTGTTACAGCTAATTTACCGACTAGTGTAGCAATATAAACCCCATTTTCTTCTCAATCTGTTCTTCCAAGTAGTACAGCTAAACCCAAAAAGCTGAAGAAAATTTTTCATTTTCTAGGGAAACAGAGCAAGGGTGGAGAAATTCGTGAGTCTGCAGGAAAAAAATAAAAGGTCTACTTTCCAAATTTAGCAAACACTCCAGTCACAGAGTACTCAAAATAGTAACAAACAAAAAAAAAAAAAAACCAACCAACCAAAAAAACCCAACAGAGGAGTGCTTCTCACATCTACAATTCGTATCTGACAATCTCAGAGCAACTTAACTCAACCAGCCTGACTGGATTTTACAGTGAACCTCAAAACCAACCCTTTCCACGTGCACTTCAACACTCAACTTTATGTTCCCTCCCACCCAGAACAAAACTAGTATGGAAGTTACAAACCACCATGATGACATTCCCAAGAAGCTACCAGGATGTGTTTCATACCCAAGAGATCCTGGGTCCCATACCTAGCACAAAATCACTCATTTGGGTAACACTGAAGCTATGGTATACTCATGGGTTAGAGAAGCAGCTTAGAGGTTGGTTTTTTGAGAGGATGAAGCACAGGAATTGCCCTTGCCAGAATACTTTGCATATTGCCTACCTGGGCAGTGAGGCTTTGAATTGCTGCTGCCATCGCAGCACTGATTTAATGCCCTTAGCTCATCCATAATCAACATCCAGCTAGATCAACACCTATATACAGAGTTAAATATTTATCCTCATTTTACAAAACACTAAGCAGCTCACTGAGGGACTTGGAGTGAGTCTGTGGCAAATACAAGAGCTAAACCTCAAGATTCATCTCCCATTTCAATCAGTTAACTGCATCCTGTGGCTTTTTGCAGTGGTAGATACTGGAATCATTAACATCAGAAAGGGCTCAAAAACTGGAAGAAAAAGAAAAAACGTACATTCAGCTGTAGTACTACACACAGGATACTCTATCTTACTTCAGCACCTCTTCCCATCTCATAAATCTCCCAGTAGGCACACACTGGCATGAAATTGTGTCTTCCATTGGATGCCTGGAGTTTTGGCACTCCGGCAGCACTCCGTTCCCCAGGGAAGGAATAATGCCATGGTGGTGGTCACTGGGCTCTCTTCTCTCTCTGTAATTCACACACTTTGCTCATTCTGAGCCTGTGTAACCACTTCTCCATGCCAACATTGATTAAATTACTCTTGTCCTAAACCACCACAAGAGGTGCTTAGTAGCTCATATTCCATAATGGAACACACCTAAATGGTTGCATATATGAGAAATAGCTTATATTCAACACTTCAATATAACTTCTAACTTTAAAAAGGACCTTAGAAATGTTGAGGTTACAATTACTAAATGCAATCTTATTTTTATTAAATCGTTTGTGCAATTAAAATTCAGCACCCTAAAGTTTATTCTTGAATTTTCAATCCATCCTAAAATTTTAAATTCAAATACTAAATGATGTAATAACAAAAGCAATAAAATTTTTTCTTCCAGTATTTTAAACAAATTACTGCATGTCTGCATGTTTTAATATTATCTTGGAATGATACAAACTAGCCCAGACTGCAAAGAAGCTCATACTTTTGGACTGTGTCAGCATTTCACTGCTTTGCTTCCAGCCTTACCAAGTTGCTGTGTTATTAAATCTGCTTACTCTGAAGTGGTGAGCAAGTCCCCATGGTGCCAATGGCTGGTGCTTCAAGAATGTGACCAGCACAGGTCAGCACCTCTCCAAGTACAGCACACACTGACTACAGAACCTACTGGCAGCAAACTAACAGGCAAATATACCTTTTGTCTTGCTGAAAGATAGGCAAATTAACAGTTGTTTTCTAACATGACCCAAGATTAAGAAATCCCAAGTTTTGGTTCTGGGTGCTCTCCCATTGTAATTGAAAATTTCTGCATGTATGAACTGATACAGTCAACCTCTCCTATCAGGACTCAAAAAAGAAGACTTGGATCAAAGGCCCTTTTTACCACCCAAATGCAGGTGTTTAAAAGAATAAAAAAGCCTGTTTAAGAGCACACTGCACTAAAAGTTAGAAGTTACTGAAGTTCAGACAAACATACTATAGTGAAATTTTCTATTTTGATTTTGCCCAATTGTAATAAATCATCAGATTATTAAGTCAGCACAGCACTCAAAAAAGAACAATCACACGTTTTGCAGCATAGAAGAGCCTGAAAACTCAATTTGTGAGATCTCAATTAAACCCTTTTTATTTACAAATTTCTGAAATTCTCTAGCATGCAACTCCCAGAGGCTCAGCTTAATTAGAAAATTGATCATGGGAAAACTTCTTAAAATGTACTCTCCTAATCATAGCCTTCTTATTACCACCTTTTGCCAAAGATCTATTGCTTATAGGGAGTTGTTTCTTCTTCCTCCTTTACCCTGATATTTGACTCACAATATTTTAACCTGTAAATAATTGCAGAGAGCAGAGGTAACTTAAATGCATTGTAACAGAAGCTATTAAGAAAAATATGATCAGAGGCAGAAAACACAGTAAAAGTGAAAGCTGTTGTACAACCACACGGAGATGACACACTTGTACCTACGCACTGCTGAAATATACTAATTATGCCTCTGGCAAAGGGCATATGGGCTCCTTCAAAGAAGCTCTTTAAAGATAAGAACACTGCAGACAAACACTTCAGAGATATCTGTACTATTCCCCTCCTTGTGTTGAAAATTCTAGGTCACAATTTAATAAAATTTAAAAAACCAAAACAACACCAACTGTTTTAAAAGAAGATTTTAAAATAATGGAAAGTAGAGGAGCCTTGCCAAGTTTGGTCAGTCTAGAAATGTCTTCCAGGTTGCTCAGATATTCATCAACTGTTACAGCTTTTTCATTGTGCTCCACTTACCTTTTAAGAAGTAATTAGTATAGTGTATTATTAAATCAAGAGTTTGAAAAACAAACTAATTAAAATATGTCTAAAGCCTTAGTGTTCTGGATAATGAAACCAAGCAGGTCATCTTGGTTAAATTATTTCCCTTTGAAATTACAGGGTGCTAATGGAAGGGGGGGAGGAGGGGGAATGGAGTTAAAATTATTTGCATCATTAGATTTTCTTGCACACAGCAGGATAGGTAAATGGGACTTCTTCTCCCAAGTAGGGGATCTTATGCATGTCAAGGGCCCTTCTTCCACACTGTAGCCTGACAGTATTGCTCCTTCACTGACAGAATTCAGCTGCTCAAAATAAACCCCGCAAGAACAATGAAGAGCAAACCTGTAGTGGTGACAGGATGTTTAAATTTCTCTGTTTAAAACAGAAAATGAAAGTACATGCTTATACATGAATTCACTGTGGAGTTCCATCAAAGATGGGGCTTGGTGATCTTGAAGGTGTTTTCCACCCTTAGTGATTCTTGATTCTATGGTGTGACAAATTTATGGGTGTGGTGGGACAAGGGCAGAGAAGACCACTCAGCTGCATTCCCACCAATCCTGGGAAATACTCCTCTGCCGAAAAAAAAAAGGTTTTGACTGTGAATCCAGGGATTATATCACCAGATCATTTGGAAGGACAAGTTAAACAAACATGGGGATTTACTGTCCTGGATCTTATCACTTAAGATTTTCAAGTGCTGACCTTCAGCCCTGTGAGTGTGCTCTTATTCCCATGCAATTGCATATCCCATTTCATGATAAAAGCACAAAGAGCCAAGGCTGGACAGAAGTCAGAACAACCACCTGTCCCACTATGCAAACAATTCTGCAATCCTCAGCAATGAGTAATAGCACGGAGGTTCCAAATCAAAATAACCCCTTCCAAAAATCCCAAGTTTTCCCCATGCAGAGTCTTAGTAAGTGCTGGCTCTTCCCTATCCAAGCTCACTAGGCACCACCAGAAGAGTAGCACCAAACGAAACCTGCCAATGCCCTGGAAAGGCACGTGTGGAACCTTTCTAGAGCTGGATGTACCAGCACGCTGCTACATGAATTCTCTACCAGCATATTAACAACTGGTTTCCATCTCCTTGTTTTGAAATGGACACATCAAAAGAAACAGCCACCCTAAACATTCCCAGAGGCCAAATGGACACAACCTCAGGCAGCCAGGACCTCTTGAAGGACACAGCATTTCAGACACAGAAGCCAGAACCATGCTAACATGAGTCTGAACAACCCACTTCCTTCCTCCAAGCCACAGCAGTCTCCTGCTCCTCCAGAGAAGCACATGGGTAGCAGGCATCCAAGAAGATTCTCCTGCCTCTTTTTAACCAGCTCTTTTCATGTTTTACACTGGGATGATGGACTAATAGCTTGTGGGGGTGCTGAAACACAAAGCTGACAGATTTCCCTTTCTGCTTTTCTTCAGACTGTTTAAGCAAACCAAGAACATGCCATGTGTGGCACTCAGAGAAGACTTTCCCTTGTGGTTTTTAACTTAATTGTAATTGTGATCTTGCAGTATGAATGCATGTGTTGTCAGAAATGTTTGAGTACTCCTGCATACTGAAGAAATTAGGAATGAATTGCAAGTTCTTAATTGACAGTACAAAACATCAATTATGCCACAGATGAATAACAAAGGAGAAAATTACAGGTGCAAGAGCTAAACAGCCACTGATTTAAATTTAAAAAAAAATTGAAAACCCCAACAACATGAAGTACTGGAATAGGACCTGTGCTTCCCATTTGCATTGTTAAACCAGAACACTAAGACAGCGCTAAGAGAGTAGGAAATAAAAGTGGAGATAAGTGACACCCCCACACAGGTTGCCTTTCTAGAAGTGCACGTGCCTTCAAAGCTATAAATAACACATGCTTAGCTAGCAAGCAGTGGAAACAAGTGTGTGAATGCAGCCATGTGTGCTCACACAGACACACACACACACACAAACCCCCATCTGACTCTCCCCACCAACAACTGTGGCAGTTGGCCCAGATCACAGCAGTGACACGCTGCCAACAGACTGATCAACCTCACAGCACACTAAATTAGAAATACATTTCCAAAAATTAAATTTCAGAGGATCATGATGCCACTTTAAACTCCATTAGATTCTGCTCGTCTCCAATCTTTAAACAAACACAAAAGCTAGCAAATCACCCTCCTCTATCCCCTCCACCCACCCACTTTACTGGAGGTCCCAACAGGATGGAGGCTCAATATTGGACATGAAGTAAGGTGGATAAATTAGCAACCATTCTGAAGGTACCACTAGCCTAAAATCTTACATAAGAAAACAAAAAATTAATCAAACCACACTGCATTAAGGTGAGAAAGCCTCAACAGGAAGCTACGGATGGTGTTGATCACTGCTGTCCACAGATGCAACAGAGACCTAAGAAAAGGGAACTCAAACACAAGCTCTGAAAGATTCAACCCTCTAGGTAACACTTTTGCAGACAAGCCCTATCTGTAACAAATGCACACCCTTTCAGCAGGTAATGGGACAAAACAACAGCAAGAGGCATCATTCCAGCACAGAGGATGCACTTACGGCTAACTAATGAAACAGGAGACACACCTACAGAGAAACATACAGCAAGCAGTAACATGGCAGTTGGGTAATTAATTACAATGAAAGTGCATGGCTTGGGACACAGGGCCAGAGAAAGTCTTAAGAAAAATGGCGACTCAAGTAACATCTCCTTCTCTAGCTCAATCTATACACTGTGCTGTACCTCACACTCAGGCCCCTCCAAGTCTAACGTGCAGGATTGCAGACACACAGCCCATGGATCCCTGACACACCACACAGTTCCAGCCAGGCTCAAGCACCTGTTACTGCGAGGCAATTCAAGTATTTCACTCCACAATTTCAGATGCCTCGTTTGTACTTGGGATTGCTGAGAGTAGGAGCTCACCTGTTTTAATTATCACCACAGGAACAATCCAGCTCCTGAGGCAGACAGGAACAATGGCAACCCCTCCACCCACTGTCAGATGAAAAGCCTCACTCAGATTGAACAATAAAGGACAGTGAGTAGGTAGAGAAGGGGAATTTCCAAGCAGATTTTCTCTTGCAGGAACAAGTACTCAGCCAAGTTGAGCACTTCTTCAGTTTATAGTCAGACAAAACAAAGGAGGTTGGGGAGGACTTAAGAGAGCTAGATAAAAACCCATTCAGGGTAACAGAGAGCCAAGCATAAAAAGAATTTATTTTTGCACTATTACCAGCCTCATTTTATGATCTTTAGAACCATGAACTTGAATGCTCCTGCTGCAGATACAGTCAAATTGCTGAGAGCTGAAAGGCACACAATACCTTCAAGTGCACCTCCAGTACATTTGTCTGGCTGCTGCGGTGTGCAGTGCTACAGCTCCTTCTGTGAATGAGACTGTGCCCCAAAGCTGCTGCCAGACACCTACCTCGAAGACAGAGGAAAGTGAGAAAATCTTCTGTCTTGGGCTTCCTTTTGGAGAGGTCAGAAATCTGAGTGGCAGGAGGGGGTAACAACGGCTCCACTATCTTTATCGGAGTTGTGCTGGGACTGTTTGGCTGGGACTGAGCAAACTTCCTTTGTGCTTGCAGCCTTGGCCTGTGGAAACAAAAGCACATCAGAAACACGTCAGACAGAACTTGTTGGATGTGCAAAAACATAAAAATTCACCATTTAGGAGAAAGAGAGAGAGATCTGAATCCATCTCCAACCAGTTCCAAATCCCTAGCTGGGTCAATAATGGAAATAGTATTTTATTTGTTTTACCCTTTGGTATCTTCTGCTACTATTTGGAAAACCAGAAAGGGAACATCTTGACTGCAAAATCTGTGACTACTGTTTCATATGTTCTGAGTGTCTTCTTGTACATGATACAATTACAGCCTACCATTCACTTATTTGGAAATTAAATCTGCATTTTGCACCATGAAAATGCCTCTTATTTTTGTTAAGTGTTAGTGCTCATTGCTTTCTGTTTTTAATTAAATTACAAATTAGGTTTATTTTAGCCCCATTAAGGTTTTAGTTTATTCCAATCTGCTAGAATCTTATTTTCATAGTAAAATATAAATTAATAAATATGGTATATATATTTGTACTCAGTTTTAAAAAAATAAAACCTTTAGGAACAGGTATTTTTGACAGGGAAAACAACGGATCAAAACCTTTAGATTTTTGTTTGCTTGGCCACAGCCCAGAAGACAGTAAGGAAGGAGGTCAGCAGTGGGGTTAAGCAGGATTTGGGATAAATTTGTAAGATTGAAGGACATGCATGGAATGAA